>JACBWW010000005.1:11026308-11048033 GCA_020086605.1 Lanius collurio | reverse complement strand
CGGTGCGCGGAGGCCCCGCCCCCGGCGCGGGGAAGGACAAGGTGACGGCGCGGGGCCCGCGTTCAGCCTCTGCCGCAGCGGCTCCATCTTGCGAGGTGAGTCGGGGCGGCGCGGGCCGCCCGGCCGCTGGGGACCAGGCTCCGGCCTGGGGCAGGGCCGGGTGCGGGGCCGGGGCCCGGGGGCCGCGGCGTGGCGGGGCTTCCTGATCCCACGTCGCTCTGCTCTTCTCGCCCGTCTCAGGTCGCCATGTTCTCGTCCATCGCGCCGCTCGCGCGGCACAACCCGTTCTACGCGCCGCACTTCCAGCTGGTGCAGGACGGCGTGAGGAAGCGCCCAGCGGAGCCCGCGGAGGCGCCCGCCACGCGGCGGAGCCTGGCGGCCGCGTCCGCCGATGAAGGTGAGAAGGGGACGGAAGGGCCGCGGCGGAGGCGAGGCCCGCGAGCGTCCGGGGCGGCGGTGCTTGCGCTGCCCCCGCCAGCGTGGGCCTGTGCCCGCCGGGGCGGCGCGGGGAGGGTCAGCGCTCAAGCGGGGCTCGGCCGGGCCGGGAGGGGCCGGCGCTTGGGCCTACGCGCCCGCTTGGAGGACGAGGAAGGGCACGGACGGGGGAGGCGCTGGCAGTGCTTCCGCTCTCCCGGCTGCGTGTGCTGAGAAGCAGGCGGGATCCAGGCTTGCCGGGAAAGGACACGGGAAGGTTCTAGTGTAGAGAATCACGGAGACCCCCATAGATTCTGTCTTGGAGAGCAAAGAGCACTTCTGGTAATGCAGGGCCTGCAGCCTCGGGCACTGAGGTTGTAGACCCTTCTTTCTTCGGTGGAGAAGAGCAGTGAGTGACTCTGTGGATTCGAAAGACCATCTCTCCCATCCTTTTTCCTTTTTTCTCTTATTTTTTTCACTAGTTTTTGATAGCTGGGCATCTGAACGTCAAGATACATTAAGGGTGCTTGCTGCTGTTCTTCTTTTTTTTTTTTTTTTTGCTTTTTACTAGTTGTGGGGCATACACCAGATAACTTGCTATTTAAGATACAGGGATGCACTTTACAGTTAAGTGCGAGTGCTTCCCGTATGCTTTCCAGTCACTTTTTTGACTTCTGAAGGTCAGACCTTGATGGTACTTGCAGTATCATAGAATGGATAAGGTTGGAAAGGACCACAGTGAGTCATCATCACAGGTCCAACTTCCCTGCTGAAGCAGGGTCATCCTAGAACAGATTGCAGAGGGTTCTTGAGTATTTCCAGCTCCACAGCCTCTTTGGGCAGCCTGTTTCAGTGAATGGTCACCACAGTAAAGGAGTTCTTCCTTATATTCAGATAGAACTTACTGTGCATCAGTTTCTGCCCATTGCCTCTTGTTCCCGTTTCTTGGCACTACTGAGAAGAGCCTGGCTCCATCCTCTTGACACCCTCCCATCAGTACTTACAATGATGAGGTTCCCTTTCGGTCACTTTTTCTTGAGGCTGAACAGACCCAGGTCCCTCAGCCCTTCCTCATCAGTGAGGTGTTCCAGTCCCCTCATCATCTTTGCCCTTTGCTGGACCCACTCCAGGAGCTCCCTGTCTCTTGTACTGAGGAGCCCAGAACTGGGCACAGCACTCCAAATGTAGCCTCACTAGGGCTGAGTTGAGGGACAGGATCACCTCACTCGACCTGCTGGCAGTGCTCTTCCTAATGCATTACAGGATACCTACCACTGGAGTGGCCTTCTTGGCCACATGGGCACACTGCTGGCTCATGGACAGCTTGCTGTCCATCAGGACCCCCAGGTCCTTCTTTGCAGAGCTGCTTTGGTCCTTCTTTGCAGAGCTGCTTTCCAGCAGGTCAGCCCCCAGCCTGTGCTGGTCCATGGGGCTATTCCTCCCCAGGTACAGGACCCCGCATTTGCCTTTGTGGAACTTTAACACAGTTCCTCTCTGCACACCTCTCCAGTCTATTGAGGTCCCTCTGAAGGAATGCACATTAGTAGAGGGGGATATTAAAATTTTAATTATCTGTTGATAACTTAGAAGCATCTCTCTGGTTTTACTTAAAAAAAAAAAATTGCTTTCAGCAAGCTGCCTCTTCTGAAGTAACATGATTATTGAAGTATTTTAGTGCATTTGCATGAACATTCATATCATACATGAAAGAGACAGGTTAGGTTATATAAAGTTTTCAACAAATTATTTGCAGCTTTCAGTGTAGTTAGTAATCCTGCTGCCAGCTAACTAAAGCCCTCAGTTGCTCTTTGGTATGCTAAATATATTCAGTAGGTGCATTTACTTCTTTAAAGCATTATGCTTAATCTTCATCCTGTTTGTGGGCAGTTGTGATCAAAGGTGGCCAGTTTTTTTCAGTCTTTGTAATCTTTTCTGCTGAGTTCATTATTTCATGTACCAGTTGGTTCTCTGGCTTTTGTGTTGACAACCTAACACGTTGCAGAAGGTATCTGAACTAGCACAAGGTCACACAAAGTCAGTGCAAACTACACGACCTTCTGAGATCAGCTCAGGGCATCAGCCACAACGCAGCTCAGAGACAAAGTATTTTATGACCAGCTCATGGAATTTGTCCTTGTTAACGTGTCAGATGGTAGCAGAGATATGAAGTAGTTACAATGTAGCTGTCTCAACAGAGTAGGCATATTTTTATGCCATATGTTTATACTTGAGTAGGTTAAGGGTCTTTGTCTTAAATCAGTGCTTGGGTATGTGAGAATGACTTTCTTCTCCTCTGTACTATGTGGTCAGCTGGTTCTCTTCTCAGGTTATGCTTTTTAAGAAATTTGACTCTACTTCTGAAATAGAAAGTCCAAGATCATCTCTGGCTTTATTTTCCTAATACTACTGTACCACTACAAACCTAGGCACCTCTAAAGAGCTCAAGCTTAATTGATACTGGCTTTCTTAATTACTGTATTTGAATACTAGGCTGTCACATCAGTCTGAATAGCATTTTCATTTAGCCATACATAAAAATCTACTTTTCTGTGGCTACTATAAAGGCCTGTCCCTTTCAGTTGAGCAGTATGTCTTCTAACAGTAAATTACTTGAAAAAGGTGGTGTGAACAAGAGGTGGTGTGTTTTGGAATCTGGGCAGCACAGTAGCAGGTGCAGGGCTGTTGTGCTGTTGGCCAAAGACACAGGTAGACAGAGCTGTCCCAAACAAACCTAGAGTCTGTTTTCTGATTACACCTGCATAGACAGCCTGGTTTGTGTGTATTCAACCAGCCATTATGGAAAGTTGCAAACAGACTTTTTCTGCTGTCTGCAAATCTGCAAGCACAGTCAAGCTATCTTGGAGCTATGTGTAAGTCCCAGACCAGCATATTTACAGTCTTTAGCAGTGTCTCAATTAAAAATTAGTTATTTTGATAACTGACTTGGAGCTTTAAGCTTAGGTTCACTGTGTCATCTGTGATTTGTTATTTATTCTTTTAGAATAAACTTTTTATTGTTTTGGTAATTTTTGAGATTAAGGTAAAAAATGTAAATATAAAATATAATGTAGAATCTGGAACACTTGTGGGAAGGAGTTCCTTTAAAATAGCAGAGCTATGAGCTGCATAAGCCTGCTAGTGTTACCTGCTGCTCTGTAGATGCTGTGTTGAATATCATTGTCTATTTCTCTGGAATTCATAACCAGAAAGATTGGGCAAAGAAGCTCTGCATAAGACAGGCTTTTGCTGGCTTTTAGTTGTCATTAGTGTTTCTTGGAGATAATTCGTATTAAGTTGTAACACTTTCATGTCTATTTCATTAGATTGAAGTGACACCAGTAGATTTAGTAGCAAAAGATTAGGCCTTTCTACTTTTGGGAATATTTTCTACATAGTTTATTATTTTCTGTATGTTTATTCAGTATATTAGTTTGACTTTTACTTATATATTTGAAATGTTAAGCATTTAAAATGTTAAGTAGTAGGCCTGCGCTGCTACTGTATGCTTATTTTGTACTGTTTATTGTAAATCTGAATGTTTTCTATTTCTACTCACTCATCCCTCTGTAGCTTCTTCAGAAATGAAAGAAGGGATTTTTTTTTCCAGCTCCAGTAACTTTGCTGTATAAGAACATGTGAACAGTAATAACTTGTTGTTTTAAGATTGGATGGTTCTGTACACAGTATATACACTGTACAGAACAGTACATGTGAAATATCCCTTGATTAATTGTGATCTGAAAGATTCTTTATTGAACCTTGTGTACCAGCATACAATGGGACAATAATTGCAATCTGCAATTTCATCAAACAAGCTGTATACATTTGAGATTCTATATTTGAAAAAAAATTTTAAAAAATCTGTATAAATAATCTGAAAAATACCTGAAAATTTATCTGCATATCTCCAACACTGATACTGTAGATTTTTATAGTCTCTACCTAAATACAGAAGTTAAACTGTCATAGAATATTTAACAAAAGAAGCTTTATCTTTTGAGTACTAGAGGAATACTATTCTTCCTTAATTCCTGGATATAAGAAATTGTTGTCTTTGCAATTTTGAGTCATAATTTCTGCTAGTAACTTCTGGGATTTTATATGGTTTAAGTGTGCTGAGCTAAAACTTCACTGTTGCTTTCTTTGCTTATTTAAAGGAACAAATTCAATTTGGAAGGCTTAGAATCAAATCTTGTTGGTCCAAACTGTTTTGATTTGAAGCAAAAGAATTATTTTTCATTGTAACACTGTATTGTCAAATAATACAGCATGGGAGATTATTTCAGTTTAATACTTCTGGGAAAGTAGCACTTAGTTCTGTTTCTTTTCTGATGATTGTTACCATTTATGATTGATCATATATAATGTATTTTTTTCCAATTAACTAGAATACAGCTGTGCATATGGCTCAAACAGATTCTTTCTGCTTTGTGGCCTTGGTGGGATTATTAGCTGTGGAACAACACATACGGCACTGGTTCCTCTAGACCTGGTTAAATGCAGAATGCAGGTTTGTTCTGCATGTTATGTGATGACAGAGCATGTTTAGTGTGGTATATTTAATTACTAATGAATTGGAGGCATAAACTATACCTGGGGCATCACTATTCAGCAGTGCATGGAGTTTATATAAAAGCATGGCGTGTCTTTATTTTTTGCTGCAGAATACAGTTGTGAATATGGCTCGCTCAAGTTTTATGCTCTCTGTGGCGTTGGTGGGGTCCTAAGTTGTGGCCTGACACACACTGGTGTCGTACCTCTGGATTTAGTGAAATGTCGTATGCAGGTTTGTATAAATTTAAACATTTGTTGAACTTCTATTTTCTATCTAGCCAGCATATTAAGAGTTTGCAGTAGGGATGCAGTATTTCGTGGATGACAAGAAGCAAGTAAACTTGATTGCTGCTTTATCAAATCTACTGCTGTAAGACTAGCAAAATACCACTTTCAAGAGAAGTAAAGGTGTTAAGGATAATCTGGGTGAAATATTTTTGACAGCATTTAAGGTATGTTTAACTGACTGTATTTGCTAAAAGGCACTCACCACAATGTTACTCTGCTGGCTGGTTGCCTGTCCAGCACTATTACTGTGCTTTTGGAGTAACGAAATAGTATCTTTTGGATCTACATTTTTTTAGCCTGGAGTGACATGCATGTGTAATTTGGTCCATTAACACTGTGGATATCAGTGCATGGCTTATGGATTGGATGTTTTCTAACGATGCCACTTTGAGTAGCGTGGCTAAAACTTGATTTGGTATCAGGAAAGCCCTCGGTGCTTGCGACTGCTTTCCTTGAAGTGGTTTTTGATTAAACTGGAAGGAACACCATTGCATTGCATTTATGACACATTAAAATCATCTTGTGGACAGCCATGAATGAAAACATACTAATGGATTTATTCAGGCAACTGTGCAAGAGTGAAACAAATTAAAGCACACTTGTAAATTTCTGTAAATACAGTGTTGCATAGGCTGACACTGATTATAAAAATGGCCATTTTGTAATTATAGAACTCCTGAAATTATGAAAGAACTATGAATTAGTCAGACCTCCTCATCACACTAGGAGTATGCATGTGCTATTCTTCAAAATTGTGTTCTTCTGAATTTAACAATGTTTACCAGAGAGGCTTTCTCACGTTCTTGAGAGTACCTGAAATTCTGGTCTCAGACTAGGAAATCTGTACCACATCAGACATGCTCAGTATGGGCTACCAATTCCAGTTTATTACATTGTAAGGGTGGTGATACTGCCCTTTTACTCTCCAGCACTTAGAGGGAGGCTCAGGAGGGGGGTTCCATGTGGATTCCAGGTGTGATCTTGTAAAACCTGTCAGCATTTATCTCTTTACAGATCCAGTACAGAGCATGTTACTAATCCTTCCTAAGTTCTCCAGGAAGAAACCTGTTGCCTGCCCTCTCATGTCTTTTTAAGAAGAGGTCACCTTTGCCATGGTTTAACTGAAAACAGAACACCTGTTACACACCTAATAACTAAGCATGGTTTTGACTTGAACTTGGTCTCATTTTACAGTGCCCGATTAAATATCCAATTTTCTAAAATTATGTCTATTTAAAATTGACATATTTAGGTGAACTAGATCTCACGTATGTTCCTAGACTGCAAGACAAAATACCAGTCAGTGCAGGTTGGCACGCACATCACATAGCTCTTTCTGAAAGCTTTGATTGGTGTCCAGTTTGATATCTTCTTATCCTCTGAGGGAATGTTGGATGATGTCAAATATGAAAAGTAACTGTGGGATGTGACTTAAGTAACTGTTAAAAAGTTTCTGCTAAATTCCTTCCTTTCACCTGAAACAAAATTATTCAAGTCAGTCTTTTTAAAATTTTCTGGGCAGAAAACAATTTGTGTGTAGCTTTTTTTGCCAAGTCCAAGCACAAATGTAGAAGTTTTCAAGTACTCTTTGATCTGCTTTGCTCCATCTGTCTTACCCTATGTGGAGAGATCACACAGGAAAAACAACTACCTCTGATTAGTAAACAGGTGAAGCATTATGTTTCTGGCAACACTTGGGTATTACATAGGTTTAGTGTGTAAAGCAGATGAAATTGCTGACAGGACCCATTAAATTTTTTAAAAATGTGACCTATCCATAGTTGCACCAGTACACCATTGACAGTGTTAGAACAGTGATTTCAGTAAATCTTTTCATTACAGTTGCATTGTTAATTTGAAGAATTAAAGTAAAACAAAATTCAGTTTGGTGGTTTCTGAGTGTTGGGGAACATACTGGCTGTTAAAATAAGTCAGGGTTTGAGATTAGCAAGTAACCATTATGGTTATGTTAGTGTAACTTCATGGTGAGTATATCATCTGTCCAGGGAATTATAGGAAGCCAGATGTCTGAGGAATTTAAAAACTAAAAATTTTAGATGGGGGTGTGAGAAGGAAAACAGTAAGCTTTATCAAACATTTAACTGCCTGTTCTCTTTAGGTTGATCCACAAAAATACAAGAGCATCTTCAATGGATTTTCAGTGACAGTCAAGGAAGATGGTGTTCGTGGCTTGGCTAAGGGATGGGCTCCAACCTTTATTGGCTATTCCATGCAAGGGCTTTGTAAATTTGGTTTCTATGAAGTTTTCAAAATCCTGTATGGCAACATGCTGGGAGAGGTAAGCCTTAAATGTTTTATGTAAAGCTATATGTCTGCAGCGTAATACTATTAGTGACAAGGAGTAATCACAAAGGCACAATTTATTAATAAAAATGTGTTTAATTTCAGGAAAATGCCTATTTGTGGCGTACTTCACTATATTTAGCTGCATCTGCCAGTGCGGAGTTTTTTGCTGACATTGCTCTGGCTCCAATGGAAGCTGCTAAAGTTCGTATTCAGACACAGCCTGGATATGCAAACACTCTACGGCAGGCTTTACCCAAAATGTTTGCAGAAGAAGGCATCTGGGCGTAAGCATCTCTTCATTTTAATTGAAGTTCTTGATGTTCAGTGCGTTTTGTTAGTGAAGAACTGGTGCTATAACTAATTCTGGCCTTAGTTTTTAATACTTTTTGTTCTTTGTATTTCAAGATAACATACTTCAGGGAATCTGTGCTGAACTGACTGTTAATTCCACATGCTCCTTAGATCCATCTTTGTGAGTATCTTTGTGCTGAGTTCTGCTGGATAACTTCAGTTTCCAGCAGTTCCACTCAGAGATACTCAGCAACTTTCTGGTTGTACAGTCAAAGATGCTTGAGTCATTGGCATGTGAGAGTAATATAACTGCATGTTAGCTTTCTGTTCTGATAGAAGTGGCTGTAGATGTACAGATCATGTCTCACTGTCAGGACTTTGGCTGGTATGCAGACATTAGCCTTACTGCACTGGTAGTATCAGTACTACATTGCTGCAGTGTATTGTAATCTGAAAAGTGACTATAGAAACTGCTGTGCAGCCTGGGGATTGGGAAAATTTCAATTTGTGTTGCTGTTTCAAGGTAGTACTCAGGAATGAATGCAACTCAGTTTTTTGTAGGTATTGATGGCATTACAGGGTCGGTATGTAGAAATTGTATTCTTGATAGCAGCAATAAATAATTTATTTCAAGTTAGAAATATACCTTAAATACTGAAGAAAATGAAACTGAGTTTGTGTCTTCTGGTTAAGTTTCTATAAAGGTGTTGCTCCGCTGTGGATGAGACAGATTCCATACACAATGATGAAATTTGCTTGCTTTGAACGTACTGTTGAAGCTCTCTACAAGTATGTTGTTCCCAAGCCACGAAGTGAATGTACAAAAGGAGAACAGCTGATAGTCACATTTGTTGCAGGCTATATTGGTAAGGAATCTATAGGTCTTACACTTCATTTATAGGTTACTGCAACTCTAGAGACTTGTTGCTTTACAGAATATTAAGCAGATGTCACTAACATGGTAGAACTTACTTGCAACTTCAAAATGTGCAGGAGGAATAACTATAAGCAATCTGTTAAGGGAAAATGGGTCTGTAATAGGACACTAGTCTTAACCAATGTTGATGGCTAGATTTAGAAACTGCAGCTGATTTAAGTGAAAACTTGAATCTTTTTCAGTCTTGGGAAAGTAAGAGAAATTTGGATGGAAGGGGGATTTTCAGTATCCAAAGATTCAGAAGTTTTCTTCAGGTTGTTTTCTTCTGCTCAGAAGTTTCAGCTGGTTGTACTTAGTGTACCCAGTAATGGTACAGATAAAACACCACAGAACTAATGTCAAATTATTCTTTCAGCTGGTGTGTTCTGTGCAATTGTTTCCCATCCTGCTGACTCTGTGGTGTCTGTGTTGAACAAAGAAAAGGGCAGCTCAGCTTCACAGGTTCTTGTGAGGCTTGGATTCAAAGGTACATTCTTATTTTCATGTATTTTGGATCAAGTGTTTTTGATGTTTTGGGGAGGATTTCATTTTTTTCATTCCATTTTATGCTGCTCATGCTTTATGGTTTGCTCTCCAGGTGTATGGAAAGGTCTGTTTGCTCGTATCATTATGATTGGTACCCTGACTGCACTACAGTGGTTCATCTACGATTCTGTCAAGGTTTATTTCAGACTTCCTCGCCCACCTCCGCCTGAAATGCCAGAATCTCTGAAGAAGAAGCTTGGTCTAACTGAATAGACAACTCATGGACTGACTGCTGGCTGCCCCAGTGATGAGTTTCATGAAACTTTTATATATTTGACTATGTAGAAAACAAACTCTATACAATGTCATTATTGGCCGTGCCCTCATCTCACATGAGGGTTTAAATTCTACCACTGTCATTGCCTGAAATAAATGAGAAACAGAGTGCTTAGTGTCTGTTTACTACTGCATATGTAAGCTTCATTTCATAGTAGCAAATACCTCAAGTACTCTCCTGGCTTCCCACTCTCCCCCCCCAAAAAAAATTTAAAAAAAAAATACCCTGTTCCACACTTTACAGAAATGTTACTCTTCCACTCAAAATTAGGCTTTCACTGTTTCCAGAGAAGTGCCAAGAACCTGTCCTTGCAGAACTGCAGAAAATTTAACTGCAGTCATGTGCACTTTGAGCCCACTGATCACTTGCCTGTAGTAAGCTGTTATTGTAGAACAGCTGAACTCCTGAATGGCTGAGATGAGACTGGAGTCTGACTGGGCATCATGGTATCAGTGTTCCCCACAGAGATAAAAGGAACCTTGTGCATCCTGGAGCTATTTCTGCCTTGGGATGGTCATCCCAACTTAACTTATACTTACTTGACTAATTTCTGCTTCTGTTGGCTTTCAACCACACCAAAGAACTTGGCCCTTCTGCTTGTCCTGTGGAATTAAACAGTAGTTGATACCTCTTAACTAGAGAAAAGCTGATGTTAATAAAGGTTTTCAAATATATTTGACTACTAATGGTGTACTTCAGCTTTACAGTAAAATAAAAATGGCTTGTTTTATTCTAGAGTTTAAAAAACTTTTCCCTACATTTGCTACAGCTGTAGTTTTTTATTTCAATTTTTTTTTCTGAATTAGTTAATACTGCATTATGGTTGAACCATGTATTTCTCCAGCACAAGGAGCCATACCAGTTTTTTTGGACCTTGATGTGAAGAAATACATGCTCCTCCACACACAAGAGACAGTTGAGGCAATGTTAAGGTATTTGTTCTTGAATTTTTTTGAGTCTTAAAGTGAAGGATGATTGTGCTGCCTTCTACATTTCACCTGTTCAATAACCCACAGTTGGTAATCACTACAACCTATCCAGTTCTACTTTGCTCACAAAATGGAGCTGGAGCTGATGTGGTTTTTGTGCAAAACTGTGGAGATGCTGCCTTACAGCATGTGAGCTGTTGATAGTGAATTTAGCTTGGCACTCATGTATGTTACACTGCTTCTTCCTCTTTACTTGGCTCCTTTACAGCCAAAAGGACAAATCCAGCAGGTGCCATTGGAATGGCATAAATGCACTAACTGCTGCATCTTGCTGGAGTTGGATGTGCCTGTTACATTGAGCTTCTCATCTCCTGGGAAAACTCTCCAACTTCCAAGATTTAAAATAATTATGCTAAATAAGAAAGCTGGGCCTTATTTTGAATTGTTGCCTTTCAGAATGCAGAGTAGAAGCTAAAACTACATCATTTCCTTGTCACCATGACAGTAATAAAGGCACTCTTAGAGCAGCTGCTATCTGCTTGCAATACACAGCAAAGTAAAATACCCTAAGTCTAAATAAAATATTTGTACAAGTACTTTGTAGTTGAATTAAAATTATTCAGTACTAAAAGTATGTAAACCTTGTTTCCCCATTGTCAATGGGAAGCTTTGGAATTATTTAATGAGTCTTTAAATGCTTGTAAGAGCTTCCTTGGGAGAAGAGCCTTTTCTTGATCTTGTATCAAGACTGTTGATGTTATATCACCTTTTGAAGTTGTGTGTATGGTGCAACTTGCTAGGCAGAACTGTCATTTGCGTACTGGATATCAGTTTCTCTAGAGGCATGTGTTAACTCACTAGATTTTTCTTTGCTGAAAGTTCCTTTAATCCTGGGGAAAGTGAAGCACTTCTGTCAAATGTTACACCTAGCAGAAGAGTGAGACAAGCTTGGCTCGTGCAGTGAGGTAGTCTGTCAAGCAGGCTTGTGCTGAGCTAAATTCCCCAAGACTGTCGTTCTATATGTGGAGCAAAATCGCACAATTTTTCTCTAGGATTGAGTCAGTGTTGCACAGTTGTTACAAATGCGTACAATAGTAAGAGAATCTTCAAGTCCATTTTCTCATTGCTTAAGGGTAGAACTAAAACTACCTTTTAAAGATGCTCAGATAATTTTATCAAGGTAGATCTGAGATAAGACTAAAGGAGCAGCCAAGGAGTTCTCCTGTAACTGAGAAAGGGAAAATACACTTAGTGCTCCTTGCAGTGTTGTGTTTCAGTGGAAAACCCAAGAGGGGGAGAGAATTGCCTTGCAGCTGCCGGCTTCATTGACATTCAGCCATAGGATTGTTCAGATTCTTGTTAGGAAAGGGTGTTGCTTAAAGGATCACCTGCTGGTATTTTAAATAAGCTTCAGTGAAAAAAGTGTAGTATTAAAATGCATTTAAAAGGTTAACTTTGTCATTGATAACTGCTGTGTACATAATGCCTGGTATATTTTCCAAAGGTTGAGATGGAGCAGCGGTGCTTTTGATGGATTCACACTTCCATTGCAAGGAAAGTCCTGTATCAAAAGGGGCTACCCTATTTTGAACTTGGGTAACTCCAGACCCATCACTAAACTCCAAAGTGCTCTATGAAATATAGATTATGTATATGCTGCTTGTGTATATTTTATGAAGGAGGAAACATCCTTTCTTGCTGGTTTTGGAGCTGAGATGAGCTTTTTGGTTTAAAGCATACCATATATATAAATTTGGAACCAGTGCATTTGCACACGATGTTTGTATCAGGTTGTATACAGATGAAATGTGCTGACACTTGCTGATACTCGCGGAAATGTCTGTTGCATATCATTTTAAAATGGGCTGTAATAATACAAATAGTTGTAACTCATTTACATTTCTACATAGAAATGATGTAGTTCACAGTGAAAACAATAAACATCCTGCTTTTTTATAGCAAATATGAGTACTTTGGGTAGATAAGCTTAATAGCTGCATGGCCTTGTTACAGAATACGATTTTTGTAATTCGGTACTGGGGAGAAAGAGACTGCTAGCATGAAATTCTTGGCTGAGCCGACATTCTGGTGTGTAAAAGTTGATTTTAATGTTTTGGGATTACTTTGCTCATATGGCTTTTGGTTTTTTTTTTTTCCTTTCAAGTTGCTGACAAGAATATTAATTGGCCAGTTTTGTACTGAAAACTAAATTAAAAGCAAAGATGGCCTGAATATCACTACAGGCTGGGCTCAACAGAATGATCTGTTTTAAGCAGCATAGCTGTAATTTTTTTTATTACCTGAATCTCACAGTCATTTGATAAAATTGCAGGGTATCACTGCATGACCCTAGAAATGAACTAAGGGGTTGTAGTTTTCCTGAGCTGATACTCTCCCCAGCACTGACAGTACTAAAACAAGGAGGCAATGTTACCAATCTGCTTTAAATTTTTGAAAAATACCTCACTCTCTGCTCACCTTTTCCACTGCAGAAAGAGCTCTCTGCCTCTCTCCTTAGAGCAGTGTAATTACTAAGCTACTATCAAACTTCCATTTTTTAGAACAGTGGAGATGGGTGCTTAAAGGGCAAAGAGAGATTTGTAATACCTGTGCTGATTATGGGAGAGTTTCCAATCACTCCCCTTATTGCTGAGGTCAGTATGGTGGTGTGACAACTTTACATACAGATTATTCTAAAATATTTTTTCCAAGTAAACTTAACCTTTGTGACGTTTTTGTCTTGCTTGCAGCAAGAAAAAATTTCTGAAAGGATTATAATGCTTTGGACCGGCACTTCCTGGGAAGGAAGGGGGGAAGGTCTGCATACCTCTAAAGGCAAAGGGAAATGAATGGTCCTGTAACATTTTTTGCATGCTTAACTTACGTTGGAGACCATGCACTAGACTGTACACTCAGCTTTTCACTGGGAGATGTGTTCTAGAATTTGGAGGTGGAAAGTGAAATCCACAGTTGTTTACCTTGGCTTGTTTTCTGGTCACTGTTCCAAGGAGTGAGTGCACTCTTTTCATGCAGACAGACCTGTCTGCTGTGCAGCTGGAATGTGTTTTCCACATCACTTGTGTAGATGATGTTGCTCTACCGGTTCTCCAGTTCTCCTTCTGTGGATTCTTACTGGCTACTGACCACAAATGATGCATTCATAAAATTGAAAGCAAAGTAAATAAAATTTACTGTAGCCTGGGATGCCTTTAATCCACAAAATATTTTTTATATAACCCTCAAACTCCTAAGGTGTATGTGCATGTGTACATACATTGTTTCAGATATGATATGTAATGCATGCTTTAGCATGGCTGTTCTTTAATTTTGCTGCCTCCTTCAAATGTCATTGGATTATTTTCAGGGGCTCACTTAAGAACTGTGTGGAAGAGCAAAGGGATAGGGGTTGGTAGAGTATCTGCGGATGTTTTCTTGGAAAACTTGTCTTTTGACAGGTTTATTCTTGCTGTCAGGTGGACTGGAAAGAGGTACAAGAAAGGGGGAGGTAGGAATGGACCTATACCAAAAAGAGGAAAACTTTCAACAAGGTATTTCAGGTTGACTGTGGGCAATGAAGCAAAGAAGGTACAGAAGACCAGCAATGTGAAGCAGACCAAAAAGACATGGAAGGGTGTATAAGGATGAGAATAGCGAGGGAGAGGAATGCTTGTACTTTCCATACAATCAAGAGTCTAGTAGTTGCAAAATGTTCAGGTATGGCAAATTGAGACCTTATACAGGCCTTATTGTATACTTACACTTCTTGATATAATTTCAGGCATTTTCTGAGTTGCTCTATCGCTCCATTTGATCTTTATAGTAATTTTTTATTCCTATTTAATGCACTTCCCTACCTTCCTCTGCTAAAACCATTCCCACTATCTTGTTACTGCCAACTGCATTTTCAAATGTCTCAGCTGTGTTGTTCTCCAGCATTGAAACAGTCCCAGCAGTTCAGAGCAGTAGCCTTTTGGGATGTAAGTAGCTTCTCTTTGCTAATTCTGCTGCTCACTATAGTATTTTACAGACTAAGAAATAATGAACGAATAAAACTTAGGATTCCTGAGCAGACACTGTGCACCGTGACACTGGGATAAAGCCATCAGCAGCATCAATAGGTCTTTCAGAGCATTGTCCCTGTAGAGAGTTATGTGTTTAAAGACAGAACAGTGCTGCACAGTAATTCTCATTTACAATTATAAAGCCTCACACAAAGCCTTATACAAATTATTCCATCTAAATGTGACAAAGTTTTGCAAGGCATCAGCAATATTTCTGAACACTTCTTGCTTCACTGCATTTACCTTGTTAAATATTATTAAAAAATAACCTAGTTTACAAAAATCATAGAGTGAATATACTGAAACAAAGTGCTACTGCTATTTGACTACCCCTTGTTTAGCTGGAAGCCACAATTCTATTCCTTCTTTTGGAGCAAGAAAAGCAAAAATGGACAGCTGTCATTCTTGGGTCCTGCTTTCTTCATGAAAGCAAACTAAAGCTTAGAACATAATTTTATGCTTTACCACTGCTTTATTGTACAAAAGAAGCAATTTATTAAATATAGCATCTGTCATTCTTCAGAAAGACAAATACATGCAGAGAGATATGTTTTTTGTTCACATTATTATTTCTCCTTTGAAATAAGTATGACATTTTCCTGTCCTGTTCAAAGGGAAAATTTCAGGTTTAGGTGTGCTTCAAAATGAAGCCTTTAAATATTGTCTGTCTTCTCAGTACTACACATGATGGAGTTAACAGTCCTCAAACACTGTTCTTTAGGCAGCAGCCTTTCAGTGATCAATTCATGTCTGAAATCTTGGTTATTTCATCCTTTGCATCCTTGATCTCAATTTGAACTCTTGTTAGATTGGCCAGTTTCTCATTCAGTAAAGCAATTTCCTTTTCCTGTTGTAACACTTCCTCCACTAATCTTCCTATTCTCAGTGTTAGGTCATTTATTAAGGGCTCCAAGATGGCAAACTCCTTTTTCACTTTATACATCTTAGGTTTTAAATCATTTGCAAACGTAACTGTCTTCAGAACTTTTGCTCTGTCACCTTCAAGATTCAAAAGTCTGTCAGAATGCTTGTTAAAATCATTCCTTAACTCAGACAGCGCTGTCTTAATTTGTTCAATTTTTCTTGCATTACTGGATGCCAGGCTTTGTATTTTTGTACTTCGGTCGATGCTACTGGTAAGGAGGTCACTTATATTTTTTACTGTTGCCTTTTCACCTTTTTCTACTTTATCTTCTAGTGTTTGCAAAGAATCTGTCAGTGCAGTCATTTCCGAGACCAGGCCTGAAATGCGCCTTATGTCAGTTTTCACTGTCACAATTGTCAATGTTACATTTTTTGCTACAGAAGCTGCGTTCTGTTCAGCGTTTGCAACTGCATCAAAAAGGCTTGTTAAATTCTTCTCCAGTTCTTCTTGTTTTTTAATTATGTTGCTAGACCATGTTTTCATTGTATAAATATCTTCCTGCAGATCTTTAATGTGAGAAATTATGTGAAGATCTTCCAGCTGTTTCATTAAGTTCCAAGTATTTTCACACTAGAGGGATACAAAAATATTTCTAGCTTAACAACTCAGTGTCAGAATTCAAGCTATACTTTAATGAAATATCTTACTATTCTGATGTTCAATTTGAGAGCAAACCTTGTCTCTAAACTTCTCTCATAACATAACCAATTTCTTTTTCTTGTCAGTATACATAAAAAATATTAATACTTCTTCTATTACAACAAAAAGTTACAAGAAAATGCTGAATGACTTTCCAAGGTGACCTCTGGAAACACAAATCATCAAATGGAATCTTCTTCCATATATAGGAATTTTTAAGTGTCCATAGAAGCTATTTTAGTGAAGGAAAACTCATGCTACTGCTGGATTTTTGTCTTGATTTGCTAGTTCACTCTTTTATTTTCTTATGATTGGTTCTTGATTTTCAAATTTGAGAGGAAAAAAGGGAATTACCTGAGTGATACTGTCCTGTTCAATCCCCAATAAGTCAGGGTAGAACTTGGAGAGAAAAAAAAACACTGAACAGGCAAAGTGAAACACATTCTAAGAGGCTAGAATTCGTTTCATACTAATCCTTTTCTGCACACTAATAGTAAAAATATCATCACAGAAACAAGTATTTTTTCAACAGTGCTCATTGTTCCTCAATAGGTCAGAACTGTTTGCTCAAAAGACCAAAATTTAGGTTGTGGAAAGTTGTGCTTGTTTCCTACTTAATGTCCTCAAAGGATGAGGATTTCATTTTGAATCTCCTGTATATTCAGCTTTCAGTAGGGTTGATGAAAGACATTACTCTACGGGTCATACCACTGGCAATGTAGCCACCCTGCCCCAAAAAGATACAAAGTAGAAACATTAGAATTGGAACACACTTGTGAAAAGTATTTAAAAAACATTTCTTTATATAATAGTTTTTCATAATAGGACATGGAATATTAAAGTATTTACTCCTACCCTTTCTGGAGGAGCAGTTAATTTTGAATTATAATGCGTATCAGCATAGGGAAATTCACTACAATATATTTTTATTTTGATTATGACTGTAAACAGAAATTTATACATAAGCAATAATTATATGAAACCAACACAGCTTTATAACATTGATAAACACTGGTTTCATAGTCTCTTGAATGGGCAGTGTTACCTGTTTAGTGAAGACTGTAGTGGAGTTCTAGAGAAATGAATGTTCAAACCCAGAATAATTCTAATTAGGTCTGATAAAGTCATAAATGTTGTGGGTTCATACTGTTTCTAATAAGCAATCTCCTTTCCTGAGAAATACAAAATTATCAAGACACTAAGTCTGCAGACGATTTATGTTGTCCCTGAGGTCCAAATTTCAATAAACAACTACCAGGCCTATTAGGTAGTACTATATCATGTGTAAGTAGGTCTATGAATAAACTGCATATTCCCTGGCCCCAAGCACGTAACTCCACTGATTTCATTAATTACTTTTGCAGCTCTTGGTTCAGCAAACTTTGGGAAACAATGTCAGTGACACTGTTAATTTTTTTTCCTTTGAAATGTAAAGCAATATCATGTAATGCCTAACAATAGAACATCCTACAGAAGAAAAGGTTAAACTTTGTTTCTGAAGCACCAAAACATGCCCTCCCACAAAAAAAAAACAAAAAACCAACAAAACAGCCCTTGCACTAATACAGTGATGGACCAAGCCAAACATGTAAATTAAATGATGGAAGAAGAATCTAACAGGAATATCTGTTAATAAGAACTTCAGTCTACGTGTAGTTCAATGACTTCAATGGCAGAACAAAACAATGCCAGTGACTTTAGGAGGTTGGAAAAGGCTGGAAATGAGGTTTAAGGAGGCCATGGGGTCAAATAAATGGTAACACAGCTGCTGTGTAAATACCAGCTGCTTATACATGCCAGAACAAGACAAGGTTCTCATTAGGGGGTACTTCACTGGTGTTTTCTGTAAGAGTGTTGTATCTAAGTTCAGCTGTTAAAAACGTGTTCAGTGCTGTCCTGCAGCACAAAATCATTATGGTGATCAATACATTAAAAGGTACAGCTATCTCTACAGAGAAGTAAGTGATTAATTGTTCACTGTGTTACAAGTCCATGGAACATAATACAAAAAGTAACAACAAAAGAAACTAAGTAGTGAAAATCAAATATAAACTAAAAATATTACCTTTTCCCTCCTTAAATCTAAATGCTTTGCTTCAAATTAATTTTTAACAAAAAAAGATATTTTAATAAATAAGATGAAAATAATCCTTAAGAAAACATTCCTTAATATTACTGTCTTGCTCTCCAGCCTCTTTCTCAGCCTTTCAGGCTGTTCCAATGGCTCTTTAGATCAATGGCAATATCTCAGCTATCCTTGACATACATTGAAATCACATTATTTATAAAAAAGTGCTTTTTCATCAATGAAAAACCTAAGTCCGAATTCACTTCTCCCCATTCTGGTCATTTTCTAAGTTAAAGCTTTCTAAATTTACTACTTCTGCTTTTGAAGATACTGTTATGTCAGGCACTGTTTCTAGAACAGCTATTTCATGCTGCACTTTGAACAAGCTGCCATTGGACTGAAGGCCTTCAAGAACCTTCTGCATCGCCACTGTATCAGAAGCAGTTTTCAGCATGTCATTTTCCACAGCGTACAGCTGTGTCTTCAAGTCCTGTATCTTTTTCTCCATACCAAGCAATTCGCTTGACAATCTAAGAATAGAGTGAATAGCATTTTCAATTGTTGGCAAATGGGTCTTGCACTCCTCAATTTTAGGTTCATAGTTTGCAAGTTTCTGATTCAGGTCTGTGTCCTTGGCTACCAGACTATTCTGTTCTTCTTTTAGCTTTTCAACTGACTTTGCATCCAAGTTCAACTTTTGTTCAACTCTAGAGAATTCATCATCTTCTTGTTTTTTTAGTGTTCTGATATTTCTGGCTGTACTGTCTTCCAAATCTCTTGCTCTTTCTGAAAGGGATTTTATTCTTTGGTCAACTTCATTAATTTTAGAAGTAACTTCTGTATGTATGAATTTTGCTTCAGATTTTAAACCACTAACATTTGTGTTCATTTCATCCAGGCTTCTTCTCCAGAAATTTGTAACATTTTGGAACTTCTCATTAATGCTCTGCATCTTTAGAGAGAGAGTCTGTTCATTGTTCTGAATATCATTTATGATGTTATGAAGAGAAGATATTTCCTGCCCAAACTCAGTCATCACAGAGATGGATGAGGCAGCTTCCTGCAGGATACTTTCAGAAGGCTCAAGCTGCATTTACAACACAAAACAATCTGTGTAGTAGTCTGTGTCTACTTAACAAAGGCAAGAACAGAAAACCACTTCCATTTACTAAGAGAGAATAAAATCCCTTAAAAGCCACTGTACTTGTTACAAAGTTCCTCTATGATGTGTTTGCATGTTTCATCTTTAAAATATTGTTGGTTAACCTAGCATGAAAAAGTCATGGAAAAGAAGTATGTCTGTTGTTGAATTTCTATAGAATATATGCAATTTTCCATGTTTGGGGTTTTTTTGGTGTCCAAAATATAGTAAATCCCATGCAACATTTTGCAATCTGAAGTGTAGTATATAAATATCCAAATTACCTAATGTATAAATGACATCATTCTGAGATCAGTGCTGAAACAAAATCACTGGCATGAGCCATGTTGTGCTACAATCATTATCTGTGAGGTATCTGGGATAATTTGGCAGCTAGCACAGCTTTTCTACTTGATAGTGTCACACGTGCTAATATATGTTTCACTACTATTGTATTTTCTTATCTATCACTTCATTGAGTCTTCATATTATTAGAACAGGTCTGCTACATCAAAATGCCTGTGAATTTTCTTCAAATCAATGTATGTTAGAATCACACACAAAAGAGGACTGGTAGAATGAAATGTGCATATATGTAAGTTCTTAAAAATAGTTTCATTTCTGAAGAAATAATACTGATATACAACCACTACATTCACATACTGGAACAATGGCATAGATTGACATGCTTTGTCACTTAAAATAGTCTCTAAAGGCCTGTTCACAGGCAGGTAAAACACATTATTAAAATTTATTTTAAATCAGCCAGTTAAATTAACAAAATAACAATGAAGTAAAACAATGACAAATGTTCACCAAAGATTGTCCAATTAAGATGTTCATGATTACCTTTTCAGAAATTAGGTTTACTTTGTTTCCCACATCCAGGATTTTTTCAGCTTCTTGCTGTAAGAAATTGTACTTTCTTTCCAGATCAGCAAATTGACCTGACTGCTGAAATAGAAACCTGCAAATTTGACATAATAAACAAAAAACATAACTACTTAATTAGCATATATTAAGTATTCCAGGACATGATTCACAGCAAATAGTTACTGGCGAGATTTGTGTTCACAAAATTTGCTAGATCAATACCTGACAGAAAAAAAAATTTAATGAAGTTGATCTATCTTGATACTGGAGTTAACATTCCAAAAGAGGTAGAACAAGGAAGCATCCATAGATGTCTTTGCTGTTATACTGCATGCTAAGGTAACTAAGGCACTGATACTGCTAAGATATTTTAAAACATCTTTAACAAAGATATTTAGTTATAGACTTCACTTGATGAGCAGTTTATCCCACTGCTGAGCAAATTATTTACAGAAAATTCCACTTTTTCTGTCCATTTATTTGTTGCCTGCCAAATGAGCGCTTACAGTCAGACTAAGCTGCTCTTCAGGTAGATGTAGTCTCCAAAGGAGTTATTTAGAACTCATGAGCAAGGCACCTTCAACATGATGTAACAGATGGAGCTTCTATAGTAATGTAATAGCAACTGCACACCAATGTTTCCATGCTTGTGAATACCACTACTCTTTCCTTGATCCTTCTGGCTTTAACAAGTTTACAGACATTTAGCCCAAGCACTATGATGACATGTAAATCAAACAGCCCACAGAATACAAAAGGAAATACTAAAATCCTCTTTAGAGAGTTACCTACCAGGTCAGCACCAGGCTAACAGCAAGAGAAATGATACTCAAACTTGTCTTTGAGTCCATCCAAAAACAACTCCGATTACTGCTGGTCCCGGGACTTGCCAGCTTCCCGTAATTACTGTGCTTCTCAGCCTTTTGTGAACCTTCATTGGTCCTGGATGAAGAAATACCTTTTTTCCTTGGCTTAACTTCAGACATATTGTGGCCTGAAGCAAAGGAGAGAGCTAGAAAAAAAAAAACCAGAAAAGACTTGTTTTTACTTCTTAAACATCCTCAAACACAAAATTTTGTACTCTAAGCACACAAATACACCCCCAAAATGTTTCTTTTGGTGTTTACTATGCTTCCTAGTTATGTGAACTTTTGTAAAGTATCATACTTTCATTAGCTCTCTATATTACAGCGATTTCATGTTTTCTCCAACTGAACTGGCTTTTCAAGCTTAAGCTAATTTCACCTTTCCAGAAATATTTAATCTGCTGTGGCATAAGCTATTTTAAATATGTATTTAAAATCACAAGGATGAAAAGCTGATGACTGTCACAAGTTTATCAGCAATGTCATTGACAAACTTGTGTTTTACCTGTAGATTTAGAAAATATTACCTACACCACACTAATTAACTAAAGTTAATTTTTCAATTTTAAAAATAGAAAATAGCAAATCAAGTTTAATTTAGAAATAGTCCTGTTGTAATGATTTCATGTC
>JACBWW010000005.1:10896229-11025910 GCA_020086605.1 Lanius collurio | reverse complement strand
GTACACTACCTGCGTAGTTGTTCTGTGGAGGAGTTTGGACTTGTTTATGGAGCTTTCCTGGCAGGATTGTGATCGGAGAGAGCGTTTTGATCGATTGGGACTCTCGGAGCAACTGATTAGTCCTGGAAAACCTATATGCTGTAGTCAGTTTCACTTTCTGTTTTCTTCAGACATATAGTTTTTTATGACATGGAGGAAGAGTGCGAGTTTAGAGTCGTATCAGATGCTGACAAAGGAAGGTATAGCACAGTCAGTGGCAGTGTTGGGTGCTACCTCTTCCATCATATATCAAGATCCAAGTGTCCTTATATGCAGTCTTGAACTTGGAGACAACAATGTGTTTATCCCGTGCAAAGAGACCCAGTCCTCTTTCTCATCCTGTTGTCCCAATCACATGATCCAAGGACTTAAAAAAAATTGAGGGATTTAGTGGGTGAGAAGACCTTTTTATAGAGACATTTAGCAAGTTGCTAGTATATGAGGAGCTTGTAGTCTTTGGTTTTGTAGTTCTGAAAGTGTTCATAAACATAAATTAATAGGAATGGGAAAAGAATTTGTATTTTCAGAATTAGCAGATGCTTTGCTACTCTTTTAACACCAAAATTCATAAGCTGTTTTAAAACTTCTCTATTTTTACTTGTAAATTATGTTCCCATTCTTACTGATTTCTCCCTCTGCCTCCTCTTTTTCACAATGAAGAAACATGGATGTCAAGAGTAGAAACTATTTGCTTATGAATCGTCAAGCATTGGAAAATGACATCAAGACTTCTTATATTATGGATCGTATGATTTCTGACGAAGTACTAACATTGCAGGAGGAGGAGAGAGTGAAGCAGCAGGTAGAATCATCTTTCACTGCTATTTATCTTCCTCGTCTACTCATGTATTTTACCATCCTTTTTAAAAATAGTAATTTCTGACTAATTTCTGGATTTGTCAAATTCTAAAGTGCATGCCTAGCACACAGTTTTTGTTGCACTTCCTAAGGTTGAGTTAAGGGCTTGGTAAGTTAAAGGCTATTTCTGTAACTAAAAATAGTTTATAATTTACACCATGATAGATTAAATGATTTCTAAGGTCTCTTAATTTTGTATACTACCTCCTCTAATTTTTTTTTCTAGAATACACGGAAGGAGCGAGCAGCTATGCTAATAAACATTATTCTTACAAAAGATAATAATTCATATAGATCCTTTTATAATGCACTGCTTCATGAAGGGTACAGAGATCTTGCTGCGCTTCTTCAGGACGGCATCCCTGCCATCTCATCTGGAAACAGAAAGAGTTCGATGGATGGAATGACTTCCCATGGTCAGTGTAACTACAGCAATCCCTGTGCTTGAGCGTGAAGACCACTTGTGTTTTTTATTCCTTAGAATAAAAATACATGTATTTATATAAAATATATATATAAAATATTATGTGTCATACCTGTTCCAGTGAAAAAGGAGCAGTTGGTGCATTTGCTTATTTTGGTAGTGTAATAACTATGTGTGTATTTCATGTAATATTAAGTAATGTGGCACCCAAAGTGACCCATTGTCCCCTCCGTCCCCGAGGCGGAGTTGTAACTTTTATAGGTCATCTTGAAAGTGTTCATGTTAAGTAATGTTTGTTTTAAAAGATAGGAGACCTGAAGCTCTTACAGTTTTCTCTTTTTGGTATAATTTTTGTTTTAAGTGAAGTAAGGACTCTCATTTGTATGCACTAAAGAAGTTGACTCTAACAGAAAAACTTGTAGCCTCTGAACTTCTGATACTTATCTTGAAGAGTAATCTTTAATCTTTCAACCTACATTCCAAGAGTTGATCTAATTATTAGGTTACTTAATTCTTTCCACCAGATCTTTTAATTACCCTACATATGTTCCATAATTTTACCTGCATTGTCATCGGTGCCATCTTTGACTGACATGAAATAAATTTGTAGTTTCTAATGGGCAGAACCTCCTAACTGCATGTGACTAACTGCCTTAATTTTTGGCACTCTACATTTTGTAAGTGTCAAAGGCATGTGGAGTTTAAGGCTTAGGTAATCAAAGTTCATCAGTTATGTCACTACACATGGCCACAAAGCAGGCAGATGAAGTGTGCATTTCCTTTCCTGTTATGCTTTACCTCTTCTATTTCAAATCGTGCTATCTCAGCTTAAATCAGTGGAAGTCTTGCTTGATCTCCAGTGCTGTGAACTGCCAAGGAAAGGCCTTACACAGCATCCTTTCTTTTTTGCTACATCCACAGCGTGGTGACTTCTGGCTGAGAAAGTGACTTGATTGCTGGTATAGTACTGTTGAGCTCCTGTGTTTGCTACAGTTTCCACGGGAGCTGTTAATTCTTTTTTTACTTCTAGGGATTAGTGTAGCAAGGTTTGCTCATGCAGTTATTAATTTGAACACTGTTTTAGGTAGGGAGCTGGTTGCCTTCTAGTTAGTTTGTTTCTGAAAAGCAATATTTTTTCAGTTTTTGGTTTTTGAGTCCAGCAGTTTATAGGGCATTTTTATGGGACATAAGGAGGGGAGGGACCCCACTAGTTATTTTGAGTGAAGGTGTGTTTGGTGTTGGGTTTGAAGAGGCATCGCATTTAGAACTCATGTTTTATTTTGATGTTTCTTGTTCTTAACTTTAGTGAAGACCATTCTCTGCGAAGGAGGCGTACCACAGAGACCAGTTGTGTTTGTCACCCGGCCAAAACTGGTAGATGCTATTAAAAAGAAGCTGTATTGCTTGGGAAGTGAGCCAGGCTGGGTCACAGTTTATGGAATGGCAGGCTGTGGGAAGACTGTCTTAACAGCTGAAGCTTTAAGGGATCCTCAGCTCTTGGAAGGTACTGCCAGAAAAACATCTGTATTTTTATAAAAATCACTACAGGTGTAGGCATATTGGACAGGTATGGTGCAAGATCATGTATCATCTTGAAAGTGATTTAGGTTTTCTAAATTTCATAGGTGGTTCTGAAATATTTGCTTGCAACATACAACTGTCATAACCATTTAGTGCTCTAGGACTACTAAGTATTTTATTAGTTTGTAGAAAAAGGTTTTGAATAGCTTTTTTACTTAAAATATGCTTTGATTTATGAGAGTAGATGCATCCTTAATTAACTTGAAATTATTATTTCTGTTAGTGCAAAATAATATATCTAGTTATATATAATAATATATCTAGTTTTGGGCATTGCTTGTAAAGTCCTCAGACTCCTTGCTATGTGAATTTGAAAAAGTCTTGTGCTAACTTTTACACATATTTTAATAGCAGCAGGCATGTGTGGATGGTAGTGTTGCTTTAGCTTAAAGCAGGTCCTAGATAAAACCTTTTAATGGTATTTTTTCTATTTTATTTACATTTTCTTGCATAGGACACTAGGAGGAGAAAGTAGTACTTGGCATTAAAAAAAAACAAGATCTAGGGATAGGTACTATAGCATCATCGCTGCTCAGTTGACTTTGATGGCTTTTGATCAATGTTTCAGGATTATTTTTACACCCCAAACTCTGAACTCGTGCAGTAGCACAGGGTTGAAAATATAAATGCTAGGTCAGGCTAGCAGAAAGATGGATGCAGAAGGGGCTGTGGAAGACAGGCAGGAAAGGAGGGACAACAGCATCAGTGAAGTGTGTGAAGTTTCTATGAGTGCTTGCCCTAGCGAGCCTGTTCCTTTAAAAATGAACAAGAGTGATCTTGTAGAACCACCCTTTGGTGTTAATAGTAGAGTTGCAAGGATGGCTTGCAATAGACTTTACAGGTTTGTATTTTAATTAATGCTGACTTACTACTGTAAGTTGCTAGTAAATATTTAAAATTTTTTAAAATGTGTAGCATGATTAATATAGCTTTTCTTGTTAGATTACTTCCCTGGAGGAGTTCACTGGATCTCTGTTGGGAAACAGGACAAAGCAGGGCTCCTAATGAAACTTCAGAATCTCTGTAGTAGATTGGATCCTGACTCCACCTTTCCACAAAGGCCACTTAACATTGAGGAGGCTAAAGATCGTCTTCGTTTGCTGATGCTACGCAAATACCCCAGGTGATGTCAGTAAAATCAAACACTATTCTTTTAACTGATAAAACTCTTGCAGAGTAACTTTGGTCTAATCATCTGAAGTGTCTGTGTTGTTATTACATGTGTCTGTGGTGTGTATTGTTTTTTTTTAAAACAACTTCCCAACTTAGGCTAGTAAGGCTTCTGCTTACAAAATATGTTAACCAGCTGTACAGGAGTCATATCTGCTTGGAAAAGCAAATAGTGAAATAGTGAAAGATGGGATTGAATAGTGAAAGATGGGAACAAACAATTGGAAATAAGGACTGCTTTAACTTTCAGTGTTCTCATTGTGGGTGTAGACTGGTTTGCTGATGTGTGAGGATCATACCGCAGAAAAAAGGGTGTATATCACTGCAGAAGATTCTTCTTTTCCAGAATAGCTGGTGTCTTTAAAAAGTGTTTGGTCTAGAAGTACCAAAATGAAAGCAGGTTTTCACTATGTGACCAATTATTGCCAAGAAACCAGGGAAACTGTTCAAATTTCAGGGAAAGTGACTTGATTTAATGAAGCAGCACCTCAGTCACTGCACAGCTCTTTGGATCTTTGAGAAATAGGTTTTATTATTTGTTGAGGATTTCATTACTCTCTGGGAAAATCTGTACTAAACTAAATAAGCCTCTTGTCAGTGAGTTATCTTGGGAAAAATACTCCAGCCTTGTGATCTTTGTAGATAGCATGGAGTAGAATACTGGCATTATTTTACTGGGGGAAAAAATAAAAGTCTTTCTTGTGAAGAAAAGATGTGAAAAATGTTTCCAAGTCCTCCAAAATAAATCTATTTATCAGCTGAAAGCACACTTTTCCATGAAGGATGTGAAGTGGTTGTCTCCATTGAGGCATTTCCATTGTTATTTCTTGTTTATCAACAAGCAAAACAAATCAAAACTCTTCAGTACAGAAGCAGGCATGGGAGGAAGTAGAGGGGAGTAAGGTTCATAGAGGATGCAAGTGTATTGGAAACAAAGCTTCACTGGTTCTGCAGCTTGGGAAGGAGCTAGCTCTGCTCTGGAATTCTCTTGGGTGACAAGAAGTCACTTTAGCTGTAGCTGCATTCAGGCAGCCAACCCAGTACATCTCTTGGGAATGAAGTATTTGACAAAGGATTCAGATTGTGAAGCTAGTATGTTTCTTGGGATTAAAGTATTAGTCAAATGAAAAATTGAAACTATGATATACTTTAAAATAAGAAATTACAGAATTTAGTCTCCTGTGGTAGTTATCACAGGGTTTTGTGCTTGTTGGTTTGGGGTGTTTTTTGTTTTGGTTTTTCTTTGTTTTAAGGGTTTTTTTTTAATAATTCTAATTAGGATTTAAGATTTGTTGGTGTGACTTGAAGAGAAAAATCACTGGTGCCTGATGAATGGGAGGACTTTGAAGTGCTCAGATTAATTAAAAACATAAAATCAGGCTGTAATTCATGCCACCCAGCATATTTTCAAGTGTGGAAGTGACACAAACTGGGTCCTTTATGGTTTGATAGCATTCTTGTGAACCCTCTGATCTATCAAAAAGGTGTTAAGAGAGGAGTTGTATAAAAATGAGATAGGGGTATCCAAGAATTAAATGTATCTTTGAGAATAGGGTATGGTGTGTATGCACTTCTTTAAGGAGGACCAAATCCTTACTTATGGGCTTTAATGGTGTAAGTGCCACCTAGCCAAACAAAAATGCCTAAGTTTTGTCATGCATCACTGGGAATTGGACAATTTAACCAGTACCTAGTGGAGTGAAAAATTCCATTCCTTAAAAAAAAAGGTAGTAAATGGAGACAGTTTGTAGGATTAGATGTCAATGATTAAACTCACTGAATGCAAATAACTGGTATTTCTTTTCATACATGTACTTGCTAGCTAGTCTTTTGGACTTCTTGCTCCCTTAAAACTAGTCTTGTAAAAACAGTTTTCAGTAACTTCTCTGTCATATATAGGCAGGTGTAGGGAGGTCTACTGTACGTTATCCTAGTGAGATTCCGTGTAGGAACCTACAAACCTGGCTGGCCATAGGATTGGAATGTGTAGTCACTGAAACGTCATTTATGTATCAAGAGCCTTGCCATTCAAGACAATTGCTTCACAAGAGGATTAGTGTCATATAGCTTTCCAAAGATACAAGAACAAAACTTAAAAACTCCTGAGTCAAAAGGAAAGCTTAAATGCTTTCCCACAAAGCTTATCACTGTGTCAGAGTTATCTAGTCTTATACAACTCTTTTCTTCATTTATGATACCTAGTGACTTAAAACCAGTAAATATTTCTGTTTTTCCTGGCATCTACTAATGGAAATATTTCTCGAAACATTGTTGTTTACACTTCAGTTGTACCTATGAAATAATAAATGGTAAAAATGTTTTTGAGATAACCGCATTCAGCTTCTTGGGCAGTGTTTAATCATGGAATTACCAAGCTAGGAAGACACCTTCAAGATCATCAAGTCCAACCATCAACCCAGCACCACCATAATCACCCCTAAACCATATCCCCAAAGTGCCACATCCAAGCCCTTCTTGAATGCTTCCAGAGACAGTGACTCCGCCACCTCCCCGGGCAACTTATTTCAGTGCTTAACCACTCTTTTAGGAAAGTTATTTTTTTAATATCTAATATGAACTGCATCTGATGCAACTTAAGGACATTTGCTCTCATCCCTCCACCTGAGACATGACAAAGACACTGACTCCCACCTGGCTACAGCTTCCTTTCAGTTCATAAAGATTGATAAGGTTGCCCCTGAGCCTCCTGTTCTCCAGACTAAACAATCCCGACTCCCTCAGCCGCTTCTCTTAGGATATTTTCTAGATCCTTTACCAGCTTCATTACCCTTCTCTGGACATACTATTAAGATATTCTACATACTAATATAAAAAAATTATGCAGTGATACTTTGTAAATTATGAAAATGTTGTTTTATTGTTAAAATACAATATTTTATTTTAGCACAATAGTTGATCAGAAATATCTCTTCATGCCCTAGATCTCTTTTGGTCCTGGATGACATTTGGGATTCCTGGGTGTTAAAAGCATTCGATAATCAATGTCAGGTTCTCATCACGAGCAGGGACAGGAGTGTAACAGATGCTGTGGCTGGTAAGGAACAGTTTCCTCTCCTGCACCACAGATTTTATGTGTCTGTGTCTGCAGCTTGTTCATGTGAACTTTGAAAAGAATCTGATAGAATCTGTCTATCAATTTGTGCACAAGTGGCCAGGTTTTAGAACTCTGCTCTGTAAGACTTAAGCTGTTTGTGAGATAAGTGTTGTATGTTATCCTGGAAGTTATATGTTTACATTGAAGAGTGCAGTGATTCTCAACAGAATAAATTAACCTCTGTGGCACTGATGCTGTTAGACTGATTATCTCTACACTATTCAGCAGTGACTGTCCATAATGCATGTGTAATTATTAGCTTATAGGCTGTTTTTTTGTATGTATGTATCTGTAATGCAAGCTGATTCTGATAAGTAGAATTTATACCCTTCTTAGTCCTATAAAATACTATGCAAAAAAATCATGAACGTTTGCTCCAGATTTTACTTGGAAAATACTTTGAATTTCTATAGTTTTTTTTGCATTCGTTGATTTTTTTCCATGTTTCTGTTTCTAGGCAATAAATACGAGGTTCATGTGGAAAGTGGACTAGCACATGAGAAAGGGCTGGAGGTTTTGTCCCTATTTGTGAATATGAAAATATCAGAACTACCAGAACAAGCTAACTCTCTTGTAAGAGAATGCAAAGGTATTCTAGTTGCTCTTTGTTGTACAATTTACCACTGAATGTAGTATTTTCCTTCGGTGTTTTGACTTAAAAATAGAGAAGGGAACATCCTTTAATACTGTATATGTTAAGCAAAATACAAATGCTTGTTAAATATTTTTGAGGTTTTTTTTAAGCTAAGTAGAAGTCTCATGTTGATTTTTGAGTAGATTTCTTCAGTGTATTTTCCCTCTGCACCACAATTACACTTCAATTTGTTGAGTTTGCAGATGCCTATGTGGAGTGCCTATTTTATGTGTGTCTCCTCCACGCCTCAAGAATTTAATCAGTGTATTGAGAATATTACCTGATTCAGTCACTTGACCATCAGGTGTTGGATTGTGTTCCTTGATGACCTCTAAAACAGATTTAATCTTTTCCTTCAGGTTCTCCTCTTGTGATATCCTTGATAGGTGCATTGCTACGAGACTTCCCCAGCCGCTGGGAATACTATCTCAGGCAGCTGCAGAATAAGCAGTTTAAAAGAATAAGAAAATCTTCCTCTTATGATTATGAAGCCCTTGATGAAGCAATGTCCATAAGTGTTGAGCAACTGGATGACAATTACAAAGACTACTATAAAGACCTCTCTATCCTGCCAAAAGATGTTAAAGTACCTACTAAGGTAATAACAGCAGTGCAGAAATCTTGTGGGTTTTAGTGAGGTACAAACAACAACCTTAAAGAATTCTTAACATTTATAGTTGTCATGTATAACTTCTGCAGTATATAACTTATTTATAATTGCTAGATTGGGTAGATTTGTTCCATTATTGTGTCACGACTTGTATTGTTAGTAGTGAAACTAAAATAATCATAACTGAGTCAACATATCTGTAATGTTTAAGTTTCATGTGCATTCTGTATATAGTTTTTTAATTAGATTGTAGTTGAGCTCACTGAAAGCTTGAAAACTGTTATGTGGAATTTGTCTCCTGTTGTGATCACCATAAATCAGCACAAATAGACAAAAGATAGGTTAACTTGTAGTATCTTTCCTGTGTTTTGGTATGAAGGAACTGGTAACTTGGTGAACTGATTACTCTTTGTGATGTGTTTGTATTTGTTAGTATGCATTTTGTTGTCAGTTAATTGGTATCCTTTTAAAATATTCATACAAATCATATTATGACTTGATTTTGATTCTCTTCTCTGTTAATACATTAACACTTCTTAGGTTCTTTGTATTCTTTGGGATATGGAAACTGAAGAAGTTGAAGATATACTACAGGAATTTGTTAACAAATCCCTGTTGTTCTGTGATCGTAATGGGAAGTCATTCCATTATTATTTACATGATCTTCAGCTTGACTTTCTCACAGAGAAGAATCGCAACCAGCTTCAGGTAATATATCAACTGCTACTTACTTTCAACTTTTACTCCCTGCAGCTGGGCACTCTTCAGAAAGTGTTGCTTTGTTAAATGGTGTCCTGAGTAGCTTCATAGTTTAGGTCCAAATTATGTTTAACTTAAGGCTGACTAATTAAAAATATTTATTTTCAGCTTGAAATTGTGGAGGGTTTTCTTGATGGTTCCATTTGCACCTAAGGTACTAATCCAAGAGAAGACTCTGTATCCATTATTTCTGTATCAGATGTTTCCAGCAGATGTAGTGTTCCACTGTAGATTCCGAAGACATCAAGATACTACCAGAATAGGAAAATTTTTCATTAATGCAGAGAAATGCTTTCTGCTCCCTTTTTTTCAGTTTAAGGCAGTACTTTCAGGAAGATGACCTATAAGTTGGACTCAGTTTCAGTTCTGAAGGACAAGGCAGAAATAGTAGATATGAAGAAAAGGCAAGTTTTTTGACTTTCTTTAGATCTATATATGTAAGGGTCCTATTTTTGTCCACATTTAGGATGAGGAGAGATTTGGTAGCTAATCTTAGTCTGAGAAAGAAGGTTAACGGCTTGCTTTTCTGTCTTTTAGTATCCAGAGAATGTTTCTGGAGCAGTCTTTAGCAATAAATTAGGTTAGGGGTACAATTTTGGAAGGTAAGGTTTTTTATTTCACTTGGTAATGTATTACAATTGAGAAATATTATTCCTCAATGCTATTTACAATGTAATAATAATGCTACTTATAATTCCTCATTGCCAAAAGTGTGTTTTTCTTCACATTGCAGGAGCTACATAAAAACATAGTAAATCAGTACAAGAAATACTACAAGCTTAATACACCTGTTCTGTCTCAAGAGGATTGCATGTACTGGTACAACTTTTTAGCGTATCACATGGCAGGTGCCAACATGCAGCAGGTGGGTTCTGACAGGTGTCCTTTGCTTCCCTTCTTCACCCACTCTCACCTCTGCTTTTCCCTCCAGGTCTTTTCCCAGTTGAGCCTCTCTTCACCCAGACTTTAGTCCAGCTGGGTAAACACTCAGCATAGTCTTTAGGAGGTCCTTTGATAATCACTGTCCCTTACAAAAACTGCTTTATTTCTACACTTTGTATCTTGCCTTTTCAACCTGTTGTTGAGAAGACTTCCTGTTTTATACCATAATAGCTTGTTTTTTCTTTTCCTTTTTAAGAAGCTTTAATAAGAAGTCTTCTCTAAACTTTTTTGAAAACCCAAGCCTTATTTATTGTAAAATAATACAGGTAAATTGATTTCATTCAGAGAATTTCATCAGTTAATTACTTTTTTATCTTCAGAAGTCTTGTTAGTTTTTTCCTCTTATGTCATACAGATTTGTGTGTAAAAATTCATTATCTGATTCCAACAGCAAAATAACCCTATCAAGAGTTAGATGGGCAAGTCTCTTGTTTCCAGGATTGTCTTGGCATCTTAAAAAAAAGCCATCATTTTTGCCAACTACTGTTCTTTAGATACTGAGCTAGTATAAGATGCAAATCATACAGAAAGATTAATAATTAGTAGTTTCATTTGAATTTCAGTTTCAAATGCATTGAATAGCATTTGATCCTGCTTCTTTATTGCTTTATTTCACATGTTCTCAAACCTTTTCATCTGAGCTTCTTTCAAGGTGGCTCATCTGACTCATCATATAATAATACTTTAGGGATTTATCTCTTATAGGAACCTTTGTAATTAATGTTGGCTACAAATTCAGGTGTTTTGAATCATACATATTTCATTATCTTAGTTTCTTTAGTTTCAATGTGTTGTCAAAATGTTTTTATTAGCAGCCTTTCTACATTTTGTAGAATTAGCTTCTCAGAGGTCTTTAACATGGCACATTATGACTATGTGCCTTCTAGAGTTTATATTATATGTCTTACTTGCTTTTCATTATTTAGACGTGATTTCTATTTTTTGGAAGACTAATAAAGCTGGGATGTATTCCTTTTCTTTGTTTAACCATGATAATCTTTTAATCCTTGTGGTATTTACTGATTTTAAATTGGAATACGCTTTAAACCTGTGCAGTGTTGCTGCTAAGCAGTTTTTCTATAGGAGGTGTAAAGAAAGCATTGGACCAATACTTGTTAAAGATGGTCATCTAACTAATAGGGATAAAGCAAAAAAAAATGGTTTTTTTTTGCCTGGGTCATTAATAATACTGGCAGACCTTGTCTGCCCAGCCTCCTGGTTTGGAGGACCATGAATGTGGGAACAGGGACTTTTCATTTGTGGACACATGTGAAATTGTAAGGGACTGGCTGGATTGGTTGAATGTTCACAAATCCGTAGGGCCTGATACAACCCAGAGCATTGAAGGAATGAAAGGATGTTATGGCAGGACTCCCTTGATCATCTACCCATGGTTTTAGGAGTTTCAGCATCTCTTAGGAAGATCAACAAGCATTATTAGCAGTGATCTTTGCTAGAAGGAGCTTTTTCAAACTTAAAAAAACAGGCCTTGTGTGCTACAAAAGTACAGAATTGCTTTGTACCTTGTACTGGTTTTAAAGCAAACTAGTGAGGGACTTCAAGTCAGAAATANAAGATGGTGACAGAATACAGATTTTTGGGTACATTTTACATTGCAACCCAGGACATACCTCCATCTCCTCTCTGACTAGCTGTATTAAGGAGCAGTTGAAAATAACAAACTTAGCCTTCTATACACACAATTTATACCTGAACAATTAAGATGCAGGAAAAAGGAAATTGCCTCAGTTTTCAACTAGAGATAGTTACCAAAGCGTATTAAATACCTAATGTAGTTCCTGTGTTTTTCTCCCTAAGCAGATTCTGTTGTGAAACTTACACTCTGAACTTCAATTTGTGTTTCTTGTAGGAGCTCCGTGATCTTATGTTTTCTTTAGATTGGATTAAAGCTAAAACAGAATTGGTAGGGCCTGCTCATCTGATTCATGAATATGTAGAATATAGCTCAATCCTGGATCAAAAGGTATGATGCTAAAAGGTAAATGATGAGTCGGTTCCAAATTCAATTTTCTATTTTGTAATTGCATTTTGTTGGATGCATGTATATGGCAGGTATATAGAAAGCTTAAAAAAACCAAAGCATGAAACCAGTATTAAATTGAACTTTAACTTGGAGGAGATAAAAATGAAGGAAACTCAGTTTTCTGTTTCTGTTTTAACTTCAATGTGTAAGTGATTGGCCATGGAACTCGGTAGCTAGAGTCATCAATACCTAGTGGTGGGTACATAAGGTACTCTGCTTTTGAAGAGGTGTAGAATTATGTTGACCACTTGGAATAGTCTTTCTGATATTTCACACTGCTTATTGAATAAATCTCTATTGTCAGTATTCTTTGTTTGAAAAATGACATTGTGTCTTCTGAATAGGATAATGAAACATTTCAGTCTATTGTATGTACTTGCTAATAGAACTTAATAGAAAAATAGAACTAAGGGCTTCTGTAAGAAAATTATATTTTGTACAGAACATTTAAAAAGTAAGGAAATAAATCCTAAGATAAATCTGTGGTATCAAATATCTGCTTTGTATTTAGGATAGTACAGTGCGTGAGAATTTCCAGGAATTTCTGTCTTTAAACGGGCACCTTCTTGGACGGCAGCCGTTTCCGGACATCATCCAGCTGGGTCTTTGCCAGCCAGAGACATCAGAGGTGTATCAACAAGCCAAGCTGCACGCTCAGAGAGAAACAGGAACATTTTATTTGGAGTGGATGTAAGTAGCTGCAGTCCGTCTGCTGATGTGCTGATCCCTTGACAGGGAAATTATTTAATGTACCGCTAAATACAATGTATGGTAATAAAAGGATCTTTGTAAGAACTGGTGAGATTTTTTTCTGAAAGAAGAAAGGGTAATAATTTTCAACAACTTGTGGGAGAAGGGGAGCCCTGGATATGCAAGGCCACAACTTAGTAATCATTACAGAAAAATAAATTGATTAATATATTTACTTCTGTATTCAATTGTTGTTCCTTTAAAATAACAATGCAAAGATGAAAATATAATACTTAGAAATTTCTTTAAATAATTTTATTTTAAGGTTAGAATTGTAGTGCAAGTAGTGGGTATGGTAGAGTATGTTTTTAGGTTTTAAAATAAACTCTGGCTTTTAAAAGGAGAGTACTTGTGCTAACTTGCAAAATTTTATAAAGTAGTGAGATGGGAAATACTTTGTAATCTCTGCACAATCTTGAAATTTCTCCTATTTAAATAATTTTTTGCTCTTCCTGTATTTTTGGAAGTTAAGGGAAAAGCATACAGATCTCAACATTCTCCCAGCCTTGTCCCATAGTCAGTTGACCATGTAAATCTCTTTGATTCTGTTTGATGTTTCTTTTCTGATATTTGTGGTATCTGGCGCTTGTAAAACGGAGGGACTCCATGTCAAGCAGTTATTATAGTAAGAGCCAGGCAGATTAGTCTCCTCTTTGAATATTTGGTCAATTTATTTAGCAAAACTGCTTGGAAATTGCACAGTTCAGAAGAGTCAATCTCCAGTGAGTTCAGGGTTTTCAGCTTGTCTGTGGGAGGCGTGCTGAAGAACACGATTGAAATCAACACAACAGAGAGAGATGTTTTGGTCATTCCTCACCACATCTCTCATTACAGTGCCAGCTTTCTGTATTAACATCTGGCTGAACAGGATGATTAGGATTGCTGCTAGCTCTTAGGTTTTCAAGTGAGGCAAGAGTCATCTAAGGTGTGTTAGATTCTGTACCTAATCTCTGACTGAAAAGCAGTGATAGTCACAAATCTTATTTAGCTATTCAGCGATAAGTGTTGAGCATTGTCATGAAAATTAAGGAAATTTGCAAAGATTTAAACAAATTTACAAATGTTTTTGAATATGCTTGAAGAGTTCTGCAGGAGAACAATTCTCAGGAAAACATTTATGTTTGGAAATAGTGTATTTAAGATGATGAAAAAGTAAACTTTCTTGATCTCTAAACTGTAAGTGTTGGAGCACAATATAAACCTCTGAGTGAATGTTGGAATTTTGTTTCCTTTATTAGTTCAGCATGAAGGCTGAGAGTTTGGGTGTAGTGGGTTGGTTATTTTGTTTGTTATAAAGCTTGCTGCTCAAGATGTATGAAAAAATGTTAATCTTCTTAGAGATGATTTTGAATAATACAAAGGCACTCATCTAAATAATTGTCTTACCTTGTAGAAATAAAAGATCCTTGAAAAATCTCTCCCGTCTGGTTGTTCGTCCACACAGAGATGCAGTTTACCACGCCTGCTTTTCTAAGGATAGGCAAAGAATAGCATCATGTGGAGCTGATAAAACACTTCAGGTAAGACATCTGTGCATGAGTCCAAAGAGATGCTGAGTACCATTTTGAAAACGTTTGTTAAACAGTCCTGTCACTTTTCTGTTGCTATGTGGAAATATTTGTATCTAGATCATAATTGGAGACAAATGATTGAAAAGGATATATTATTGCATAAACATCAAGTTGCATGTTTAGAATGATAAGCATTATCTTCAAGAGCTAAATGGTGTGATTTTAGGGCTCATAACCTCACTGCCCTAATGCCTGAGATGCCTTTTAATGATATGAAAAAGGTCACTGCCCAGCAATGCACCCCAGCTTATTTAATATTTGCTTGCAGAAAATATTATTTCCAGTCACAGTAGACCTTCTACAGTACTGAGGAGTAGTAAGATGTTTTAGATACAGCTTTACTCTTTATATGGGATGGTAGTGGATGTTATGCCACTAAGGTGTTTAATAAGTGAAATGCCTTCATGCAAAAGAAATATATCTGTGGAGAAAACCCCTGAAGCTGAGGGCAGTATTAAACTGGAAACGGGCCCAAAGTGCTTAGAAAGCAGGTTAGAAGAGACAGAGAGGAATGTGACTAATATAAATTTGCCAGCAGTCTGCCTGGAGGGGAACAGCCAGCTCTCAAGAAAACTAGCAATCAGCCAGCCAGTAACCTGGTAAAGTACCCATATTCCATACAGCCAAAGGTAAGGGAAAAGAACAACTTTGCTGCAAACCTTTGGTGTTGTTTTGGATGCTTGAGAAGTTGAGTACTAAGTTGCTGTTCATTTGGCTACTTCATGTGTTGTTACTGGGTTTTTTGTTTGCTTTTTTTATTTGCTGGCCTGTTCAGTATTATGATCGTGGTATCCACTTAAGGAGATGCCTGGTGAATGTACTCATGCTGTGCAGCAGTTGCTGTGCTGGGCTTCTTTACTTAATGGCCTCATTATTGACATGGCAGATTGCTTATTTTTTTCTTCATTTTACACCCAAAAAAAAAAATCTGTGGATTGCAATTGCACTTAAACTAAACTTTTATTGAAGAAATAATAGGAAAATTAACCACAATCCTTTTTTCATTTTTTAACTTTGAACTTATTCATGTTTTTTCTAATTATAGCTTAAACTTTTCACTTTTCGAGGGTTTTAAAAAATGATTGCTTGATTAAGAGCAGATATTCTTCAGAACTTACTGTGAAGGTAGACTTCCTGTTGCTTCAGTACTTACGGTCTTATTTGAACAAATAACAACCATTTAATTGTCATTGGTATTCCTGTTCAGTAAAAAAATAATCTGAAAAGGGCTGTAAAGAACACCTTGTGGTTTGTTTTAATAATTAAGAATATGTAACCTAAGATGGAAAGGGAGACCTGATTTCCATCCCCTGCCCACCCCACATTGTACAGTTAAATCCCAGAATGTGAGGAAATTGATTAATATGTAGCACTTTTCCCCAGCTGTCTTTTCGTTGCCTGTGTCTAACTTGAGACTAAAAGGTGTGTCATCCTGTCAATTTTTCCCTACTTATTTTTGATTTTTTTGTTCTTCCAATCATCAATTCTGTTGCAGTTCTTACTTTATATGTATGGATATTCCATGCATATAAAACTGGAATTTGTTGTTTTAAGAGTAACTTAGGTTTTGTTAATAGTGTTTTGCAGTTACTATTAAAAAATACTGTGAAAGGGCATGGCTCTTGGCTTAAACAGTGGGGGTAGAAAGAAGTATTTTTAAAAATCAGTTTTCACTAATTTTCTCTCTTACAATTTCTATCATCCTTGCAGAACTTTATAATTATGTTATTGTCCCTGAAATTGGGAATGCTCTCAAAAGTCAACCCATTTTTTTAAGAGCTGACATAAAGAGAGCTATTTGAGGTGACAAAAAAAACTTATACATGTGTTTTAAAATTGTCTGCAAGTAATAAGGTTTTACTGTTCCTTGGTTTAGGTGTTCAAAGCAGAAAGTGGAGAGAGACTCCTGGAGATAAATGCCCACGAAGATGAAATACTCTGTTGTGCTTTTTCTGCAGATGGTGAATTTGTAGCAACTTGTTCAAGTGATAAAAAAGTGAAGGTAAGGGAATGAGGAAAAGGCCATTCTTTTTTTCAAACTGAAAGTTCTAATCTCTGTTTAAGCAACTCAGTGCAGATTCTTAAGACTAAAAGTGTTTTAAACTGTCTTAAGTATTATGTGGATAATTCAGTAGTTTACTAACAGAACAGCCCCACTTGTTACATAGTATAAAAGATGCTTAGTGTTAACATAGTGCGTGCAGAATTAACCACTTATTTTATTTGTATTGTCAGATGTTTCTTTTGAACTAGAACATAATGTGTGAGTTCAGTCCTATTCATAACACAAGATGAATCTATCCATAATTCTGTTTTTAATGCTTCTTTTCTGTTACCTGTGAAATAGTTGGGATTTTTAATTCCTCATTACCGTAGCAAAATCTTGTTGAAGTTCCAGAATTTGTCAGATTCTAATCTGAATTATGACTTTTCCCTTTATAATATCTTGCTTCTTTTTTTAAATATAAAATCTTTCTCATCAAAATATTTTTGAGGTATTATTTGAAATGTTTTAGGATTTTATCTGTATTTCAGCACAGTTTCCAGATTTTTTTAAATAATTACTTTAAATATATTTAAAAGTCTTTTTCATCTTTCAATTCTGCCTAGGTCTGGAATTCAAGAACAGGCCAGTGTAGGTGTGTATATGAGGAACACTCTGAGCAAGTTAATTGCTGCCAGTTCAATAACAAAAGTGGTCAGTACCTTTTAGCCACCTGCTCAAATGACACTTTCATCAAAGTAAGTGGAAAAGATGGGGATTATTCTCATGCTATTTGTCATAACAGGGTAGTTATTGATGTATAAATATATCTAAACACTGCAAATTAATGGGGTTTTTTAATGAGCCTGGTAGAAGAGAGGGTAGAAGAGAGATTAAGTGTATTGACTACAGCTCTGTAATCAGATTTCAGCAAGGCAGAGCCAGGAGTGTTTATACTCAGCAAAGGAGAATGGCAAGTCCTCTGTTGGTAGGGCTTGAAGGTGAGGGATTTGACCTGATGATACTCCAACTGCTCAAGACTAACTTGAGATATTTCGTTTTTGTTAACATGTGTAAGCTGTATAATTATAATTTACTAAGCTGAAAAGGAATGAGGCAAGACAGCTTTTCTTCTCAGTCACAGGAAACTTTCAGTAATTTTATGCTGGTCAAGGGCCTTGTCTGCACTGTTCAGAAAGTTTTAACTAGATTTATGTAATTTTGATGTTAATAGTTATCATGCATCTTACCAGATAGAGGTAAATTGTAGGGTAGCCTGGGGCATGGCATCCAGTCCATGAGCATGTGGGTAAAACTAAGAAAAAATAAAAGGGGTGTTTTGGCTACCAGTACATGATTTTAAGAAGAGCATGAATGTTCTTTGAATAATTCATATGATGATATTTATATGTTTATTTCTCTTACAGGTTTGGGATTTGAATGAAAAATACTGTAGAAATACAATGATAGGTCATGAAAATTCTGTCAATCACTGCAGATTTTCACCTAATGATGAATATGTTGCTAGCTGCTCGACAGATGGAACAGTAAAGGTATACAGTATATTTTAAATCAGCCCTTTGTTTTGATGATGGATGGGGGGTTTTTGTATCAGATCAAAAATATGTATAAGAAAATTTTGTGTCTGCATGATCAGCTTTTAATGAATTAAATCCTGAAACAGTTGATTATTGGTTCCATTTGTAATGCAAGACTTGGACATGGTTTTTCCAGTACTAGGAAAAAAAAGTTGACTGCCTGTAGTGCAAATAACTAGCCTCATTTTGAATATTTTTGCCCCCTAATGCACTTTGTTAAGAAAACTTGAAGAGGGAGTAAGAATTTTTTAACCAGAAATAGCAGTGAGTTTTTAGGTTAATTGAAAAGTCTGTCATCTCTGAAAATGACTCATCAGGAGACATAAAAATTAAATGCAATTTCCATGTGCCATTTTCTTGTATGCACTAAAAGAGAACTGAGAGGATTGTGTTTTTCTGAGAGTGTTAGTATTATTTTTATTGCCTTTTATTGCCTAACACTGTTATGTTTCTATGTAATTGCTAAATCAAGAAAGAAGGATTGCTGCAGCTATCATTCATTGTGGTGAAGGGAAAAGAAATATTCTGTAGATTTTTAGCATGTCCCTCAATGAAATTAAGGTGCAAAGCTAGGTGTATACCAGATTTCTTATGATGAGTAGATTGTTTATAGAGTTGCAGGGCAGGTGTTATTTTTTATTTGATTCTTTTGTTAAGTAGAAGTTGAGACAGCATTGTAGCTGGAATGATAGGAGTGAAAAACCCAAGGAGACAATTCTGCTACAGCATAATCCTCATTGTGATTTGGTTTTTTTCTTATTTTGTTTTTCTGCCTTTTTTTTTAATATATAAATCAGTTGGACTTGTGATTATTCTAATGCTATTTGTTGACTGGGGAAGGTAACAAGGGGCTTTTGCTGTATTTTATTCCCTGCCCCTTTTCCTTAAGAAGTAGTTGGGAGCTCTCTGCTGTTGTATTCTGTACCTACATCAGTAAAAAGAGATTGTGTCTATTTCCTGTTTATTGCAGCTTTGGGAAGCACGCTCAGGAAATGAGCTGAAAAGTATTGAAATAAAAGATTTCTTCAAAAATGCAGATGAGCAACCAGATGATGTGGAGGTTTTAGTAAAATGTTGCTCTTGGTCCAGAAATGGTGATATGATTTTGGTGGTAGCCAAAAATAAGCTTTTGGTAAGTACCTCACTTTAGCAATCTTTTGGAGGTAGTGTATTGCAATATAGAAATTATGATTACAGATAAAATTCTAGGCCATTAAGATCTTTCAGATAGAAGGTGCCTGATTTCAAGTGTGTGTAAATAAAAATATGGCCAACAACCTTCTAAGAGAAATACCTTCTGAATTCAAGAATGTACAGTGTTGAGCACATAAGCTATTTGTCAGTAGTGAAATCATTCAAACAGGGTTCCTATTGTAATTATGTCTTCACAGCTTTTTGATACCAAAACATGTGGTTTGTTAACTCAAGTCATTGTCAGTCATCACAGCACAATCCAATACTGTGACTTCTGTCCTGGGGATGAGTTAGTGGCAGTTGCTCTGTCTCACTGTTCTGTTGAGGTAAGTGATTGTCTGCAATACACCACAAAAGACTCCTTGCAATTTAAAATGTTTCATTTGTCCTACTAGTTTCTTGTATGCAGAGATAAAATAAATGTAGCTATTTTAGCAGGCTTTTGGTGTGCTCCATTCTTTTTAATTTTCACTTGCTTCTTATATTTAAAATATCATCTGGGAAACAATGTTTTAAAGTTACATGTTCATTTTGGGCAATGGAACCCGCGTTTTTCTAAAACTAGCATAGTCTGCTAGGTGTATCTAAAGTTACTCTTGTCACTCTCAGGAGTATTGCTTAACTCAAATGAAACCAAATCCTCTCTCGTGTGTGCTGGTGCATAAGAAGGAAGGAAACATCTAGAATAACTTTGAGACTAGCGTGGCTAGAGTAGGTCTGTACAAATGGCACGTTTGGGGTTGGTTGGGGTTTTTTATTGTTGTTGTTTGGGGTCTTTTGGTTTTTCAATCTATATGGTCAAGTTGAACTTGTGTTTTTTTAATACTGTGATTTTTTTTTTCCTGTGTCTTTTAAAATAATTGCAGTCAAAGAGGCTGCTGATTGAATTTCCCTGACCAATGAAATGTGATCAGCAGGCACAGTTCTTATTGTATCTGATTTCAGAATAAGAATTAAGAAAATACTGGAAGACATAGTAATTAAGTGTACTTGCACTGTTTTTGCAGTAAATTCAGTCTAAATTCATTTGAGTTTTTCTTTCATATTTTTATTGTAGTTATGGAATATTAAGTCTTTATCAAAAGTGGCATATTGCAGAGGACACATGAGCTGGGTTCACTGTGTGACATTTTCACCAGATGGATCTTTATTTCTGACTTCATCTGATGACCAGACAATACGTGTAAGATAACTTTTCTTTTTTGAAATATCTGAATTTAGATATGTATTATTAAGTTGTTAATTTAAGGAATTATTTATTATAAAATCATATATCGCATAAAATACATAAAAATATACTTATATATTTTGTATGTAAGTTTATAGTCAACATAAATTTAAATATTTGTTATAAAATAATATACATAAACAGTAAAATGTGCTGGCTTTTTTGCTTTATTTTCTGTTTATCTAAATTTCCTCTATATGTTTTTTTAAAGTCTGGTGGCACTTCAAGAGTAGCTATAACCTCCTGTTTTGTTTTACATTATAATTGAATTGGGAATCTTGAAGCTTTTTGAGGGTTCTAGCAGATTTGATATGTTCCATTGTTAGGTATATTTGTCTGTTAATATTTAGGATAGATTTCTGTAATTGTAATGTTTCATTAAAACCTGTGAAAGTACAACTATATCTTACCAAGGTAACCTTTCCTGTTCTACCAAGTTAATACATACATTCTTGAAATTTTGAGAGCAATTGAAGTAAGAAATCTGTACTTCAAATTTTTTGTAATTGGATTTTAATGCTGCTCTTCGGATTAGAAAACCTTGGATCTTACAGCTATGACTCTAAACACAAGGGAGTCTTGTGATCAGTCTGGAAAAAATAGTTCTATTTCATTTGTTGGAATCACTGTAGTAATTGCACAATTTTCCCTAGTAGTAAAAACAGCAGAAGCATCATTTTCATTATTTTAAAAAGATCAGTGTTACTTGCAAATTTATAAGCCTTTGGTTTACAGTGTCTGTTACTCAGCAAGTTTTACATCTTGTTCTTTGATGAAGCTAATGAAATACTGTGTTCTTCAACAGATTTGGGAAACAAAGAAGGTGTGCAAGTCCTCTGATGCTGTGCTGAAAAGTGAACTGGAAGTTGTCTTTCACAATGGTGAAGTGATGATTTTAGCCATCTACAATCAGAAGCACTTACAAGTAAGCTGTATCTCTCAGTATTTTAGTACGTGTGAGTGTTACCTGCAAATCTCAGTCAGAAACTGAGGAAGCACCAGAAGAACCTCTTGTTCTTGGCTTTCAGCAGTTGCATCTGTAGCAAATGACTCAATGTATATTAACATTTTTATATCTAGAAATTGTGCCTAGTTTAGTAAGTGAAAAAATTAGGTTTGAGGGGCAATTTCTAAGGCGTTGTTGAAACTGAGCCTGGATGCAGAGGAACAGAGCTCTTACCCCTTCATGGTGGGTGTCTGTGAGCCCTCCAAGTGGCTCAGATGTGCACAGCAGGTGTGTAACCAATAGACCAGGGGTTACACAGCAAATTATGTAATGCTTCAGAGCTCTGGGTAACAGCTGAAGGAATCATCCCAAATTGGGGCAGCTAGAGATACAGGCACTGCCTATAGCCTTGGATTTGTGGTAAATAGTAATAGTGGCTACGTTCTTACTTCTGTGTGCCCTGCCACACCAAGTGCTAAGTACACCAACATCCAAAGTGTATTTTTCTATTCCAAGGTAGCAGATGCATACACCTCACCCTTTTTCTAATCATGATTCTCTAATATATCAAATAAATTAATCGGATTTTCATCTGCTTCAGTGAAGAGCTGGGAGAAAGCACAGCCAATTGAGTTACTCCTATTTATGTTCAGGAGCGGTTTAGGACATTTTCTCCTTTTTAATCTTCCTGAATTGTAACATCTGTAGCAACTGCTGTGTAGTGGTGTAGTCTCATTTGAATTAGTAGACCTGATCTCTATGTTCGTGATGAGTAATTTCTGGCATAGCTTTACTTGAACCATTTCCTAGAGAAAGATGGTGCTTAGATTCTGTGCCCTAAATACGACACTCTGACAACCTGTAAATGTGCAGTTGTGAGAGAAGACTCCACTGTAGAAAGAGAAAAGATTTTTCACCCTTGCACAGGAAGAGAAGTTGGCTGAAAGGACAAATTGCATGTGTACTGTGATTTAGCAGTGTACCTCTGCCATCACATCTCTCAAAGTTTTTCTTGGAACTATGGTACTTTACCTTTTGTAACTTACAGTCTCTCTGGACTGGAGTCCTACTCACCCTTTGATGTGCAATATATTCATTTCTAAACACTTCACACTGATAGCTTCTTAAACTTAAACTCAGTTGTAAATTATTGTATTCTAAAGATTTTTTTTTCCTCCCTGTGGAATTGATTTGAGGGTGATACTGAGTTGAGACTTCGTATATTGTGTATGCTAATAAGTTTAAAGTCACGCTTACAGAATGCACCTGAAGTATTTTATGTTCTGTTTGACATGGGCTGTTTAATCTGGCTGGCAAGGTAAATTTGAGCCTGAAGCTTGGTCTGCATGGTTTTTGAAATTTGAATGTAGCATTTTGATTTACTGTTTCCTGTAGTCAGACAAACTTTAAAAAGCCTGTGATGAATTTCCTTCTGCAAACTTGTCCTGTTCAGAGATCATTCTATGGAGATGGTTACACGAACCTTTAAGGCAAGCGGTTTATGGAAGTAACTCCTTCTTAAAATGTAAAGTTTGTAACTCTTCCCTTTGGCATTCTCAGCTCTATATTGGAATTTATTTAAGTTTAAAATTTAAAATATTGTAACAACTTCATTAACTTCCTATCTTGCAGCTTATCAATGGAAATACAGACAATGTTATTATGCAGACAGCAGCCCAAGAATCCCCCATTTCCTGCTGTTGCTTAAGTGAAGATCTTAAATTTGCAGCTTTTGGACAGGAGAGTGGAACAATAAAGGTATTAAATTCTAAATTTGATTTTAAAAGTAGTGGGAGATCATTCTTCCTTATGCTTTTTCTTTTAAAATAAATGTCATTTAAATGACTTTGTACAATACTATTCTTCTATATAGTAATTCAATTTGCATTTGTGAGTGATGTCTAAATTGAAATAACTTAAAGGTAATGCTAATAATCCAGCTCTGAATTTCATTTTACCCAGACTAAGCTAATAGGAATTTTTGGTTGTTCCAATCCAGTGACTTAAAATCATGTATCTACAATCTCATGTTACTTAAAAAAGAATTTGCATGTTCTTGTTTTCCTCATGTGTGTCAAATAAATGCAATTACTGCATTCTTCATTGTGAAGGTACTACAGTTGTCAGATGGGAAAGTTCTGAAGTGCTGTGAGGCCTACAGGACATCTGTGCAGCACTGTCGATTCACACCCGATTGTCAGACTCTCATCTCAAGTGCTCATGATTCAGTTATACAGGTTTGGGCAATATTTAAAAATATAAACTTAAAATAAAGAGCTTTTATACTACAGGTAATGTAAACTCAGTAAATGACTACTGTATTTTATACTGCATCATCCAGGGGCAAAAGGGACTGTAGAAAGTGTAGCCTTTATTTATGCTTTATGTGATCATGAATATTACAGGCTTTCTGGTTTTTAGTGCTGTGGGTGATAGAAGGGCATTGACTGCTTTGAGGAGAGTAAAAAAAAACCATTAATGATCAAACAAGGTGGCTCAGCAGTTCTGAAGTGAGGGTTTGGGATGCTGTAGGTCTGTCGGTGGGCTTGCTTCCACTGTCTTGGGGAATGATGTAAAAAGTCTCTGAGCAGGCTGGTGTGCCCACGCCGCCCAGTGCAGTGCTGAATACCAGCTGCAAATAGAGTGACCGCACTAATGTGAGCTCAAATGAGCAGCCTCTGCCTCCCAGGCAGGTAGGCTGGCTCCGGAGGTGCATTCCGGTGTGTCTGTGATAGCCTTTAGCCGCCTTGGGTGCAGTTGTGCAGCAGAGATCCGTGTCTCGGCTTGAGCTTGCTGAGCCTTGGCCCTGCAGAGCGCTGACAGGCTCCCTAAGCCAGAGCACATGTCCAGCTGCTCAGGAGCCTTCAGCCCACGCAGCCGGGCTTCGAATGAAAGCTCCGAAGCGCTCCTGGGTGCCGATCCGTTCTCCGCCCTGGAATCCATCCTGCTGCCGGCTCTGCCGTGGGAAGCGTTCCCGCTGCCCTCGGCTCCCTCTGGTGGGCAGCGCCGCTCACACCCCCGGCACCGGCGCCTGCTCACGCTGCTCTCTGGTCACCCTGCTGCAGGAAACCTGCTCCTTTCAAAACCGCTAAATCCTCGCCTTGTGAAATAAATTGATGCTTAATAGCTTCTGTAGAAAAAATTACACTTAATCCTTTTTCAGTGAATAGCTGAATTAAAAATAGAATTGTCCTTTTGTTATAAAAAAAGCAAAGCAAAATGGCAGTTCATTAAAAAATAGCCTTTAAAAATATAAAAGAAATCTAATTTAAGTAAGAATAATATGAGGTTTACCAGATGAAATAAGTCTATATATTGTAATAATCAAGAGTTTAAAGCACCAAACTACTGAGGTGCCTGAAATTTATTGATTTGCTTTTTCTTTTTGAATTACAAGTGAATTTTAAGTATCAAATTCACTTTGAAAATAGATTATATGTGTATTATAGGGAACTCTGTCATAGGTTGACCATTAAATACTATAGCACCCTCACTCTTTAGCATCTCTATTATGGATTGCTTCAATATCTAACATTTTAATTAATCACCACCACCATAAGAACTTCTTATTAGTCCTGTTACTTAAAAATCAAGAAGTTAGTTCATGCTTCTTCTGTTTACTGTTTCAATTTTTTAAAAAAGTATTTGATTTTTATGACTAGGTATGGAATTGGCAGCTGAGCGAATGTGTGTTTCTAAGAGGGCACAAGGAAGCAATCAAGGACTTTAGACTTCTGGAAAATTCAAAACTTCTCTCCTGGTCTTTTGATGGAACCGTTAAGGTGAATAAAAGGCTGTGAAAAATCACATCAAACACATTTGGCTGTTTCTTGTAACATTTGGCATTTCCTGCACTTCGTGTGGCCCCCCTTTTTACTGAATTGATCATAAAGTGACTTTTAAGACAAAAATTTGGATTTTCTATTTTTGGTTAAGATTTATACTATTGTATTTTAGCTATACCAGTGAGTATAACAAAATGTTTGCCACATTAGAACTATCTGGCTGAGTTTTATTGCTTATATATTGTGTAAGATGCCAGTGTTTTAACCTTTTTACTGCAGTAAAAAAGTAACTTGTTTTTTCTGTGTATGTGGTAGGTTTGGAATATCACTACTGGAAACCCAGAAAAAGATTTTGCTTGTCATGGAGGTGCTGTTCTTTCCTGTGCTGTTTCACCTGATGGTAGTAAATTTTCATCTACTTCTGCTGACAAAACTGCAAAGGTTGGTTACCTTCTGTACAGAGATAAAAACGATGACTTATTTGTCCTGAAAAGTAATCTTTATTTTTCATTTTGAGGTAACTGGTGATTATTCAAGTTATCTTGTTGTATTTCTAGTTTTAAATTTCCTATATCCATCAACATGTTTCTAAAGCTGTTGCACAGGCATTTGCAATTGATCTTGGATATAACTTAAGCCTAGTGGCTTCTGTACAAATAGAATGCGTGTTTAATACACAGCTTTGTGCAGAACACTTTGTTTATTTCTCTGTATCCGTTTGTTGATAGCCTGACATTCTTAATTTGTAAAGTTAAGAAAAATTTCTGAAACTTCCAGTGAAGTTTCTGTTCTTAGATTCAGAAGGCAGGTGCACAAAGTAGTGAACAAGGACTTCCCCATTATGTTCCTAAAGCATTCCATTAGATTTTTAAAATACAATTTTTAAGTGATTGATGAATCCTATTTCTGTGAACAGCTTTAAACTTTCTTTTAACATACAGTCAGTTCAGTAATTTGTAGCGAGCACATTCTTGTGTGATTCAGGCTATAAAAAGAAAACTAGACTATGCAGTATAAAATATTTACATAAATTCACGTACAAGTATGCATATGTATAAAAAGCCTTATGCACATTTTAATGCTAATGCCTTTTAGAAAGAAGTCATAATTGGTTTTGAACTTGTCTTTTTTCACTCCTCTGTAATGTTTTCCATTTAGATATGGAGCTTTGTGAGTTCATCTGTTCTTCATGAATTGAAAGACCACGAAGCCTGTGTGCGGTGCTGTACTTTCTCTCCTAATAACAAACTGTTGGCCACTGGAGATGACAAAGGAGAAATAAGGGTACTGCTCTAATCTTGATGTTTATTTTATAATTTGGTTGATTGCCAGTTCACAGACAGTTCTTATGGTGTGTGTTCTGCATGTCTAATTCCTTAGCATTGTGGTGAACATTGGGGTGAAAATAGCAGTGTGCCACATGAGGCAGTAGTTTGTAACCATGTTGATAGATTCATGTTCCATGAATGCAAAGGAACTGATTCACATGATTTAACATTAATTCTACTGTGAATTGTATGTGTGATTAAATCCTCTATATGAGATACAGTTCCAAGACGAGAATTTTTTTAGTTATGTTGTCTCTTCAAGTAGAATACATATTTGCAAAGGTTTGGTTTTTTTTTCCTCTAATACAGAAAAATACATTTCAGGTTTCTTTATTTGAGTAATTTTTTTTCTTGTTAAGTTTCCTTCTATAAATAATCTTTCCTCTCCTTTAGATTTGGGACGTTTTAACAGGTGCATTACTTCACTTCTGCTCCCCCATCACTGTAGATGAAGGAGAACCAACACATGGGGGTTGGGTAACAGACCTCTGCTTTTCTCCTGACAGTAAAATGCTTGTGTCATCTGGAGGCTATCTTAAGGTAAGCCTTGAAATAATGAAATATCCTATCATACCTAATTAAATAGCAATACTCTGACAATTAAGATAAAATGCTTCAGGTTTGTTTATTCAATTGCTTAACACAAAGCTTCATTTTTGTGACAGTTCACTTCTCATATCTGCAAGTTCCCTGAAAAAGTCTTTTAAGAATTCAGGTTCATATTCAAACTCTGTATATTCCATTTTTATTGGCCTCAGATTTTCATTTACAATGTCCTTTCTTAATATCTTTAATTTTAAAGATTCTAATCATTTTTATCTGCCTTGATATCCACTCAATTTTGACAGCAGTTGTGTTCTTTATAATGAATAGAAAAATGCTCTATATCAGCTTTTTTTGTTGTTTTTGAGGTACTGAGGTTTAAATTTAGTCATAAGTAGAAATTCGGAAGAAATTGCAAGTGATGATTTTTCTGCAGTTTGTCTTTGAAAGACATTTTGGAGGAAGTCAGTGTTTTCATCAGTCTTTCATTGGTTCAGGCATCTACTCAGCATATTTTTTTGGGGGAAGGGGAAGAGGTGGTCTTTTTTCAGTCTGTGAATGGATTCTTTGTAATTTTAAATTTGTCATTGGTTTTTGTGCTTTTTTTTTTTTTTTTTTTGCCTTGTGATAGCCAATACCTGTTATTAGAAAGGTGTGTGTTATCTGCATGTGTGTGAAATGACAGGTGGCAATGCTCTCACCTCAGAGGATGGAGTTCAGCTGATTGTTGGTCAGTGTCTATCTGTTAGATATGCCATCAGACTAATTCGTTGAAGACAGTAAACTGTAAAAAAAGAGTTGAATTTTTCAAGTTGCAAATCCGTACTTTGCACGCAACTATAATGTTCCATATTTCATGAGATGTGTAAGCTAAAAAGTAGTAATCCCATCTGCTTTTCAGTGTGATCAAAGCTGAAGGTAATCTGTTGTGATATTATGCTGCTGCACTGAAATGCTGCAGGAATAGAGGTAGACTTCTTACTGGCACAATGGAATAGCAGCTTTGTGCTGGATTGTGTTAGACCAATTTTGCATTGGTCTACAGTTGTTTTGAGAAATGTGACATTTCAGACTATGGTAAACTGATAGTCGAAGGTTTCTTTGTTATTAGTGCTTACTGCATATTCCAAAAAATAATAATTGTAATCTCACTGAAAAAGAGGTCGGTCCTACTAAAAAAACTGCAAATGGTTTCAAAATTTTACATGATCAATCCTATTGTGTGTCTAGCTAAGTTTTTTAATTCAGCTATAGTTTCACTTGTCTGGCAATGTGTTTCATGTATTCATTTGTTTATATGAAAACACATAATTTTTAAAAGTTTGGACATATTGCAGTTTATGTCTATTGATTGCATTTTGTGATGGGGTAATAGGCAGTATCTGAATTTATTGTTTTGTATGTTTTCTTGAAATTTGGCAGCTTCAGTCTTTTTGAAGTTTCTTTTCATCTGAAAGCCTTATACCTTTAGTAATTAGTCCTAAACTTATTCTGCATAAAATTGTTTATATTTTTATTTTTAATTTTGCCTCTTTGGTGAAAGCAGTCAACTGGGCTAGCCATACTAAGCCTGTTAGTAGATTTTATTCTAAGATTCCTTCACCTAACTGAAAGTGTGTTGTTGTTGTTTTTCTTAGTGGTGGAATGTAACTACTGGAGAATCCTTACAAACCTTCTACACAAATGGAACAAACCTCAAGTCAATACATGTGTCCCCTAATTTCGAAGTATATGTGACTGTTGATAATCTTGGTATTCTTTATGTATTACAGAAGTTTTGATTAATGGGCTGAACACTGCAAAGATAACTAATTTTTTAAGCTGGAAAGAAAATTCTGCATTGTTTGACACTGATTAAGCTGTGAATTATATTTAATTGTTGTATTCATGATGTTTTCATGTGTATTTATGTACTTTTATGCACGTTTTTTCAAATGAACTTGCATTTAATCTTGTTTTAATAAGCTTTATTATAATCCTTAAATCTTGATTTGCATCTTAAGTATGTTGCTTCCAATTTTGTAAGGAAATTATATTAAGATTTATTCAAATTAGTTGAAATTAATATTAATAGCAGTGAAGAAAGAATAAGAGTGTAATACTTTGAAATGATATTTTATGCTAAGGCTGATGGCTAAATGCTCTCTAGCCATGAACACAACTGTGTAAGAGGCAAAAAACCAACTTTTTTTTTTTGTGTGATGGAAGGATTTTCATTTAGTATGGAATGGAAAGAAGCAGGGGCATTCTTCATTTAAAAAATGAACCCAGCCATGTTGAGGCTTGACATTCAAACCAAATTGAGCAGGTGTTCAGTTTACAGCAGCTGTGCCTCCCACTCACAGTGAGAACCTTCATGCTTCAAACCTGTGGAGCTAAAGTGCATTGTGACATGTATGAGCTTTTCCTATTAAGGGGAACGTCCTGAGTCTTGTTTTCTCAAGGCAAAATCTGAAATTCAATATTGTAATTGAAGTGGAAGAGACCATGCCACATTTCCAGTCAAAGGATGAGTACAGCTAACCAGCTAAAATGAGAATGGCTTAGAACTTATGTGTTGAAGCTTATAAGAAGGTGTGAATTTTAGGGTTTTTTTTCTTGTGGAAATAACATTCATTTTATACTATGGAGACACTTTACTGTTGTCAGCTTTGTTTACATGGGATTCTATGCCCAGCTGATCTCTTGCCTGGTAATATGTGATTTTGTGGGTTTTTTTATGTTTTTTTTTTTATTTTAATTTTTACAGTCTATTTGTAGATTCAATATAGGGTAAAAATATCAATGTCTTATACTACTTTTGCTTGACAAATGTTTTGTGAATAATTGGGTAGCAATTTTTTATTTGGTACCTAGTAAGCCTTTTTCTATTCAATTGCCTCTCAACTGCTATGAGCAGCTGCAAAAGCATTAATATGATTTTCATATTTTTGTAGCCGGCAGTTGAACAACTGTCTAACTACTTGATTGTAAAAAGTACTGTAGCAAGTATCTCAACTGGTACTGAATAATGAAATTTTTACTTTTAGTATTTTTTGTGTGCATTTCATAAAATTTAATAGACATTCTTAGTATTTCCCTGTTTCTGACAATCACCAGTTTTTCCTCTTCCAACTTGAATTCTACTCTTTCTAAGGTGCTGTTAAATACGGGTCCATGTAATCAAAGTACTGCTGGCAGAAATGTAAAGAGAAGAAATTCAGTAGAAAAGACCACAATGTTTTGTATTCCAAGTATGCACGATACTTAATAAAGATGATCCAGGCAATACTGACCAAAGTTGTAAATGCATTTGAATTCCTGAATGAGTTTTTTTTATACATGGGATGGAGGGGAGTGCTGCATCTTTTATTGTGGTTTTGTTTTCCATCTAAACATAATGCTGCTTTACAAACTCCATCAAAAGTGCTTTGACAGGTGAGCAACAGTATTAAATATGGGTGTGGAGGAAAAAGGAAACAGAGGGAAACCAAAGTCTTGGAACATGCCCTGCAGTGTTCAGGACAGAGTTGCTTCTACTTCCAGTTTATAGAGAGCCCATCAGTACCCCCTGAGCAGCTGAAGATCCAAGGAGCAGGAAGCTTCTCTTAGCCAGTGTCCCTCTATCCCAGGGGCTGTGCTGTCCTTACTGCTCAGGACTGTGTTGGGCTGAACTTAGAGACCCAGACAGGCTAAAAGGTACAGGAAAAATGTTTCCCATGAGGAACCAGGGCAGAAAGTTCTCTTATCTGAGAACAGTAAGGAAATTCTGATGATAAGAAAAAAAAAAAAAACTGATCACAGCTTAATGCAGAAAGCAAATGGTGCTTGAGCAGACTTCATAGACAATTTCAATTTTGGAGCGAGTAGGAAGCAAATAGCATAGAAACTTGAAGAAATGTGAGATAAAGACCACATTCCTGGATGTTCTGTAAGAATGACAGCACAGCAGCCTTGTACTTATTGCTGAAACTGAGGAAGCTGTTCTTCACAGAAGGTGATGTTGGGATGGTTGCATTCATGGATGTAAAAGTATGGAGTTGGCTGTAAGTATTTGAAACTGAGATGGAAGAAGAGAAATAGTGATGAAAATGTCTGAAGAGCCAAAGAATAGACCTGATTGGCAGGGAAAGTATAAAAAAATTCAAGTGAAAAATTATTAAAATAGGAGGCAGGAAAGCAACTTCATCAATTTAAAATACTTAAGAGGACAGTTTACTGTAATAAAAAACAGGTCTTGCTGTATCATCAGATTTGTCTGTTCTCATCAATGTTACTTGTATTGTAAAGCAAACAAAAGAGAATTTGGCTAAAAATTTTTATGTAGAATGAACATTAGTGCTTCCATTATCTTTTTTAATGTCAAATCAAAATGAAACAGTCTACATTCAAATTTAACTAATAAGCATTGCCAATTTTATCTAATTCTATAACTGAAATTATAATATGCTTTTGTGTAAACAGTTTCTATACTTCCAATGAACCATGCCCGTCAGTTTCTGTAGAAGTTTTGAGTCTCTTCACTTTGTCAATTAGACCTACAGCTCCTCCATGGATCTCTTTTTTCTCTTTCCTTGGGAGTCATACCCATGTGTGATACAGCTGCTCAAGAGGATGCTTTGTATTGCCTTAAAGTGTACCATTCCTCCACCTACAGTGTTCTCCTTCCCCCTCCCTTACCTCACCCGGTTGTTTGAAATAGAACTGTGCACTGGGGTTTTTCCATCTAGATCTCTTGTAGTGCTGGAATGTGGGGGTAGAACTGGAACTGGTAACCTGTTGCCAGTAGAGGAATATCCCCCACCCCAAAATTATTTTGCCTCCTTTTGAAAATTGCGCAGTTAAACTCCCTATTACAGAAGGCTGTGCAAATCGCTGTTTTGAGGGGATTTTTAGAGTTTTTTAATTCAGTGAAGTCTCTGTATGGGGCCTAATTCCCTGGGTTGTATCTAACCACAACAGAGTCTGCGTCCTTATCATTGCTCTCCTGAGGTGTTTTGCAGAAGCTGATGCCCTTGCAGGTTTCTGGGGAAAGCCAGGCTGAAAGACTCTGGCTTGGGTGGTTTCTTCTGCCCTCCTGGAGCAGAACATTGCAGGGAGGGTGCTTGCCCTCATCTTCAAGGAGCAAGTAAATCCAGAATAGCAGCAGATCACAGAGGATTCAGGTATGTTTTTGCAATTGCAAGTAGAACAGCTCCCTTACTGACCTGTTTGGTTGCATTTCTCCTTCATTGCAAGTACAGGCTCCATGGCAATGCTGAGGAGTGGAAAGTCAGCCTTGGGGCTGTATTTATATAGGACATCTGAACCCTCAGGTGTATTTGTCTACCTTGTGCTTTCCTCTTCCTTGTGTTTACTATGGAGGCACAAATCAGTTCGGGTTCAGAGATGGTGATGATGATGCCAAGAGCTCTGAGGACTTGGGACGCCTTATTTCTGTAGTGATTCCAAGAAAAGCAGAAGTTAAACAACCTTTACTCTTTGGAGGGCAAAGAGGGTGGTGCCCGATACTCTCAACACTTCCAGTATGGTATTTTTTTCTTTTTCTGTGCTCAATTTAATTTTGTTCTTTCATGCTAGGAATGGGCCACAGTCACTGGCTTTTCCAATATGCAGTAAGATGTTAAGCCGAGACCAGGCTTGTTTGTGGCTGGAACTCTGCAGTAGACTGACAGTAGATGGACTGTGTTTTTCAGCACTTCCAAAGCTGTTTTGTGACATGCTTCTATCCACGTCTAGGTTGGTGTGGGCTTTTATTTGGGAGGTGGGGACCAGCGGGTTTGGAGCATGGATGCTGGCTTTTCTTGGGCTTTAAGAGGCTTTTCTTCTAGGAGAGTTTTTTATCAGAAACCTTGCAACTGGATTTATTAGAGGCCTAGGCTGAGACTGTTAGGGTGCATCTTAAAAGAGTATAAAGGAGTAAGATTTTCACTCTGCATGTGTCACTGACAGCTTCATCACTTCCTATATCATCTCCCACATCTCGAGGGATAGAGCACAACTGTGTCATAATTGGACTAGAACTATTTAAGCTGCTTGTGTGTGTTTGTTCAGAAGGATGAGAAAGCTAAAGTATCTTATAAGTGTTTCAATAGGCAGTTTCTCTCTTGGGGCCTGACTGTTTACAGAACAAATTAGCTTCCTATGCTTGTTTCCATTTAACAAACCATATGTTGTACATAGGAGAAGTGCTCTGAGAATGGTTAGTTCCACATCCTTCAGGCTAGAGAGGATTCTTGTTATGTACTCAAGAGGCATCCTCTGAGTACTACTTAGGATGCCAAAATTAGATTCCATGTGTTATGTGGTATTTTTAATTTCTTACTATATTAGCTTCCTTCAATTTATTTGTGTTTCTGATTTATATTTAGCTTTGTTCAGTTTCTCTAATATGTACGAACTCAGATGAGTTTTGAAAATCATAATGTTTAAAATTACTAAAAATGAGGCAAGGAAATATTTACCCATTCAAACTCTTCAAAAGTAATCATGATGCTTCTCAGGTAAAGCATGTGTTATTTCTAATGCATAAATTCACAAGAAGTATGCTTGATATTTAAAATACCTTTTACGTTACTTTTCTAAAGCATTAGAGTCTTCTAACTCTTCTCTCTAATTGTATAGAAAATACAGTTTCGATAGCTCTTTTCTGTAGTACTTTCTAGCACATGATAGCAGTATTTTCTTTTAGTTCTAAAAATCATATTATTTGCCTGCAATATCCTCTGAAGATGGTAATAACTGTTCATATTCCTCTTCCTCATTAGAGTCAGTATTTAGGTTGATAAGACTTTGTAGCCTGCTGGTTCAAACTCTTACTTCAGTGTTAAGAAATCTTAGTCTTAACATGTTTTGAGAGCTGTTGCCAGTCTAGTCAACCACCAGAGAGAGCAAGTTTTCCTGTCCTGGAGTAACAATGACAACATTTCTTTTGTTCTTCCCAGTTATAACCACTTAAAGTCATCCTTTAATTTAATACTCTGATCAGTATTGGCTGTTGCTTATAAGCCCCTTGGCAGAAGTAGTGTAGGGAAAAAGGATTAAGGAAAGACTGAAAAATACACTTTTGGTTTAATAGCCCTGAAATAATAATACCTAAGAGGAATAGCATATTTTTAATGTGAGACTTGGAAATACTTTGAGTTTTGTCTTTATTAGTAGAGAATAGATGAATGAACAGACAAAGGCACAGGCCAGTGGAAATCTGTCTCTAAATACAGATCAAACATTTTGGTCTAAAGAATCCAACCTGAAGCAAATAATCACGTCTTGATGGGTGAACACTCAGCATCTACACAGTAAGGTAAGATACACTTATAGAAGCTGGTAGCTACTAATTTTTTCACTGTATTTGCACGATTTCTTAAAAGATGCTGTGGAGTTTATTTATATTCAGTTCCTGATAGCAATTATATGTTTTATATTTCCAGCTGAGATATTGGACAAAATGTATAGCCTTACCAATATATGACTTAAATTTCAGAACTAGGAAATTGGAGGAGGAACTGTTTCAATGAGTTTAAACGGAATAAATGTTGCCTAGATTTTACCTCTATTTGGGTGTATGTTTAACAATAGCATGAGAAAAGGTCACCTGAATGTGTCTGAGTTTTCAGTTTAAAGAGATGCTTTAACGTCTTGCGGATGTTGAACTCTCAGTTTATCCAAGCCAAAGAGTTGTAGATTTTCCACTTCAAAAATTATAGAGCAGATACTACTTTTTAAAAAATTATTTCTACAGTATCAAGGATTGAGCTATTAAATTGTTATTTTGACTCAGCAGCTGGTTTTCTATAGTCTGGAGCATTGGGTTTGAGGAAGATCTTAAGGGTACACATTAATTCAAAGGAATGGTTGAGGGGCCAAGCTGAACTTGTGGAAAAATTGTTTGTTTTTCACTATGAGATTGTGAATACTTGCCACTTATATTTAAAGTGAATACCTGCCAGAAATGGGGACAATTCGACTGAACTTCATGAGACCTGGAATTTTCTTCATAGCATATCTTGAGAATTTAAATTTGGTTAAAAAGATATGAAACACAGTAGGTGGCAATAAGCTATAAGTCTACCAATTTGACTGTTTTATGTCCTTTTCCCAGAAATATTTCTTCAAAGGGTTAAACTTCTGGTGGCTGTAGAAAAAAAACCTCTCCTCCTTGAGTTATGATCTATTTTTCCTCTTAAGCTTCTTCTAGCTGTGAGCTCTTTACATCTTACAGTTTCTCAAGTTCTTGTACTGCTCTTCTTATCTCATATTTAGTTTTTAATTACTTATGCCAACCTTCCTTCAAATAAGGGGTTCCAGTGCTCTGGGTTCTCGTATTGGTAGTGTTAAGGGAAGACTCATTACAGCAAAGTTGAACTTCACTACTCTTGTTTTTTTTATCACAAAGTGACTCTGTGGAATGGAACATTTTTGCAGTTTGTATTCTGGATTCTGGTTTCTTCAGCATGTAATAGCAAAAAAAAGAGTGATCTTTAACAAGCTGTTACATTTATGTGTTAAGCATCATATAGCTGGATTTTGCTAAAATACAAATTTAGGAAATTAAGATCGTGTTCTTTGAAAATTATAATCCTTTCTATATTTTTTTTTTTTTTGCTTACATTACATCTCTTCCTTTTCAAAATTAATCCTCAGTGCCTCCAGCTCATGCAGCTTGTCCCTCCGTTTTGCTTTACTTATTTTGCTCTTTGAGTTCTGTGATAGGTTAGAAGTTACTTTAGAATTGTTATGTATCTGCCTTTGTTTTGTTTAGCTGGAACCTACCTGGAAAATGAGAATTTGATCACAGTGAATACTTTGAGCAGCTAGATATACAAGAAGTCTTAACTTTGCTTTTGTGAGAAAGAATATCTCATAGTTTGGATGTCTAAATTGGAATTAATATTCATGACAAGAAGCAAGTGGCTTGGAGCTTCTGTTTAGCATGTGTTTTGTGCAACATTCGAGTTCTAAAAAAATAGTTTTTCTGTTGACAATGACTTTTTTTTTTTTTTTTTGGTTATTTCTAAATTGACTTTTCACAGCTGCTGAGATTCCTCGAAGGGAACAAAGAAATGATCATAAACAAAGTCAGAACTTCAAAGTGAGAACAGCCAGTTTATGTATTGTAACCCAAGGACATAATCCAAGCGGAGGACTGCAATAATTGTTCCCCACAGGAAGTGAAGGTTTGGGCAACCAATGTCAGAGATCAGTAATAATTGACAACTGTCACAGATAATCCAGTGACAGTGGCACTTTCAAGCTAACTGTAGTGTGGTGTTTTTGTGGTGACTGGCAGAAGCAGCTCTTCTTTTAGCAGTTAAGCACTTTTCACTTATCATTTGAAATACAAGGTTTGCTCTTGCAGATTCGTGGACTTTGCTTTTTCATTCTCTATGCTGATTTTAGAGGCTTTGTTGAATAGGATGTTCAAATAATTCTGGCATTCCTTAAGGACTGAGTAGAGTTTGAAAACTGGGTACCCTAATCTATCCTTCCCTTTCAGAGTTGTTTTTTTCCCCAACAGATTCTTGTTACACTAAACAAATGAAGCCATACAGCAAACATTTCAGTAATCAGGCCAACATAAAGTACTCATAAATTATCACCAAGCAGCACTAAATCTGTCATAAACTCTTACTGACTGGCTCACAGGAATGTTTATGTAATTGAGAGGAACTATAGAAAGGAAGTTAAGTCTCCTTTTACAAGTTAAATCAACTACAGTGAGATGAAAAACACCCACACATTTGGCTTTGGATCAGCAGAGACATTCTTGAAAAGCAGACCTTTATGAAATCTTTGTTATTAAACCAATTTCAAGGAGTAAAAAATTATCACTTTTCCAGGTGTCATTGATTGTACTCTGCTTGCATATTCCTTGTGTAACAGGGTATCACCTTGATCAGGGAGTTACAGATTTGGAAACATTCCAGCAAATAAATTTTGACAGGGTTGGGAGCACAGATGTAATGTAGGATGTGTTAAAGCTGGAAAGCATTGAAAGAGGTCCAAGAAGTCACAGTTCCACAGATGTGAGAAAAGCCATCACACCACCGAGCCCGCTAAATGAGATGTTATTTTACACGACATTCCTTTACAAAAGGAGTAGAAGCAGCACAACACAGACAAATACATTAAGAGATGATGTTTATAATATTTTAGAGTGCAAATTGCAAAGAATAAAAGAGCAACTGATAAAGGTTTTTACACCAAGGAATGGCATACCAATAAACAAAGCAAATGAAAGTTAATATTAAACCTATGTTTTAAAAAAAGAGAAAGCTTAAAAAAAGAAGCTTGTTCCATTGATCACAGTAACACGGTTTTGAAATATGATGTTGGAAATATGGCATTTGACATTGATAATCTTAACAGAACAGGTTGCAAAGAGGCATTTGTTCAAACTAAAAATTTAGAATCAGCAAGTCCAAATGATAAACAGCCATTTTTCTGCAATAGATGAGATAAAGAGTCCTTTGAACCACACCGGTAAAATTCATCACACTTAAAAAAATGAGAAATTTCCAAAAATTTGTGAATCATGGCACTTCCGGTGTTTATAAAGAGGTGACCAAGGCAACTACTGACCTGAAGTCAGTCCTGAGGCAAACAGTGCAATGGCAGATTTGAGATTATATGCAATAGTAAAGTCTGCTCTGAGCACCACAGGATTTTTCTAGGCATTACTGACTGCTGTGGTTTTCTGAGAGACAGGTTTTGGCAAATGTTACTGACAGATTTCTAATTGTTTTGTTCATGAATTTTATTTTTGTTTTTAACATATCATTGTCAATACAAGAACTTTGGATGTCTTAAAGGAATTTAATTTATTATCACATCATATTTTGATTAAAACCAATCTTGTAGAATCATATACAACAACAGAATTAGCTCTTAATTCCTACATCTCTATGCAAAATGGAGTCTAAACAAACATCTCAGGAAAACATTTGGTTTCTGCTTAAATACTTTCAGATGTTCTGTGTGTTTCAAATGTTATGGGTTATTATAAAGCTAAGATCTTAATTTCCTTGCTTTGCATGTCTCACCTAAAAATAGGTACAGAAAGGAACATCAGAGACTGTCTGATAATGCTCCTTGCCTCACATCTGCATAAGTCTGCTCTAGAGGAGGGATTGTAATGAAATACAAGGATTCAGAGGTTTTGTTGGTCATCTACAGATCAGGAAGAATTTCATTCTTGTACTGTGTAATTTGATCTTTAAATCTTTTCACCCTCCTATGAGATTGGCTTTCGGATATGCGGTATTGAACACAGGTGATCTGTACCTTCAGGTGCAATAGATACTCATATTTTTGTTTCCTTGCAGACTGCATCATGCAAGGACTAGACTTCTGGCTGGGAAATAGATATCCCCAAAGTCAAATTGGCAGGAATATTTCCTCCCGTCTTTTTCTCAGTCTGTGGAGCAGGCTGTATGTATCATCTGCTGGAATTACTGAGGTACTTCTCACCAAAGGGCTTTCCTGCCACATCAGGGGCTGGGGATAATGTTGGCACCTTAGTAGTCTCTTTTCCCTACTACTTATAACAATCAGTTCAATTTTCCAGGTTTTTGCGGTACTTAGCTTAGTTATCTCTTCAAGTTTTATCTAAGTATAACGGAGTTAAATGTAATGGTTGTGACAGAGAAATGAGGCCACAGTGAATCATCTAATATCTTTTTACATGAAATTCCCCTCATGCACAGCATTCCCAGACACTTGTATGTTTCAGTAGATTCACTCAATTCCAATGCAGAATTGTTAATTTAATCCATCTCTCATACTTTTATAGACTTACATACTGTCTGGAAGGTAAATTTAAGAAAAAAAATATTAGTCTTTGCAACAGAAACTCAAGAAAGAAGTAGTGCTAGCCTCAACTATATACATTAGGATATTTTTGCTTAGGACATGCCCAAGCCTGACATTCTGCAGCCTATCAGTTTTCATTATCCAATAATCACAAGTGCAAGAATGAAGACTGCACTGCATCTAATGCGTTTTTTTAAATTAGTGTGGTCTATTTCTTTTTTTCCTCACGGTGTCACTATAGGATAAAGTTAATGCTCATTGGGTATTCTCTATACTGGAGCATATCTCCATTTCCTTTGTCTCACTGGCTTTCTGATTTTCTGTTATGTGTTTAGAGAATAAGATAACAAATATACTGCCTTCAAATTTGCACACATTCTCAAGCATTGGCCTGTCCTTAACACCGAGCACAAATTTTTCTTTTCCTTTCCCCCCCCCCAAGGATTTAATGTTAGTATGACTTCAGCTTTATATAAGGGTGTGGAGAATTTGAGCAGTTCTAATTATTTGAAAGTAGAAAATGCCACATTTACAAAAAGGCATGTGTCTTACCATCAAGTGAGCTTATGAAGTTACATCTGTGATAGACTTTTTCATCACACATAGAAACTGCATGAATCACAGAATGGGTAAGGCTGGTAGGGACCACAGTGGATCCAACCTCCCTGCTCAAGCAGCATCATCCTAGAGCACATTACACCAGCCTGCATCCAGGCAGTTCTTGAATATTGCCAGTAAGCTTCATCTTTCCTTATGTTGTTGTAAAGTGTTTTGAATTCAGCTTTTATGACTGATAGAAAAAACAGTTTTTCTATCTAAGCTCAGAGTGGCAGAAGAAGACAGGAGAAAGAGAGAAGAGAGAGAATTTGGTTTCATTTACATACTGATAGCATTTTTGTCTGCCTAGTTGTTACCACTTCACCCAGACCCACATTCTTAAATATATCTAGGTACTTGGCTTCCACAGAGGGAAGAAAGATGTGGCACTGTATAAAGGTTAAGAAGGACTGAAGAGAAATTTGCTTGTGGTCTCTACAAGAGCAGGAGCCAGCTGGAGTAGTTGTTTCCCATTCATGCATTTGGAGCACAGCCTTCCTGAAAGGCAAGGACCATAGGCCATGTCTCTGCTTTCCCTCTTCTGCCTCTTCAGCAGGACAGTGGTGTTTGGGCTGGTTGCATTCAGGCTTGTAATGAGGATGAGTGTGACTGTCTAATCAGTAGGACTAAAATCATTCACCAGTTCCACAAAATCTACATCCAGTGTGAACTCTGGCCACAAGTGGGACTTGTGGTCATCCTCTGTCTAGTTCAGGTCATCAGGTGTGAAAGTTACCTAGAACCAGCCTATGGTTAACCAGAATCAGTGTGGCCTTGATAGCAGTGGAGTCAGTTTGCTGGTTTAGCAAAGAAGTTGGTTCACCTAAAGAAGCTGAAGGGCACTGAACAATTGCAGAGCTCTTCAGTAGAAGCCTGAGCATTATCCTCCTATGCTTTCCAGTGGGCTGAAAATCCTGCCAGGATTTCCAGCCAGTTAAGAGCCTTTTTTCTTCCACTCTCTTCAGATGGTCTTTTAACATGAGATAACAAATATCCCTCCTCTTAGACAAGTGCCCACAACTAAATATTGTCTCTAATCCTTATGCCATGTCTCTCACTTACATGCTTGTCACTGCCATGAAGTTCCTTCACAGAGTCAATTGTTCTTTGGGCTGGTACTTTGGAGATAGCTGAAGTTACTATTGTCTTGGTGATGTCTTAGACATTATCTTCCAGTGAAGTGTGAAGTGGGCCAGCTGAACAGCACACACTGAAAGAAATCTAGGGCAAAGTTAAGAGTCCTGCATGTGGCACAAACTAGCTGTTTCAACCTAGAATGGGAGATAAACTATTTCACAATTGTCTGTGCATTTATTGTCTAGTATGCTGCTTCTTTATTAGTTGTCTAGCATGCTGCTGCTTTTCCAAATGACAGACACAATCTTCACAACCTGATGATTCCCTTGCCAATGGTTACCATTTTATGGCCATGGCAGTTTTTGATGCTGAGATGGTGACTTTAAACTGCAATGCCTGTGCACTTTGTGGTTCTGCAGGTGAACCAACTCTCACAAACTTCCTGGCAGAATACCAGGACCGGAGATGCTCTCTTCCTGTCAGCTGTGAGCACTGGCTCTTCTGGCTTTTAATAAACACCAGGCCAGTTTGGAGGAATCACTGCATCCAGTCTCAAATGCAACATCAACATCTGCTTTAGGAAACCCTCTAACTCCACAAACACAGAAGTTCCCTGTTGTTTGTAAGGACTTTCTGCAGTTTAAGCCTTGTCCCAGCAGCAGCTCTTTTACTGTGCATATGTGGTGGTGCATCCCCCCTCTCACACTGGCCCACACAGTGATTTCAGAAATGCTTGTTAGGCCTTGCCCTTGATGAATGACAGCTCGGCTAAGCTCCTTGAGCTTCTCAGAAACACTGTGTGCTCCCAGGAACTTATTTTGGCTAATGAGCTCCTGCTTTTTAGCGAACAGTCTTGGAAACCTATTTTTCTTGCCTGCATAAGAATGCAAGTGTAACACCACTTTTATGATTGAACTTTTACAGAAAGTTACTGACCTGAATTGTGGCCAGGATGGAAAATTGCTGTGACAAAAGAAAACTCTCTTGCAGCCCTATAAACAGCGGTTCTAAGTGAGACCTCTCTGAGATCTCCTGGACCACAGAGGGCTGCATCCAACAATTCCCTCTGAGTAGGACACTCCTCAGAGCGAGCAAATTCTCAAGGTCACTCTATTTGTAGGACCAATTCCAAAAGCCAACAATGGATCCTGGGCTGATACCCCCACTCCTCAAGGCTCAACTCTTCACCCTTTGAAAAGATGCAAAGGCATCAATATGAGTACTTCACTGAACCCAAGGGGAATTTTTCAGAGGTATGTGTCCATACTCCTTTAGTGTGTGTCTGCCAAGTGTGAATATACTGCAGCAAATTGTTATGGTTTTAAACCAAACAGCTGCTTCTCTTCTTCCCAGTCCCCTCCAGTGAGAAAGGGACAAAAAGGCAGATATTATGGGTTGAGATAGCAATTTACTAGAGAAAAAGCAATGAGATAAGGAAAGCAAACAGTAAAAGCAAACAGTAATATTAACAACAGTGCATAGAAGAGGTGATTTACATACAAACAGGTGCTCCCCACCCAGCTCCACATGGCCACCAAGATGAAGACAAAATGGTGGATGTTACTGCAGCCCAGCAGCTACGCGGCTCTTCTCAAGACAAAGGACAACATGGCAGATGCTCCCACAGCTGGTGTCCTCCTTCCCCACGCCCAAGACAACGAGAAACAGCGATGGACAAGCCTTCCAAGCCAGATTGTCTGCATGGCACTGACCCCTTTGCTTGCACTGGCTGCCCTACTCCACGTCCGCACCACCCCAAGAGCTCTGGTCGCTGTTTTGCTCCGGAAGAAAAGAAACAAAATGGAACCATTCCCACTGCGCACTCACCTTTTCTTCCACCTGGAACCATGGCCCCCCACAATGACTTGGGTGGTGTAGAAGAGTGACCCAGCCACACCCACACGCCTCGAGGCCCTGGCCCTCTCAGCAACAGTGAGAGAATTAACTCTGTCCTACACATGTGCTATGGGTGTTGATCTCGGTAATTCTTAAGTAGATTAGATCTGTAAGTAAGTTATGCCTGTGAGTTACTGTCCTGCTCATTGTAAATTCTAAAGAATCTTTTCTTAACTTGTTTAAATTAGGCTATTAATGAAGTGCTGTTAAGTTTAAGTGCTGTTAAAAACTTTAGGACTAAACCACTGGTCAAGTCTGGAGCTAAGTTTGGTAAGAAGGTCTACTCTGAACTTTGTGGCTCAGCAGGAGGGTCCCCCTCATTCCTTTTCATCCTTATGCTTTTCCATCCTTAACTTTTTCTCATCTCCAATCTCCACATAGTGTTAGGTTGATTTTAGTTTGATCGATTTTAGTTTATTTCTGTGTGTTTCAACTACACAGTTCAGCAGTAAAGTGAACCTTGCCAATGGACTTCATCATGCTTTCACTTTTTCATTAAGCCTGCTTTAGCTGATACCTTTGCCAATGATTCTTTGAACAACCTAAAACACCCATTCCCAATAGCATATTAGAGACCTCACTACTTACATAATTCTCAAAATCTTTTGTCATCCCACACCTCATTTGGATTTCAATTTCCTTACCTTCTCATGTCACATTCAATCTACTTCTGTATCACCTCTCTTCTTTTGCCTATTCTCCACCTTCTCACTTTAAGACAGTTTTTGGAATTAATTCTTGGTTTTACAGCATCCAAATGCTCCAACTTCTTCATATACCCTCCTTGACTGCCTCTGCTTCCCTTACCCTAGAGGTCAAGAATAGCAATTTTCCTGACTTTCTGATCTTACAAAGATCTCTGGCTTTTTCCCTACCTTCACTACTAGGACTGACCATTATCCCCTTACTGCCTACGCAATTCCAGGATAGCAGGACCTAAAATGAAAAGTCACCTCAACCAAAGAAGACAAAAGATCAAGTGGTAACTCCTTTGGATTAGGGCAAGTTTGTGTAAGTCCCTTTGGATCTGAAGAAAGGACTGCTGAACCACTGTCCCATGACAGAGAAGGCCCCATGGACTTCTCTCCAGCTGGCATATTGGTTAGTAGTGATGGATATGTTTCCTTCTAAAATCCCAGGTTTCTTCAAATACATAAGTCCCTTATGTGTATTAATTCTTTTCTTTCCTTCCAGCTCAAATTTATGTCTGTCATGGGGGCTTCAGTTGTTCACTGGCTGTGTCCCAAAACCTTCACACTCAATTCTCTGCCCTACCAGTCTTTCATCTGTCTCATCTTTCATCTGTCCTGCTAGTTATCTTCAGTCTCTCTTGCCCCAATTATCTCTCCCAAATGAGTTCAGCTGCTTACTGTGCCACCTTACCTGCTTGACATCTCTTTGATGAACTTAGATCAAATTCTTCCTGCAAGGTGCCACTTCCTCCTGTTGTTTCACACCTTTCCTTTACATCTGCTTAGAGTTTTGCTGCAGCTCCTGTCTCATCCTTTAATTTTAGGGGTCATTCAGCTGCATAAGAGGTGCCCCAGTTTTATATCCTGAAAACCTGGCCCATTTGTACTTCACATGCCTGAAGTGAATGTGTTTTAACATAACTCCTGCGCAAGTCTTTACAGGGTGTGATTAAATATGGGGAGTCAGCAGTTGAGTAGAGCATGGAAAAACCAGTTAGTTAAGAATTTTCAAGTGTGACATTTTTACCATCTGTAAACAAAATCTGTATTGCAAACCAGAACTCTCTCCACAGCAATTCCTAGGTTTCCTCAGTGCAAGATCCAAAGCCCAGTGAAATTAGTGAAATGGGAAGGGGGATCTATCACTGATTTCAGTATCCTTTGCATCAGGCTCCTGATTTCCCTTAGCAATGATAAAATGATACACAAAGCTGGGACTGTACAACTTCCTTTTATTTTGTGTGCTTTTATAGGATATAAATAAATGACAAAATTACAAAATTTATAACTGGAAGCCCAAGCATATTTACATAAGTATTTGTTGCAGTGAGGCTACTATTTACTGTTCTCCTATACAATTTTCCTTTTGGTACCATATTTTTAGTGTTATTTTTTTTTTACTGTCAGTTGACTAAGTACATATCAACAGTGAATAAGCAAAAATATGTACAAGGAACTATTTTGTTCAAGTAAATTGAATACTGTATTAAAAGTATGTCATCACTCAGCGCTATGATTAGGTTTAACTAAACCATATACAATTATCAGTTTTAAACCAAGTTCAATTATCCATTTTTTGGAATATACCAACTGATGATTCTAACTGAAAAACCTCAGCTGGATATGAAATAATAATTTAAAAAACTTTAAGACAACCACACAATTTATCAATATCTCTATAATGAACTTCAAAATGATCCACAATTTGACTGGATAGAACAATATACATTAAAATGTAATTTTTCTCCTATAATGATATTTTTACTGTTATAATTTCAGTTCTACATAAATATACATCATGGTATTATACAAATACTCCACAGACATTAAAAAAAATTAAAACACTTTAAAGAAAAAGTAAGTAAATCTCATTTAACCAAATATTAAGCAAATGCTTAATTATTTTGTTTCATGAAAACAATTTTATTACTTTGGAATTTTTTTCTTTTTCTTGCTGTTTTTATTTAGAAAATGTTTTGTAGTAGAATTTTATCAACACTCTTCCAAACAAGCTTTCTGTGACAGAAATCTTGATAGCAAAATCCATGGTTTTGACTTTTTTAAGAACCACTGAGATTATTTTTTTAAAAATACTAGTAGAATTCATGGCTATAGCAATGTTGAACTGCATAAACTATATGTAGGTGTAGTAGAATGACCTTTCCACTTTCATTCCAGACTTATCACACAGAACATCCAGTGCACTGATGCTACAACTCTTATAATTTTCATAATGCTGCAATAGCAGTCATTTACTTAACCTTAAAATAAACAATATTTCTCATAATTAATCTGGCTTCCTTCCATAAATATTCATATGTTTTCCTATAGTACTTCTCTTCCATAAAAATATCTAATAAATGTTTTCTGTGCATTATTAATACCTTTTTCTAACCATTCATAAAACTCTGATCCTTTGCTACAATGCAAGAGGTTCTTATTTCTGTAGAGGATCATAGGACATCAATGATTACATATAAAATCAGCGCACACAGAAATCAGGGTGCCTAATTTCTCGTCACTTTAATGAGTTCTTTATTCAACACAGTAATTATTAATGAAGTCAGTGGTTTCACAAATAATCTATTTATTAATTCTGGTTCTATTTCAATTAAAAACTGCCAAGATTTAAATAAAAAACCCAATCAAATACTCTACTCATAGGCAGCATTAGTATTAGTTTAGAGACCTTTTGTTTTTTTTTTTTCTTTAAAAAGTAGAATTCTAAAATAAGAAATCAAAGAAAGCACTGTGGCAGAGTCACAAGGGAGAACTGCATGAAAAATAAGGTTTCTCACTCCTCTTGTGGACTGTAATTTTAAAAGTCTTCATATAGTGTCATTCTTCTGTCAGTGCTGCAGGAAGAAGAACATCACCAGAAATGACTGTCAGCCTTTTTTGTTACAAGGCCACTCATACAGTGCAGTCTTCCTCTCTGCTGGATTGAAACGTTGCCATAAAGGAAAGGCTGTGCTGTGACTGCTTGGCGTGCAAGGCACAACAAGGAACAGGGGGACAGTTTTGTATCAGAAAATTGTAGTTTCATACTTGGTATTAATGCCTCTTTTGGCCTCTTGTCCAGGTTCAACAATCCAGGGTAGATTCGCAAGAGTCTTTTGTTCGGATGGATCTATCTGCTTTAAGACAAATGCAAACATACAGACGGGTTACCATCTCCGTGCACGGCAGCTTGAGCAGAGGGTTTTTCTTTAAACTAACAGGGCAAATCCTGAATTGACAAAGTCGTACAGCAGCAAGTATGGTGGTGTCTACACTCCCATGTACTCATGGCTGCCTTCTTCTTCCTGTTGAGATCAGAGCTGTGTTTACCCCCAAGCTATAGGGCATCATAGTTCATTAAAGCCACACTTCATCCTGAGAAGTCTGTTCGCTAATGAGACAGACGATGGCATCAGGAAATGTTTCTACTTAAAATTTTATGGAGGAAGATTCTGTGGCAATGGATGACAAAGTGTACAGTCATACATTTCCCCCCGCCCCCCTTCCTCTCACCCAATAATTAAGTGTCACAGAGTACAGTTCTCACTTTATAGTCAGTGAATATGATACAGTGTGCAGTCATTTTTCTCCTTTCCCCTCCCAAATCACCCTGTGCCTGTGTTCTCACTTAATTTATATTAGTTTTCATAATTTTTTTAAAAGGTCTACTGTAAAAGAATATTTCTCTGTCATCTCTGCACTTCAGGAGGGCACTTTAAAGACAATCAATACATATGCTTCAATGAGCTTTGTTTCTTAGGAATCTGTGATTAATACTGAAAAGGTATATTGAATCCCACATCAAAAAAAAAAAAAAAGAAAAAAGAACAGGTTAAGAAAAGAAAAGAAGTTGCTTGGTCTGACAGGGTAATTGTAAATTGATTTGGATTTGTAATTTGACTAGGATACATACGCCATGATTGTGTATCAAACAAGTTAGGAGATTAGGCAAGTACGTGAAACTGCAGCGTTTGAGAGGTATGCATTGATTAAACTGAATTAATTAAAGCTGTGTAATTACTGTAAGACACTTACACAAGACTAACCAAGCAACATCTTAAACTGGAGGAATCTGAAATAAGCAGTTGCTTGAAACAGCTGCCAGTGCTGTGGTGACACAACCCTGCCAGCTGATGAGCAGAGGTGGTAAGATGGAGCATTTCTGACTCACGAGATATTTTTATTTGTACAGCTACTGGTATATAAACTCTTAACTGTATAGCTGAATTTTGGGTTTTTTTGCATGCATAACTACCTTCTACTTACCACTGACTTCCGAATACTAACACGAGGTTTGGGAATAGGTTTAGAGGGTTTGTTTTCAAAGCTTTCAGGGAGGGTTGAAGAATGGCCCCCTTTTCGTGCTTGTAGTGCAAGCTGATAGGCCACCTCAAATGCTTGTCCTAGTGTAAGAATGATTTCGTAAGCTAAATTCTGGAACAAAACAGAAAGAGTTAAAATTGAGGTGAGGTTGAATTATTGTCAGATACATGAAGTGGGGTAGTGATTTGTAATATAAATAATTAAAATCACGCTGGTAATACACTCCTCAGTAATGTTTACTGAGACTGAGGTAATTTTATTTCTCATTGATTAAGAACAATCTAAATGTAATTTATTGTATTGAAAGTAATTACTTCTAAACCCCTTGAAAACATCTCACTAAACACGAAAACACGAGTGGGTGATTATGTGCCATCTCTTTTTAGAACAAGTACATTAACCTTCCCACCTTCCCAACTCATCCTACTTCTGCTGTTCTCAGGATCCAGCCCCTCTTGCACTGTTGCTATGTGGCATTTGGCCTCGCTCTTTCAGAACTCCTCTGTTGTCCTCCAGAGCTGGCAGCCTGATGTGCTGCTTCCCCGGGCACATGCCTTGGGATGCTCTGTGCTCTCTCCAAGCAGCACAGGAAGAGGCTGCAGCATGGGTGTGATGCTCCCAGAAGGACCAAACGCCCGTGCTGGAAGTGCGTGCTCTGATGTGCAGATGCAGTGCAGCTGGGGGTGTGTGCAGGTCAGTGCACCACTTCAGGTGTGTGCTGCAAGTCCTGGGGAAGCCTCCTCATGGGTTTGTTTTCTAGAAGTAAAACAGAGCTCAAATGGTTGTGTAACAATGCCCTTGTAAGCAAGGGGAAGGGAGGTTAGTGGGCATAACCAAAAAAGTCAGGCTATTATGCCTAAAACCAGTTCAGTGTTAAAGGCAGAATACTTTAAATCCTCTGTTTATGGGGAAAAAAAAAACCTGTTGAAAGATTTATAAGGCATGAATGAGGTATCAGAGGGGTTGATATAAATATCTTTCCATATTTATAGGTACAGTTTTACATCAATGAAAAAGCAGCTGTGAGTTCCAAATTTGACCTTAATCTAAATGGCAAGTGAATTCCTATGGTAATTTTTCTTCAGGTTTGTGGGTTTGTTTTTGTATATTTATTTTCAGGTTCCTACTGAAGCCTATTTTTAGGCTCCTACTAGAGCCTATTTCTGGGCTACTAACTCTGCAATAACATTTAGAACCCCTGCAGAGAAAAGGCAAGCCTGTTGGCTTGCCTCCATATGATGTCCTACAGTCTCCTTAGAATAATTCATAAATCTTTGATGTGATTCAGACATTACCCTCTCCTTCCTCAACCTCCATAGCCTATAGTTGGAAGCAATCCTGCATTGCTTTGAACCTAGGTGATGCCTTCAAATTCTCATGTTTCTGATGCTTTTTCAAATGGGATATGTCTTAACTAGTCAAGTCCAACTGTTAAGTTTGCAGTGAGAAAGCAATGCAATGCACTTGGAAGTACACTGTTTGCAGCCCTTCAATCATTAAAACAAAGTTAAATGGACAAGCATTTGATTTCATGCCATACACTTAAATTTCCCTGAAGAATTTCCATTCCTTTTTAATCAGTCATATATACTGTGATAATACAGGCTAAATTCACCATATTTAGCTCATTATAAGAGTTTCTTATAAAGGTGCCAGCTCTGTCCTGTGTTAGGTCAGACAGGAAACAATTACACTCCTGCACTGGGACATACTCTCTGATGACTACAGTCACAACAGCAAGCCAGCCAAAGTTTCACAGCTTCCCAAATAAGAATGTCTGCCTGATTTGATAGCTGTAGTCTCCAAATTATCTACCCTTCAAATTCAGGGGAAACTGGCCAGGACTGAAAAACACTGAGGATGCAGTGTGCCAGTGGAATAATAAAAGCAAAACTAAAGAGGCTGTTATAAAGTGCTCTGCCTTTTAGCAGAATTCTGGCTATGGAATTAAGAGCAACAGAGTATAGTCATTAAAAATGTCGAGAATAATATAATTTGAAATGGAGTGTGCTTTTTAGTGGTATAAGAATATTATTCTAAGGAGAGATGTCTTCAGAATCAGCTGTCATGACAGTAAGAGAGCACACTGTATCAGGATGGGATTGTCTGCAAGTGGATATTATTATTACTAAGGAATACATCATCAGAACAAGCTGTAGGAATGGCTTGTTGGAGAATATGCAGGCTATAATATTAGTAGGACTGAGAAAATACACCACCCAGTGTGGCATACAAAAAGATCACCGAGACTGGCCTGAAAATTTGGGAGGTAAGAGTGGAGACAGACTGAAAGTTTGCCATACTGAGCCATAATTTTAGTTTAAGTCCTGCATCTTGTATGGAGCCACTATAATCTGTTTTCCTTTGTTGTCTGTAAAATGAAAAAAACCAGGCCTGCCTGGGACCTGAAAGTCATAAGAAACATATAACCGTTTCTCTGGTTAATAAATATTTGAAATATAGCAAATAGAACATTCACTGTTCTGTTCAATATTCAAAATGAAAACTGAACCATAGCTAGTACGTAAATTCATATATTGTGTAATCTGGTAGAGCCTTGACAAAGGGAAGTCTGAAAATGAAGGCAAGGAGGGCTTTAGAACTGTACCTTGTATAATTTAAAAAAATTATCTGAAAAAAACCCATAAGTAAAGAAGCTTGGTTTGAAGAATTTCCCACATGTAGTGCTGGGAGAGGATAAGGAGCAGAGTTGGTACAGACTCCTGCAGGGGCTATATGGGAGAGGTAGGAGCAGGATTCCCTTGAGGAGAGGGGTGGAAAACCAAACCCAAATCCCTACTGGAAATTCTTCTGATGGAGTGAGGAGACTATTTACACCTTTTCCATGTGGGACAAAAGGAAGGATACAGGTCTCCCTCCCCAACAGACGCCTAGCATGGAAGCTGTAGAGCCCCTGGCCGCTGTAGGAGAGTCTGACTCTCCCAGCACCCCATCGAGCTCCTTGGAGATGAGAGAGGAGGGCCTGCAGTGCTTCCCAGCTGCTGCAATCCTGCTCCTTGCTTGGTACAACACAAGGAAAGTGAGTGAGGCAATGCCCCAAAGCAACAGTTTCTGGGAGGTGAGGAATGAGGTCAGCTGCCTTGTTTGCCAGGCAATGCTACAATTCAGAGCCCCTGTGAAGTCTGAGTTGGGATTCTTCAGCTTTAACTCAGCCAACCTGTTAAAATGGCTAATTGTTTCCTTACATTTTAACTGACTTTTTTGTTGTCTGTTCATATGTGCATTGGGCAATGAGGAATTATCTGATGGATATTACGTTGGGTATCTCCAACATATGAACCAGAAACTGATACAGGACCTGTGTTGATGGTTTGTTTCTCCAGAGGGAATCCTTCACTTGCAGATAAAAGGCTGCTTAGTAAATGAATGAAATTGAAGTGAATTTCAAATACGGAGCAATAAATCCTATTCTTCCCTCAAACCTTTTCCAACCTTTTCCCCTTCAATATTATGTAATAAAGTCTGATGGTTTTGCAATTTTGATTATAGAATTTTAACTCTGAGTACTCAAGTTAAATGTACAGTTACTCCTAAACAGCATCAGTAATGCTTGTGGTTGCATGTCACTACACTAAAATACTTCCCTATCTACAAATAAATTATTCTTGCCCACATTTCCTGAGAAACTGAAGGACCCAAGAGGGTGATTTTTTTTTTTCATAACATATGCAATATATTGCATTACCAAAATATATATGATTTAAAATGCCTTCCACCTTATTGTGGACTTCTACCATTTTAAACTTCAATTTTCTTAAAATGATTGTACTTCTACCCATTGGCAAATGGGTAGAATTATTTTTAGTAGCAAATGGGAAGATCAGGTTAACATGAACATTAGGCTTAAAATAGAAAATTTAGTTCGAGTTTGCTTGCATTCTGAATATTTAGCTGGTTTTTATAGAGCTTGTACTTGAATCAAAAATGCTAGTTCCTGAGAAATAAAACAACACAAAAAGAGGATATTTGAGTAGGTAACACCCCACTGAGGATTAGGTTGTAGGAGAAAACTAAGGTAAGACAGTTAGACATTAAAGTTTCCATATTGCTTAAAATAGCCATCTAAAGTGCTTGGGATATTAAATGCTCGTCTTAAGGTACAGGAAGTGGGCAAAATGTAATTATTCCTGGATCACTTTTCTCCCCTTGCCAAGAAAGGAGATGAATTTCATCTGCAATACCTGAGTCTATGTTTCTGCTTGATTACTAAACCTATAAATGAAACTGCAGTACTTCAAAACCATTAAGCAGAATTTAAATGAACCAGAAGAAATAATAACCTCACTCAATCAGTCTAATTTCAGTTGTTCACATATCACTAAAACCTATGTAATGTACCATCTTGTTGATCATTGTCTATCTATTTTTAACAGTTTCCAAGTTTTTCTACTCCCTGCGGATGCTAAAATGTCAGCAGAGAATTTAAATAACAAAAGCACTAAACCAAAATGCTAAAATTCCTCTAACCTACCTGTACATCTTATTTAAGTTCTCCCACACAATATTGCTGTGCAATGTTAATTATTTCCCCAGTTCCAAATAAAAAGCTGCAGTTCAGGCACCCCTGTTCTTTGGATTTAACTTATTTATATTCATGTAAGCATGTTTCAAGAATTCATACACATTATATTAAAATATTTTTTCTTGAATAATTTTGAAGTTTTAATAGCACCTTGAATTTCTCTTATGCACAACTCAAAGGGTGAGTTTTCTTGAAAGTCTTGGACCATAAATCTTAGTCATAAAAACTTTAGCCACTACTTACTTCACCAAATTTAGCTGAAAACTGCATGACTGAATTTTTTTGCATATTTCTTGAAACAATAATACTTTGTGAATCCCTGTCGGAAAACAACTATAGGAAGAAATTACTAATCTTCACCAACATAATGGGAGCTCCAAGGACTTTTGCTGAAGTAACATTTTGAGAGATGTAGGCAAGCATTATAGAACAAGGAAATAAGAATTAAAGAATTAATTTGCTATTTTCAAAATAAAGGCAATCTTTTGGTGTGTGCTGAGACTTCAGAATGGATGGCCAAACTCACTTGTTACAAACTTTTTGGAAGGCTTAGGCTTATACCTTAGGTTATGAGAACTACATGTCAAGACTTGTATGAAAAGCTACATGCTAAGTTTACACTCAACAGCTGAGGTGACAAAGGTGAGTTATTTCAGATGGGAAATATCAAAGAAAATCTCTGCTCTTTTCCAGAAATGTCCTTTTGCTATCCCATAGTAATCTTTTCCTGGGGTAAATGAATGATGCCTTCCATTAATCACCATTAATATATCCCAAAAATGTTTTAGCAGAACTAAATAACTATTGCTAATAGAAAGAACAATCAAATGAAGTATCTTCTATAAACTGACCACATCAAACGCAGTGAATACGTGGCAGTAGTGGTGATTAGTCTTCAAGTCTTTAGTGATGTATGCAAATGTAGAAAGGTCTTCAGGGTCTTGTGCAGCACAGGAAATGTTACGGATTTCATGTTCAGCAATAATATTCTGTTTAAAAAAAAAATTCAATCAATTTAGGAATTACATTTAAAAGAGCCATAAAAGGTATGAGTTTAGATTCACATCTGCGTTGATCTACTGTATCAAAGTATTTCAGAAATGTCTTAAGGAGAGATTTAATAAATCCCATGTGTGATCTTACACAGGTATTTCCAACTGCCAATCATCTGGTAGGAAACCATTATGTTCTAGAGTCTTCCCTTGGAGTTTATTCAGTATCCTTTGACAAAGAGACATCTTTCCTGGCACACAGGACACAACTTCATAAGAGGCTGGTATAGTATTTCAAAACTGTATTTATAGATACAGTTTCTAAGCACTATACCAGCATCTCATGAAGTTGCTGGGGTTTTGTATAATGGTCAAAATGGGACATTGTTTCAGTCTACTGACAGACAGGATCTGGTGAAACCTAGCAAGCTCAGTAGCCAGGTTTTTGCACATGCTGTTTCACAAATTTTAGCTACACTTCTTCAGCAGAAAATACCACCAAACATTGCTTATGATTGAAACTGTGAGATATTAAAAGGATTCTGATTACTAAAATGGTAACTACGGGAGGATCTGGCAACTTATCTCCCCTTACTGACAACAGCATCCTGTAAGAGAGATGTAGAAAGATGAAACCGTTCATGCACAGAGCCACACTACTTGCAACAGCCAATGTAAGCTATAGCACACTACTGGGAGACAGGAGGGGCATGTCTGTCCGATGGAATAAAGAAAAACTGTCTTAAAGCTTTGGAGAAAATTATGAATACTCATTACATAAACTGCTGATATGTAATTACTGTGCTCAGGCCAAAGGAACCATGAAGCCAGAGAAGAAGATACTGCGGAGTGGCTTATGATTAGGCCTTGCTTCAGCAACACACGTCTTTCAAATGGTTTGTTTAAAGAGAAAAAGGATTCATTGACTAGGAATTTACTTAGGGGTTAGTTTATATGCTTTCTTGAGCTGTAGCCTTGCTGGCTGTAGCTCTGGCATTTCCACAAAAACCCACAGTAACAAATCTTGCCTGCAGCATGACATCACTACTGCATCATGGAACAGGTGACACCTGTAGTGTCTCAGTTCCTCACACAGCCACCACTTCCTGCTGCCATGGTGGCATTCTGTCCAAGTTAAAACAATCTCTGAGCATATCTGGCTTTCCCTCATCCCTCTCTTTTCCTTCCCATCTACTTTCCTCCACCTCCTTTTAAATTTTTTTTTTTAAATTCATGCAACTGAATCACTTCAGATGCTTTGCAATATCTTCTCTCATTTGCTAAGTGGCAGCTTTCCCCTTGCATGTAGGTTTCAAGTTATTGAAAAGAGGTATTAACACATCTAACTGAAGAAATCCTGACTTAGGAAAAAATCTTAATAAAAAGCACACCAAATTTCAAATTACGGAAAAACTGAGATAAGTAAACTTCTACTGAAGAAAAGAAATAATCCTCTTAAATTGTTGCAACATACTTGATTATTTCTGTTTAATGCATTATTCATAAAAATGACAAAACCAGTACTTGTGTTTCAATATGTGCCAATTTATAATGACATGTATAATCTCTGCTCAACAATTGCTTGCTTTTTATGTTACTTGAAGCATTTTATTTTCTTTGCTCTCAAATTGATAACTTTTACCCTCAGTAAAGATTTGGATGAGAATTAGAATTATACCAAACCCAAGGATTTAGGTATCCACAGATAGAGCTGTAATACGCTGTCATTTATATAGTGTTGGCAACATTGTAGTTCAGAAAGCAGAAAGAGTTCAAGCTTGGAAGGTCTTAAAATCATATGTGAGTATTTATGCCAAATCATGAGCCACAATGTAATCACCTGAATTTATGCAGCATATGTGAAAAGAGCTGTGCTATGCTGAAGCTTTTTCTAGGTGACCTGGGGCTGACACAGGGATTTGCACTTGAGTCAAAATTCATGGAGATTATTTTAATGTTTTAATTTCAAACTGAGTGAATTTTAGAAACATACACATATCAAGTTTGTTTTGAATAAAATAAAGTATACCTAAACTAAATCTTCTAGATGGAAATTGATAGTGAAATCAAGTTTTTCCCTAGCTGCTCTAGGATATCCTATGTGATCTCCTTTCAAAATGAAACATTTTTCAGTGCATGTGTTTACTGCGTCCTACTGTCACATTTCAGTAGACCATGGTCATGTTCTGTAGGAAGTAGAAAGCTATGAACCAGCTTGCTGTTCTGGGTACACTCCTCAGGCACTGACTGACACTGTTCAGCTGTTCTAAAAATTGTTTTTCAGTTTGGCAAGAGAAACCTCCACTGCCTCTCAAAAAGTGGGGAAGTTGAAAGTCAGTTCTGGTTCTGACAAGGAAATACCTTGGAGAGACCAGGTTTTTGCTAAGCAGCCTCCCTTTTGCTTGCCTACCTCATGCCAGCCAATCTCCCTTCTGGCAGAAATCACCAGAAGTTAGCGTGAGCTGTGAGCCACAAGAAAATGCTGTAATCTGCTTTTTCCTAGGCAGCAATTTCTTTCTGGCCTCCGCTGCAAAGAAATAGTGTCATGCCAAGCTTCAAGGCGCCACTGAAATAGCTGTTGTGGAATGAGGTCAGGGCCCCTTCGTCACCTGAAACTTTGCCTGCTATGACTGGGAATACAAATTCTTAGCTTGGTGGCATAAAGGAAAAGGATGAACAGCCATGAGAGCTGAGTTTTCAAGCACAGAACTGCTAGCTAGTTTTGTCATTAAAAAGTATGCATTTATTGCTAAGTGGTGCCCAGCGCCGTCAAACTAGAAGCTCATATGGAAGCAGTACAAGTCTGAATATGCTCTCACCTTAGTGCTAATCTGTTTTGGGTCTTGAAGGAATGGGGAACAGCACACTGTGGACAAGCATGATAACAACGCTTCTGGGAGAGTTGCAGGCTATTACCTGGTTTTTACAGAAGGGAAAGGCAGTGCAGGTTTTGAACTGGAGAGAAAGCAATCTACCATTTGAGAAAAAACATTGGACTGTGGCATTATTTACCTCTATCAAATACATCCATTGCACTACTAAGTTTCAGTGGGACTCATCTAGACTGATCTAATGCAATTTGCCAAACTTCTTTCAGGTTTCCTCTCTATGCACTGTGCAAAGAGACACAAGAAGCTCCTTTTGTTCTCCTGATTTTTTTTGCAAACCGAAGGACATTGCAGTTACATCCTTTAGGCTACAGAGGAGATTTAAGAGCTGAAAACAGCATTATCCAAGTTAAGAGTTAATAGCATTACAATGTCCGGATATATGCCCTACACATGAGAGAACATAAAGGGTATGAGGGTTGTAGAAGCTCAGTTTTGTATCAATGGAAGGAAAAAGGAGCTGACAGGAATCCCTGGTCCTTCTGCTCTGGCAAATATGCCAGACTTGAAACAACAGCAATTTCACCTCAGTTTTTCTTTTATGCCATCTTCTAACTCTAAATATGGCTTCCAAACTTTAGCAAAAGTTCACAAATCTGCATCAATCCTTCACTTAAAACACAGTTTTAGTTAAAAACTGATTGATTTGGCAAGTTTGATGGATACTGGGATTGATGTACTGTGTGGTCTGAATGTTCAGCAACACAAAACTGCTATATACATTATTAACCTGGTCAGGTAGCTGGGTTGTCAGATTTATTCTTTATATTGCTTAGTCAATTTTAGTCACATAACAGAAAAGATAATTTCTTTTCTGTTCATATAAAATCATCAGTATGGATTGTATTTCCTTTCCATTTTAGACATACAAAGAAGAGAAATTAATGCATTACTTTACTCCTGTTTACAGAGCTTATACATTTTACTTTGGCTAAGCAATAATCCATTGCTCTATCCATCACTGAATTCTCTGATCTCTCAATTTCTGCTTTTGTAGCTTTGGTTAATTGGGTTTTTTTAAAGATTTGGATGTATTTTAAAATGTAAGAAACAAAGCACGGGAGCATTGCCACACAGGAAGATGAAAAAACATGTGGAATAACAATGATTAAGAAGCTGCTGCAGTTCAGGTAGTTAAATGGCTAGCATCAAGAAAATAGCTCACAGAGAGGCTGTGGTATTTGAAGATCTGGAAAGGACATTCAAGACTTGTATTTCTTATTCTTAAAATAGCTGGCCCTGGATGAAACTGCATCTTTATTCTTTATTGAGACATCTTTTTTCTCCCCAAATGATATTAATGAACTTATATATATATAATGCATACTTAAGGAACTGTATAGAGAAAAATAAGGTAAAGGATTCCACAGAGGCTCCCTGCTGAATGTCTGTTGTGATAAGCTTGCATTTAATAGCAGAACACTGGACAGAAAGATCTCCAAATAAGCCATTAAAACTGCTTCATTTTGTCATTCAGAGTTTCTGGAGAATGACAATGACATTATAACCATTCTGGAGAAAAGAGGAGAAAAAAAAGAGATGAAAACACAAAGTGCAAATCTATCCCCTCTCTGGCTTGGCCTTCGTAGGCATTACTATTTTTCCTAGTTGTGAGAAAAAAAAGCTAATATTGAATAATTGCACATACCTTATTTGTGGCATCAATAAATTTGACTCCCTTGTAAGAGACAGACAGGACAATAGTTGGTACTTTCTTCATCTGTTCCGTAGACTTCTGAAATCAAAATGACAATATTATTAGAGTTGTGTTGCATTGCAAGAACAGTGCTCTCTTCTTCTGATTAAATACCCAAGTTAAACAAATATTTTACTTTTTCTTCAGCCAGCTCTCAATTTATGCTCTCTTGTAGTTACAAAGCTCAAAAAAGCTTTAAGTTTGTTGTGAGGATGGTAAAAATTTATCTTTTTCATAACACAGTGGGAAGATAATAAAGCAACTTTTTCAGGCTTAAAAAGACCAGTCATGCAACCAGTGTTTCCCAAAACGTGTGTGTTTAGGACATCTATCTAATATACCCCATCCACTGCTGCCTCCCTCCCCTTCTCCTGCCCTTCCCAGCTGTAAGAATCAACAGCACAGTACTTCTTGTAGTACTGTTTCTTTGCTGCAATTAGCTGTTATTTAGAAATATTTCCCTGTTTTTCCCTTCTTTGCAGTTGTATCTGTGACACGAGGTATTCTTGCAGCCTGCCAGGCCGGTCAGTCAATCTGCCAGCCCAGCATTGTGTCTTGTCACTCTGCACTTCAACTGCAGCTGCTACTGGAAGCTGCTTTACACATGAATTAGCACAGAGACTTATTCTGCATTTTCTCAGTGCCAGGTTCTTCTACCTACATGCCCTCCTATAAGATTGTTTTTCCTTTTATGCTATTCTGCTTCTGTGTGCCTTCAGTGTGATGCACACAGCAAACATATTTCTCACTGAACAGATCAGGAAAATATTTGAAGAGGATTTAAGTTCTCTGCAGAAAAAAAAAGTTCATTATTTTACAGATTAAATTTACTAGAACAACCTCCAAACCAACCAACCAAACCCCCAAAATACGGCATAATAGTTTATAACTGATTTGAATTCTTTTAAGGTGGAAGACAATGATGGACTAGACTATTCTACATTAAACTACTACAGATAAGTAGGCAACACTCAGAAAATGCTTATTTATGGAACTATCTGCAAACAATCACAGAGATCAATCAAGTATTTTCTTGAGAGGAAATGAACTTTTGAGAGTTACAAGAAAACATGAGGAAACATTGGCACACACACTCTAGAATTGGCACCTAGGAAGATTATTAAAGCAGCTGAACAAAAGTAGCAGTGGTGACTTTGCATCATTCAAAAAAACCCAAAACAGCAGAGATAGACACTTGAAAACACAAACTGTAACTAAAAATTATGTTTGAAAAAGTAGGCAATGCTAACACTAGAGCGCAAAACAAACAGAAGCTTAAAACATAAAAAAGCCCTGTAATCATGTCTCCTTATTGGCTCTTGGATCTCTCCATATCAAATGACGAGAGACTTAAGACAGCAATCAAGCATCAATTTATCCTGGAGAAAACTCCTTTCACCCAGAATACTCGGCACTTTTAAGAAATGAAAGCTTAAATGGTAAAACATCCTGAAGAATTTAACAAAATCTGAAGACACTAACCTGATCTGCATGCTTCTGAACTAAGTGGTAAAAGAAATGGAATCCCTGCCAAAAGCAGAGCAAGCAGCTACCTGTGTGTATGTGTGTGTCACTGTAACAGATTTCAAATGAGCCTTTTCATAAAACTCAATTTCAATGCACAGAAAGCACGACAGTGACTGTACAGAAGCTGCAGTACATACAGCTATCAGAACAACAAGCAATAAACCCCATACATGCTCATACCAGACAAAATAATCACAAATATGACAATATCACTTTAATCATTTGGCAAGGCAGCAATCATCCAACTTTTGTCCTTTCATTCTAGTCTGACAGCTACACACAAGAATGCTTTCTTTTCCATTTTGATTATTGCAATTACCTCCCTAACAGCAAAATTCCTTTTCTCCAATGTGCTATACAAACACAGGTACTAAGCTCACGTATTTTAGCTTTTTGATATAATTCTCACTGTCTGCTATTTGCCATAAAGGTGAAGCATTCTGTTGGCCAGGCCACACTGTACTAACCACCTCCTTCCTATAGACCTGCAGTCCATAATTTAATCACCTTCATCTGCTCCACATTCACCTGGGTTTGTCTAAACCAGACCTGACCTCTAGTATTTAACTGGGGTTGCGAACTGCCAGAGGACTGTCTCTGAGTGAAATAGCTCACCAAGATGCTATTAAATTACAGCTGGCAAATTAGGAAATGAATCAGAGACTGATGGACATTTGTAATTTATTAAGCCAAACTGTCTCATTTGGTAAGGAGCACAGGATGTTCCTCATCAGCCTGTAAATGATACAAATCCCAGGATTTGTGCAAAGGTGTTCTGAAAGACTGCAGTCCAGTGTAGAATTATGATCTGGGGTAACATTCTGCACTTGTACTCCCATTGAAACCAACAGCTGGGCAGTGGAATAACATTCTTTGTTATTATAATAGTGCCATCAAGAAAAACACGCAGCTTTACTCCCTGGCTTGACTCTAAGTGATACAGTAATTGAAGTCCACCAGATAATTATTATTTCCAGGCAGTTTCCAGGCTTCAACAGTTTTAAGTTGTCATGGTGAGCTCACACACTATTTGCTTGTTGCTCCTTTTTTTTTTAATGAAGGAGTTGTCTGCCAGAACGTGTAACGTGAGAATTCAGAGATACAGTATGAGTATCTTTTGCTCAGGCACTGTAGGTGCTTTGGCTCTGAATTCCAGGATGCTGAGATGAAGTCCCACAGCTTTCTTGGTCAGACATTTCACACCTCTGTGCAGGCCAAGTGGGCATCTCTGCCCATGTCTGTGCCCAGAATCTGAGAATAAGGTGGGATACAGGAGTCAGTATTCCCTTTCCTCAGGCTTTTCAGGTTATAGCCACTGTATCAACTCCATGAGGACACAATGAGATGACAAAATATTCTTGTCCATCTGGTATCTCTATGGGAAGCATATGGACTAGAGCCAAAGTTACAGGAGCCACAGCTGAAGGCTGGCATTGGATGTCATGTGCATGCTGACATATGGTCTAATGCTCCAAGGCATGTTCATACCATAGTAGCAGGATTAGATTTCATCTCACATAGAAGCAATCATAGTGACAGGATGCTGTCTTTGGGCAAGTGCTCACTAGCCTGGAACTGGTCATAGTTCCTATGATCTTCAGACTGTAACTGGCTCTTAATTTCAATGCACTTCTTTAGGAGAATCACCTGGGTGAACAGCAAGCCTCTTCCAGGCTCCTTGCCAGTGCCTGTTGCTGAATAGCTGATCACCTAAGTCAGGACAGATGTGCATGGCCCGTCTCCATGGGTGCACTGCTCCTGCAGCCAGGAGTCTCTGCACTGCTAGAGATTGAGCTTTGGTCCCACCTCTGAAATCCTTGCTGCCAGACAGGTAGGTGACTATGTGAAAGCAGGCCATGTATAATTCAAGAACCATAAACCAGGCTTGTCTGCATACACAGGAAGGTAGAAAAAAGCATCACCATCCTAAATCTAATGTGACATATGTGCAGCTTCCCCAGACTTCTCAAAAGACACAGAGCCTCTTTCTCTTCAGAGCAAGGAACATCAGGAGTACCAGTCCTGTCTGTATTTTGATGCAGCTGCTACAGTGAAGCTGCTTCATCCCCTCAGCACCCACACTGGAGATCAGCCCAGTGGAAGAAGGTAGAAGGTACCTTCTGCATAACTGCCTGGTTACTACAGTGACTGCTTTTACAATAAAGGTCTGATTTTAAGACTCTTCTGAGTTTGCATCTGAACCCATTGCTGCCATTATGTAGGACAGTGCCAAAAACCTGCACAGGTTTGGACAGTGCTGCTCCCAATTCCTCCTTTTAAAATGGGTCACAAGGCGATGCAAGACCACTGGTTCCAGAGAGAGCAAGAGAGGGAGTCCAATCTTACTTCTCACCTTGTTCATGGATTTTCTTTAGCTACATGGAAAAAAACATCACTCTCACATCCAGAGTCTAAACTCATTTTCATATTACAGCAGTACTACAAATTGTATTAAGTATGTAAAGCATTTCCACTTGCATATTGATTTTCAGTTAAAGGCTGGGCAGAACTGCTAGACATTTATTTAGAATATAAACTAATATCCAACTAATTTGAGATCCACCCTGATAGAGTGCCTAACAAATCAAGGCAATTAACAATGGCTTAAGAGGCAGAGGACTGTTTTTTAAATAAGGTAATATAAACTAGCAGTTTATTTTTAGAAATCAAATACAAAATCTGCAACCCTGAAGGGCCTTTAACCCTTTCAAGACAGGATTGTACCTAAATACCTTACTCTATGCAGAACTGAGAGCACCAATTCAACATCTTTGAATGCTCCTGCAGTGTACAAGCCATGCTATCTCTGAGCACATACACACACAAAGCAGCCAAATAAGAAATTCAGAAATACACATGGAGTGGTGTCCAAGTAAGACACTCACACATTCCCTTGATATACTGTAGCACATGGTATAACATAGCCCACTATGAAAATCTTTCATCTCATTTATTTATTTATTTCCTGAAAAAAGGAAATAGGACACCCTGGTACTTCTACTTTGTTACATTGATCACCTCAATGTACTTATACATGCTTTTATAACTAGATTACTCAGTTTTCCCACAGTGGTCAAAATGAAAAGGTTCACTTTTAGGTTTATATTTTATAATTATATTTGATATTACAAATATACAGTAAAGAAACATTATTCAGCTACAACAAGTCACTAGCAAACCCATACATAAATAAATTCCAAGTAAAAGTTTATGAGCCTGTAAAATTTTAAGTCTTCATCTTGGCTTTCTACTTTTGCAAATTAATCTTCAGTCCTATATTGATTTTTAATATGTATATGAACACTGTAGCTGGCAATTCTATTCAATTACGTACTGGAATCCACTTCATTATAAGAATCGGAACTTTTTCCGAAACTGGTAGCAACTAATTAATTCTAAATGGCATCAGACTGCACATTTCAAAACATGTGAAACCACCTACTACCATACCTGTAGCCTGTTATTTATTTAAGGCTTATGAAACTTCACTAAGCAGATGAAAGAATCATAGAAATCTTAGCTGGAAGGGAACCAGAAGAATAATTGAATCCAACTCCTGGCCCTGCACAGGAATATCCCCGAGAGTCACACTCTGTGCCTGAGAGCATTGTCCAAATGCTTCTTGAGCTTTGTCAGGCTGGTGCTGTGACCACTGCCCTGGGCAGCCTGTTCCAGTGCCCAAACACCCTCTGGGTGAAAATATCCTGATATCCAACCTAAACCTCTCCTGACACAACTTCAAGCAATTCCCTATCACTGGTCAGCACAGAGATCAGTGTCTGCTCCTCCTCTTCTCCTCAAAAGGAAGTTGCAGACTGCATTGAGGTCTCCCCTCAGTCTTCTCCAGGCTGAACAGACCAAGTGTCCTCAGCTGCTCCTCATACAGCTTCCCCTCAAGGCTCTTCAATATCCCCATGGCCCTCATTTGGACACTCTCTAATAGCTTTATATCCTTCTTATAGTGGGGTGTCTAAAACTGCACACAGGCCTCAAGGTGATACTGCACCAGCACAGAGTAAAGTGGGACAATCACCTCCCTCAACTCCCCTAGCTGGGGAAGAGGAGCTTGACTGAATCACTTTGACAAGATCATGCATGATATGAAATTGAAATAAAAAGTCTAAGTCCACATTTGACCAGTTAGTTTTGAAGCTGATTTGCCTTTTAACAAATATTTACATACAATTATACAATCTGCCTTTTAAAAAATATTTACTAATGTCTCTCAGTCCAAAAGGTTTAAAAATGCATTTCCAACATAATTTAACACTTCTTGGAATAAAGCTACATCTGCAATCCTTGTGATACAAAACTCTTTACTTCTCTTCAATTAGTGGATATCTCCAAGCTACATCATTAATATGAACATTACACTTGGGGTGCACCTGCAATGCACCTGGTTGAGAGTGAGATGGTTTTTGTCTTTTGCAATATCTCTAAACATTCCTCTGCATTCCTCCTGCCCCTTAGATTCCTTTCAGCCAGAATTCAAGGATGTACAATCCTCTGAAGAACATGGTACAGCATGATGTGGATGTGCATGGAGACAGAATGTCTATAAGATCTTCTACCACCTACTTATTTTTAACTTTTGAGTAGTATCCATGTGCCTGTTCCACTGCAGACCCTCTAAAAGCAGTGGCCACACAAGAGAGAGGCAGAACTGTAAGTCCCAAGAGAGCAGAGACTGAAGAATCTAAATCCCAAAATAGTGTTTGATCCTGACATGGTATTTGCCTAGGGAGTTTCACCAGGAAGCATATGGAGGCTTCTGCACTTCTACTTTTGGACAAAAAATGGAACGGAGATTGAAAAGTAAGTAAGGATTTAGTAGAAACAAGGAGAAACTGCCATCTAAATTCAGTTCCTTCTTTATGTAAGAAGAAATGAAATGAGGAAGAAAGGCTCCAGATGCTGCCTGTTTTCAGTGAGTCAACTCTGCTTCACCTTCCTCTCCAGAGATAAGAGAAGCAGATTTTGTAGCAATTCCAACTTTAACATTTTGGTCTCAAGCTAGCAAGACATTTAAATACCTGCTTTGTGAACAGAATTATATTGCTGCTTCCTCAGAAATTTGACATGAAATTTAAAAACCTATTTCTAACAAGAAAATATTTAAGAAAGAAGTACAATACTCAGGAAGGTGGTAGGATCCAAGAAAAAAATCCAAGTTCCCTTCTGCCGCAGTAAATATTTGACTGGTTTAGACTGTTCAGTTGGTGTCTGAAACATCAGTGATTTAACAGTGCTGCAAAGAAAGAGCCTATCTTGTTGCTCTGCTCATGCCAGTAAGTATAAAACAATCCTCTTCCCACCTGGTCAAGGAATTCAGATGTGTAAAGGCCAGATGAATCTTCTGTAGAGAACAAGTCTCTTTCTAGCTCAAATTTAACTTTATGCCTTGTCTTTATTTTGATGCAAACACATCTTACTCTCCATTCATGTTCCTGTGATAATTTGCAATGAAGGCAGCAATCTGACTGAAAATGCAATTTGCAGTATTTCCTGTTCCATAGTGAAAAAGATGAATGCTCTTAGCTTCTTGAAGGCATCTCTCAAATATAATTAATAAATCTACTCTGACCAGCACAGCAAGATTTAATCTCCATGTAGCAAAGGTCAGTTTACAGCAGGTGGGGATGGAGATAAGGACACAGTGCTGTCCACTAGAGAGGGATTTTATGACAGAAAAGAGCTGGAACAAGAAACCGTAAAATATAAAGGAGTGCAAATATATGAATGGAAAAGTAAAGTTCTTGATAAATATCCATAATTTTGGGTGGTTGCATGAATCTGCAATTTGGGGGGGAAAAAATCCATGTATAACCTTGACCCCAGTGTTGAGCTCAAGATATTGCATCTGCCTGATTTTCCCCAAACAAATCCATCATCTGCCCTGCTAGAGCACACTGCTGAACAATGCTGAGTAGCACAGTAGATTGCCAAGAAGAGTTATTAAGGTAAAAGTTCCCAAATGTGGTTTTTTTTTGTAATTACTACTGGTGTTTTTTTCACATTATATAAGATTTAGGATATCCCTTCACTCAAGCTATAAGAGAAGGAGGCTGCTGTAAGCCTCTCTGCAGAGAGACACAAGGGATATCCACATGATACTTCCCTTGAGAACCAAAACCATCAATTGCAGTAATTGAAAGCTCTGGGAGCATCTACAACTAACAGCGAGGGATCTGCAGTCAGCAAACATGTCATTTTTGTTGTTTCTCTGTATTTATAAATGATTAAGGAAGACCAAGATGGTTTTTTTCACTGATACACTTCTTTCATCCTGGTGTACCTGCTGACTGAAAGACGTCCAGTGAATGTCAACACTTTTTTGAGAAGCATTAGGTTAAATATGGAGAATCAAAAGCCACATATACAGAACAATTAGGTACCTAATTTTCATACATTCTCCATAAAACCATTATGTGGCTGAGTCCAGAAAGATTAAAAAAATTGTGGGGAGTGACCTCAACCTGTAAAAGTTTATATGTGACATACTACCCCCCATACCCAACATTTCAGATTGTAGCATGCTATGTTTTGAAACATGTACATGGAAAAACAAATAAAATACTAGAATAGAAAACTACTGTTCTGTCACAATAGTACAACCTTATGTAAAAACCTTACTGACTCTGCAGACACTGGACAAGTGTAAAGAATTCAGGACCTGAGAGCCAGACAAATAAAGTATCTAGCTTTTCACATCTTTTTTTTTTTTTTTTTTTGGTAAGTAAAAGGTCCCTTTCCATGTAAAATGTAACTAAAACAGAAGCCAGAATTTCAGTGATGACCCAGGGTTACTTAAATACAATAATGAACATCACAGCAAAATTTCAGGATGACTTTGGATAACCTGGACTCCCAATTCATGGACAACAACTTTCAGGAGACATCCAGAGGGAGAAAGTTTTAGAAAAACATACACTTTTCTCACTGCAAAACAGGCTAAAATAATAATTTGTTCCCATTAAGTCAAAGGTTTTTGCTTTAGACTTGAATAGGGACATGATTAAAAGGACTACATAGAAAGAATAGTAGAAATTCTGATTAAAAACTATTTTATTCATATATCTTTGCAATAAAGAACCTCAAACCAGAAAATAAAACACTTTCACAGAACAACTGTTTGAAAAGAGAATGTAAAAAAGAAACATACATAAACCCCACCACTGTATTATATAAGTGTCCTGTACGGCACTACAGAAAACTAGTGCAACTGAACTATTTATGGAGGAAATACGTATTTTAAATTAAATTTGTTTTCAAACACTTAGTTTTTTTAGTTTTACAATTTTAATTGGCTAAACTTATTATGTATAGAAATATATATCAAGATGCCTATAAATTACTTAGAATGCCTTTTTTGAGGTTAAACCTCCTAGTTCAGTCAGAAAACTTACTGAAGTTGTCATATGCTACTATGGTGTCAAATTCTGCCCTAATTTCTGCACGGGCATACGCCTAAAGAATTGAACTGCTAAGCTCGACAGTTACAAAACTGGATTGGAAGATGGTATGCTTGCAGCCTCAATTAATTCCCCAGAACACGTGTATGTGATTGTAGATCCCTCTGTGTCAAATTGTCAGGATTTTTTTTAGAGGACTTTAAGCCCAGGTAAGGAATGATTAGCATGTAATTAGTTGAGAAGCCTCAGATCTTCAGGCAATCTAGTAATTGTGAATTACTGCCAGCCCTCAGCTAAAACAGCTTGTACAGAAGTTTGTGTGCTGCACATGTGTAACCAGCAGGAAATGGTTGTCTAATTGCATGAATTTTATGCATATTCCAGCTTTCTAACTGATCCAAATGTCACGTCTTGTGCTCAGAGACATTTTGCATAAGAGACGGATAAGACACACAGAAGAAAAGATTTTGCTCATTCGCCTAGGTAATTGTACACGTTTGGTAGATTAGTGAACAATTATATTCTTCATTAATTAATCATACCAGACCATGATATGTTCACCACGGCTGTGAACAGGTGTGTTCTTATTACAACTACAGTTGCGAATAAATCAGGTTGTGGCTTGTTTTGACTTTCCAGCAGCAATGTTTCTCGGAGATAGACTGCTCTAATTTTCTACATACAAGTATCAGGCCAAAGAGCCACGGGAAAACATATTCTTAACAGTCTGAAGGAAAGCTAGCTGCTTTTCCACCATCAGGTGAAACTGACTTAGATCCCATTTCACTCTTTAATCAAAAAGCGTGTAAGTAACTCATAATTAAAGGAAATACTCATGTGAATAGAAGTATCCATAGGATTATGTGACTGTTGGAATAGACCATATGTAAAAGCCAATGTGCCTGGTAACATGTTAATATATTTGCTACTACATATTTAACACTGAAAATTCGATCTAGATTATCACATAAAAGCTATAAATTCTGTTTATAAAACAATTGGATATGGGCATGCTTAAACTGTGTGGACTACTTTGAAATGTACTTGAAGATTCATGAAAAAAAGTAACACATACATTTGGGGGTTTTTTGTTAGATACAACATGTAAAATAAAAATTTACCTTTAAATTCTGGTATTACTTCAAATTGAGATATAAGGCAGAACAGATTTCCTATTGAATACCAATGTAAAAGCAAGGAAAGGAAATGGGTAACAGTACATTACAAAAGCAAAAAGGGTACAGCACAAGCAATCACAGATTGATGTTATTTACTACTATTCCAATAGAGGAAGGAGTAGGTTTACAAACTTACCCTCATCTTTGCACATGCATCCTGTGTTGACTCTGTGCCTCGTAACTCTTTAACCAGCATAGAACCTAAATACTAGAACAAAAATCCATTGAACTTTAATTAACTGAAATTCCAGAACAGACAAACATCTGCAGAAATGTACTAAAAATGCTTTAAAAAACATAGTGGTATCAGTCAATTGCTTAACATATTGCTTTAGAGTTCTTTTACTCTGGATTTGACAAATCACCTAAATCAATGTATTAATCAATGCATGAAACAAGAATGCACAGCAACAAGAGTATTGAATCAGCTGGATTTGAAACAATATTCGAAAGTCTTCGAGCTTATCATTTTTGTTACTGAAACAACAAACAAATACTATAGATTCCATCTTAAAAAGCCATTTGATTAAGAAATGGAGAATCTGCTTTTTTTAGCTGCCATCTGCCAAACTCCTATTGTTATGTGTGCAATCACATGGATGAGAAGGCCAGCAGTGATCTTAACCTCAGTGTACTCAATCTGTAACTAATTTATGTGCAGATAGCAGACCCCTTGTCAGCAAACAGAGAAAATAAATCTGTACTAAAACCAGTCTAAACCATTATTTCTTCCTAAGGAAAGGCTGACCCTGAACTATTATTTTGAAGCCTATAGTGATCTGGAGGAGGGCTGTGTGAGAGGAATCAAAAGGGTGCTGTGTCCTGGCTCAGCTCACTGGAAACCACCGTGCCCTCAGAGGAGCCCGCTCATCTCCAAGGGTAACAAAGGCAGGCAGAGCCTCAGTGACACAGTCCCTGTCCTACAGGCCTCTCCCTCACTATGTCACTTGTTGGCACACACAGTTTGAGAAGTCTCTGCTCCTCTGAGGTCTCAGTACCGCCTACACCACATCTGAATGGAGCTGCTCTTCCAGGGATGGAGCTGCTGCATCACCCCTGCCATTCCCACCTAGCAGTGAGGGGTCTCATAACTGCTAACTGGGCTGTACTAAAGCCACACCACACTCTGCATTTCCCCTATAGATGCTACAGGCATGCATATTGTTGGTGTGCATGTGTTTTTATAGCTCTGTGCAAATGGGACTGTAGTGGTTTTGTTCAGATCATCTCTTACTTATTTTACCTCTGTGACATAAGAATTAGGAGAAAAACAAAGCAGGCACAGACTTAAAAGACTCTCAGAAGTTTATTAGCAGACCATTTATTGTCAAACCACAACAGGGACGTTTCTGAATTTCTATATGATGTTACATTCAAGTCTGGCTTAACTGGGCAGAGAGCACAGCAAGACACCCCTCACCTGCTCTTCCCCAGGCACAGAGAAGTCTCTGTCTGTATTCTCACTGCAGCACAAAGCTACGGCTTCTCCTAAGTCTCCAGTCTTAAGTGAGCAACGTGGGAGCTGAAGAGAAGTCATGCCACTGAGAGGATATGGTAAGTAGGCTGCAGAAGCAGAGAAAGCACTGTGGGCAGGAACCTCTTTCCAGAGGATGCTGCAGCCCACCACTACTGACCCTTCTCATTCTACCAGACTGACTCCTCTTGCAAACAGCCTAAGCTGACCCAACCAAATGGTAAACCAGCTTTAGTTTAGACAAGAACCTATCAAAAAGAACTTAAATTACAGATGAATGCAAGCTGGAACTGAAAAGATTGTACTGGTTCAGTTCCCTGGTCTCCTGACCTAAACTGAGGTATTTTCTTTAAAGCCTTCAGTTTACACTGTGTACTGCAGGAGTCTCTGACCTGCAAGAAAATGCATAAATATTTCAATGTAGACAGTAGTCAATGCAGCAATTAGTGAAAAACACTTTATAGGGCATTATAAATGGGCCAGTGAGCAACATCAACACTACCAGAGATAAGCACAAGCATAAAGGAATGAATGAAGGGCATTCCTAGAGGACTGCAGATGTGAAAGATTCATAAACCGAGCAGCTGTGAGTCCAGCTGGGGGCTCGATGGTGATGTGGATAGGGGTTTGGGCATTAATTTGATGGGACAGCTTGATATTGCCCTTGAAGAAAAATAACAAATTTAAAGCAAGCTCTGAAATTAGAAGAGTAAACAAAAACATGTTGAATTGAACTGTATTTTTCTCTGGATCCTGCTGTCTGACACCTTTGGAAGGCTTAGCCTTCACTGGGCAGGTTGCAATTAATGTCTTCAATTTTTTGCTTGTTTGGTTGGATGGTTGGTTTTTCTTGTTTTGGTTTGGGGGTATTTTCTTTGGTTTTTAGTTTTCTCATTTTTTATGGACTACAGTACATTGAATGGTTTTTTTCTTGAAAGCTACTAGCTGGTCAGGCACCTGGGTAAAAAAGCAGTGCTTTTTGCTTATGGCAGAACAAGAGGAGGAAAGAGAGAAGGACAGCTCCTGTCCCATCTGCACAGCAGCAAAAAGCCTCAGCTGAAAGCACTGAGAAGTGCTTCGCAAGGTGGACTGTGGAATAGACGCACAAATCACAGTAGTACCATCCAATTTAGTTGTCAGAAAAATCTGAAACTACAGGAGGAAATTTTGCTTCCTTTTGACTTGCTGTGCTTTTGGAAATGTTCATTTTCAAACACCCAGAGCAATACAGTGGGAGCAATACAGAGAACATCCAACTGTTTAACTGAGTGATGCAGCACACCGTGAAAGCTGCCCCAATTATCACTTACAAGCCAGAGTTTTACCCTATAAGGCTGAGGTCAATAGAGCTCAAGAAGCTGAAACAAAGCAGTGACACATGGTCCTTAGGAAAGGAAGGTCCTTCTTTAATCACCACTATCTTGGATATTCCTGGTCATTTCAACTTAATTTCTTTAATGATCCATCTTCCAATCTATTACAAAGGTTACATTCGATTATGAATTTACTGCTGGATCATGCAATAAGAGAAAAGGCACTCTTGAGATAAACATGTTCACTTCACTGAAAACTATGACAAATATTTAAAGAACTAGAAGTTGCCAACCTTCCTTTTCAATCTGAGGTGAGCAAGGAGGTTTTGAATAGTAGGAGAAGAAGACTGGGAGCAGGTGAGATGGTCCTTGACTGTGACTTGCTGAGGAAGGCAGAGGTTCTAGATACTGTCCAGGGATAATCACTGCATGCCTGGCAATTTTTAACCCCATTAAGGTCTGATGGAAGATACAGATGTGCTCCAGAAAGACCGGTCTGCAACACCCCTTCTGCCCCTCCTCAGTGGGAGCTAGGCTCTGTCTCACCTGCATTTAGTCTCTAATTGCTACCTTCCCAGATACACTTTAAATCAGCAACCTCCAACTGCTCCCCAAAATGCAGCAGTATTTAGTGAATAGAGCATTATCCTAAAAAGCACCAAAGATCCGAGCCCCTTCAAGTGAATAGGATCTCAACCCCATGTCCTGGACCAGTAGTTAACCCCCAGCTATTATCCTAAAGACACTGCAACTACTGAGCCCCTCTCCTTTGTATAATAAGCCAGCCTTCCTTCATAAGACGGCCACCTCCAGAGAGGACACACAGTGGGCTGGCAAGCACCTTCAGCAACTTCAACAATGCTATCCAGCAAAGAGGGAAGGGGAAGTGCAAGCATTTGAAAAGGTGGGCTCAGGTGCCTCTTCAGCTCCCCAGAAACTCCAGTCCCCCCACCCTGTTGACAGGGAACTCAAGATTTCAGAAAACTTTTTCATTTAAAAATAAAGCCTTCCAATGACTTTCTGTACTGCAGGAGACTTCTCTACTCCACAGGCATTTATAACAGCCAGAGAAGACCAATTTTCTTTAGTCACAGAGGGAAGCTCCATTTCTGCAGGAATGGGAAGTGGTAATCACCAGCAGCCACAGGGAGGTAAAAATAAGGATGCCCTGCCCTGATGGAACTGACTGCTACTAGTACTTGAAGTAGCCATCAGTTTGGGAAAGGTCTGAATATGCCCTTGTCCCATGGATGGAAAATACTAAGGATCCTCACCTTCACCTTCTCTATTTCCTTTCCCAAAAACATACGGATAAAATTCAGGTGAGGCAACACTTACTTTAGCTGCCGTGCACACAGCATTAAGGTATGAGGTATGGGTATGAGGATTCCATATTATGTTGTATTATTCTTCCATAACTACTAGACAGGGATTTGTAACAGATGAAAAGTAGGGGTGTTTGCTCTCACTGTCATTTCAACAACACTTAGCCACTTACTCAGAGTGCCCTTTCTCTAACACTAATTCCACATGGACTGCAATATATCACAAAATTCATAGCAAAAAAGTACTGTGCATCCTTGGTTCTCATTTATTACAATTACAGTATTTCAGAAGAATTGACCTGTCTCTCTGAAAGTGACTGAAAAAATATTATAAATGAAAGTAAAACACAACAGCCTATCAAAATCTAAGTTTAATATATCTATACCCCAAATCAAACCACTAAATTTATCAACACTTACAAATGCTTTATAATCGCATGACTGGAAGATGAGTTTCTCTGGATGATGTTGCCAATATTGTACGGGCGTTGATGCTGTGGCTTCATTTGGAGGTCGCAAGGTAATTGAAGGCTCTCCCCAGTCTCCTGTCTGAAAATCACAGTTGTTCAACATGTAAGAGCATGTGCAGGCAAATTCACTATAAAGTAGCCCTCCACTGTTGTGCTCAATTAACAAGCATTTATTTATTTTCTACACATAGAGCCATGTTACTAAAACAAGGGAACACAACTCCTACAACATTTTTCATGATTTAATTTATAATCCAAAGTCATCTACTGTAGTGTTTAATGAGGCTTTAATTAAATCTCTTTGCTTTGAGAATAAAATCATTAGGCACCCAAAATAAGCCTTAAAAGTAAGTGTTTACAATACATATATGAGGATGAGAGCACTTGAAAAAAATCATGAGATGCACAAAAATGCCTTTCACAAATTCTGCTATGTGTTTTACAAGCTTTTCTGCACATATAACCTTCCATTATCTGGCACATACAGCCAACAACTAACTTTCTTAAATGGCTAAATAACAGAGACTTTGTTTAGATCTGAAGACTTATTATACATTCTTCAAACATGAGGCATTCTTTAATCTCTTTATGAATATTTACTTTGATCACCTTCTCTTGATGTCTCATTGTGGAGTTACTAACACTGCCCTTCCACATTCATCATTCTCATTGATAAAGGAGATTGCCTTTCTGAGCTGTCATCTCCTTCCTCAAAGTCCTCAGAGAACACAGGCAGGAGTGCAGTTTGCTGCCAAATGCCTTCGCAGCTCACTCTTCTTCCATCCAAAAGAGCCTATGTAGGCATCAGTACAGGAATGCCTCCAGCCTGGCAGTGCTGGTCTGGGTCTCACTTGCCATTGTGTATTTTTGATACTGGCTCCACAGGACCTGAAGCGACCTCTCCTGAAGGGCTTCTTCTACCTTGCAGGCCCATGCATCAGCTCACTTTAACTGAAAATGACTCGTGGATGGACTTCTCCTCTTCCTAAGCCCTCTTCCCTTTGCCACCACCCTTACTTCTCTCCTATCCTGTCTGGTCTGGACTGCCTCTCAACTCCCCTCTTGTCAAAATTCTGTCTTTTTGCAATTACATTTGTCTTTCCTAATGCTCCTTCTTCCCCTGCCTGTTCTCTCTCAAACTATTTTACCCTTTCCTATATGATTATTTCAGTTTGGGTTATGCTACTTCTTTCTTCACCTGCACTTATCTTTGTGTATTTTGTATGTATGTCATATTGTTAAAATATGTGTTGAAACTGGCAAGGAATTGTCATCAGCATTTCACACAGAATATGGCTAGAAGTTTAGACTTTTACAGCAAAAAGAAGTTAAGCATCAAATACACATGCAAAAGTTTTATCAAAGACATTCAAAGTCTGGCAAACTATCACATCTTACTAATTAAGTCGGGACAGAGTAAACAAAACAAGTACATCATTTTCATGTGTCACAAAATAACAAAATGACACACATTTGCACAGCTCTGCAATGAAAAGCAAGAGATAAATCTGGAAACATCAACACTACCCTGCCAATATAGCAACTTTAAGCAAGAGAACATCATAAAACAAGTCAAACCTAGTTACTGTTGGCACCATTAGCAAACCTACCAATTACACAGCAGTGTAATTTCTGTTTTGCCTAGTTAAGTTGCCTATATGCCATGGATATGACTTCAGCACCAGATTTTGAAAGGAAAGTAGACGGAGCAATTGCTCTGATTTTTGGCAGTTTGGGTTCACCAAAATGAATCCTTCTGGCCACTAATGCATAAAAACTTTCTATCTTATTTAATCTGAAGTGGGAATTTGATTTCTTTACGAGGCAGTTCTTCTTATGAAATAAATTTCCATCATATTACAAGGGGCAAGGATCTGCATCTTTATTAGTAGAGTCTGTCTTTGACAACAAGAGAAGATGGATTGCACCCATCACAAATTCTCACAGTGTGCTCAGCTGTCTCTTACGAACTGTTCAAGGCCACAGCTAATAGACCACTTGATTTAGTTCTTTCTCCCCCCCTAGTAAAGATATGCTCCTGCATGTTTTGCATAAGGAAGCAGAGCTCAGGAGGTACATCCAGGCCATTTAGCAAGAGGCCACTATGATGGAGAGGGAGTAAATTCAGGACAGAAAAGCTACTAAAGTACATCTTTTGACCACCGGTCTTTCCACCAAGCCAGGAAGCACAGGGATGGCCAGGAGGCAGGACCAGAACTTCTACTGAAAAGTGACTAGGGGTGGTGCTCCAAACCCTTCTGTTGCGCTGCTCAGCAGGTGGCTTTCCTCACATACAGGAAAGGGACAGCACTGGCAAAGTAAGCAGGGTACATAAGGAGTAAAATAAGTACATACTTTTACAGTTTGTTTCCCTTTTGCACATTAAGTATGAAAAGCATTGAGAACTGCATTGTTTCTGTCTGAAAATAAAGGGCAGAAAAAGGGGAACAATGATTACCTCTTATTTTGGCTCAATTTTACAAAGAAATGAGAAATAACCTTCAACTAGGCTAATAAAACTAGTGTATGAGACACTTAGAGAAAGACTGCAGAGGCCATGTTTGTATCCATTGATTGCTCTATAAATATAATCATCCTACTACCTACTCCTTTTAAACTAGACAAAACAGAATTGCCAAGATTGCTATACATATCTCTAGGATGTTGTAAACAAGCAATAGAACTGAGGTTAGGGGAATGCAGATACAGGATTTCTTCTGTTCCTGACAGCCCACTGCCCCTGGAAGCCTTTCATGTATTTCAGTGTGTCTTGTAGAGGGAGCAGCTACTAAGAAAAGACATTATACATAGTCAAAATTTTCTTTAACAGCTGTATCATAAGTGTTTTTTAATCTTCAGCAGAAGTGGCTCCCGGTTTCCTTTCCTTTTGTTTCACAACAAACTCCTTGGACTTTTAAACAGTACTACTATTAGCATTCAAAACATATTTAGACTGAGTCATAATAGGGTACTCTCCAAAGCCCAGATCCACGAAGATGTTTAAAAGTGCAATTCCTGTTACATATTCCCTACCCAATTTCCTTTCCATTTTTTTTCTTTTAGGGAAAAAAAACTTTTAAACAAGATTTAGACAGCTAAATATGTTCATAAATCTGTGTCTAAAAACCTCAACAGGAAGAACAGGAGCTCCTCAGCTGACTGGCTCTAGTCAGATACTGAAATTCTGAGATTTAGTATGTGATGATGACAGTTAATATCAGGCAAAATACAGAATAGGACTATCTTTGACCTAGAGAAGACTTGAAACCATAGGGCTCAAGTCAGGGTAGAAAAATATGAATTATTAGTAGTCCTACATCCAAAGAGTTGATGTGGAACGATTCATGGGTGATGTATTGAGATTCAGGTCCTTCATAAGCATCTAATACACTTTTCAAGCAGTACAGAAATGTTCATAAATTGCCATGCAAGACCAACTATAATGTTTGATTTAAGTTTTAAAAATAGATATGATAGGATAAGGATTTTCTGGTTTGAATATTTAATTTGCAATTATAAGAAATAATCAAACATTTAAGTTTATGTATTTTTTATGACACAATATATGGATGGAGATATTTATCTCTCTGATGAATTAGAAAGGCAAGAGATAATTTCTTCTTCATCTAATTTTACAGCTCATCAGACAGCTGTGCAATTTATCACATGGAGTTTGGTGTACTGACTGTGTTTTAGTAACTAACCCCCCTGTGTCTTTAACCAGCACCTCTCTTTGGCCTCTACTAACTTGAAAAAGAAGATTTTTTTGCTCTGCAGATAAAGAATTTATAATCAGAAAATAATGTAAATTATAATCACAAAATGGTCTCAAGGCAAGTGCCAGAGTGGTAAGGATTCAATACTTTTACAATGACAATTTTAATGGCCTTAGAGACCAATACCTCTGCTCTTGCAGGATTCTCTAACCCTGAAGATGGGCAGGTAGGCACTCGTCAGTGCTCTAGAAAGGGTTGGACGCTTGATGCTGAAAGAGCTACAGAAGCAGACTACAGCTATTATTTTTTCTACAATTGCTGCACATTTTCCTATCTCATCCCATTCCCTGAGAAGTGTATTTGACTTGTATTAAAGGCACCTAGATGCAGAGATAGTTGCAGATAAGAAGTAACCTCAATAAATCTTCTGTAAAAATCTAACACCTCCCTCGTCTTTTTATAAAAATGTCAAGTTAAAAAGCCTCCATGCTAAAAGGAAGAAAAAACCAGGAAGGTCTGGTTTTGAGTGGTTTGAATGTAGTTATTTTTAACAAGGACCACATAACTTTTCACCTGTTAAGCCTCATGCCTGGTTATGGTAACGTGTATTAGTCACCATGACAACAACAAATTGGAGCACACATGGATACAGCAGTTCTGGCTGAAAAATTGATAATTTTCTCCCTGTAAAAATTTTAAATGTTCTGCAGATCTGTCGAATCCTCGTTATTTGCTTATGTTTTAATTCCTAGAGGATGAAAAATTTTTTTAGCTCCTTACATGTTTGGCTTTTGAAAGAATGGAAAAATGGTCACGGTGTACTTAGATTTGAAAAACTTCTAAAGCTCAGCAGCCAAAATATCCCCTCCCTGGCAGAAATGTTCCCAGGAGGCATGACAGAATTAGGAGGAATCTACAGCTGCTCTCCAAAACTCTGCTGAACAACTGGCTGTCACCCTTACCACTCTGCAGTACGGATCACCAGGTTTGCTCTCACGCGCAGTGTTTGTGACTGCCACAGAAGTGACAAAGATTCAGGGCACCATCAGCATCACCTCCAACTCCCCCAAAGTGCCTCTGCAAAGGCAGTGTGTAACCACAGCTGGGCAAAGCCTACAGACCAACACACAGAGGGCAGCACAACACACTGCGGGGGCGAAACTGTGCAAACCGAGCTGTTTACACGGTTTCCCGCTTTGGAAGAGTGAGTGAACAGAAACATCAGGAACAGAATTCAAAGCTTCCCCTGGGCGAGACGGCTGCTGGCAGTGCTCCCCCATCCTGTACGTACGCACACCATGGAGCCGACATACGCGAACCACACGGCACGATACACGAATGCGCGCACACACGGTCCCCGCACAGGGCGGACAGGGTACGGACTGCTTTCGTCATTTCAGCGACATGACACCCGTAGAGAGCACCAAGGCAACAGACTGTACATCCACAGAGTGACAACATAGCCATTTATCACTGTATCTTACATTATGAACCTGATGAATCGATGAGAAAGGATATCCTGCATTCTGGTTGGTCCAGATCTCACAGACCGAAGACTGCTAATATAAACAGAAAACTGTATCTCATCTTGTAAATATTAATGCACTGCAACTGCCAAAAGGCAAGAATAATTAAGAAAAGGCTTGCAATAATACTAAGGAAGGAAGTAAAACAGTTGTTAAAAGTAATTTTTTTATTTATTTGCTGACAAAATAGTTTTGGACTGACTGAAAAGAAACATAGCTTATTCAGAGGCTTTAGAAGAGGTTTCAGACTGTGAGTACAAGAAAGCAATTTAGTCAGAAGTGCTTGTGATGTAAAGAGATAAAGTTATGCAAGCATAAATAGAAACTGCCTGGACCAGAAGAAACATTGGTTACTTTCAGTTTTTGGTAGGGAAGAAGTTTGAAGTCAACATCCCAAGTAAGTTTTGAGACTTAAATCTCTCTCTGTTGGAGACTTTCACAGCGAAAAAGGAAGGGAAAAATCTGGCAACACAATCAACAGGGAAAATACATTTTCTTTATAACAATTACCAGAAAGGAATGCATTGCAATTTAGTGAAGCAGCTTCCCACTATCTGCTTCCAACAACAGTTCGCATACTATGATACAGATAATACTACCTTTGGCACTGACCATGACTCCAATGTGCAAATGAAAGGTTTCAGTCTACCCTCTACATCACTATACAGAGAACCTGTAGTAGCAAAGCAAAATAAGCATATTGTAGCATCTCCAGCAAAAGCAGCAGAACTAGGCAAGCACAGCATTCACCAGCATCTTTTATATATTTCCTTGTTTGGACAATCATCAATTAAGCATCTGTGGCACCTCAGCAAAATCTAAGATAACGTTTTACAGTAGCCAGGCAACTAAAACAAAGCATCAGACGTAGGATCTGCCCACGCTATCTTCAGCAGGCAGCAACAAAAGGCAATAAACAGACATGAAAAATGCAACTGCAGCATCCAGACGAGATAGCAATTAATATATCAGTAATTTAACACTACCAAAAACGTGCATTGCTGGTTTTTGGCAGCAGCAGCAGCAGTTTAGCAGCAATGCTCAAATCAACCTGAAGAAGTGCAACTCTTCTTAAAATATGACTCTTGCTCTTACCTTTTGTAGCCTGCAATCTGGCTGGGGACAGAATAAGTTACCACTTCTGGTTATTGTCAGGGAAGGCTGGCATCCTCTGGACTGACTAAAGAGCACTGCCAGACAGCCTGGTGGCTGTCTAATGTTGTTAATTGCCCCCTATTTCCTTCATCATCTGAAATGCATAAGCACACATCCCTTCCTCCAGCTTCAGTAGTTTTAAAACTTCCACATATGTGGTTAATTCCACCTCCCTCATCTTGTTTTCGAAGTTCTTTGCTTCTCCTTCATGATGTGCAGGGCTCTACATTTTGATATCATTAGCTAGTTAAAACTTTGACTTTTGTTCAGTCTTCTACCTTGTCCTCTGCAACTTGCTAAAAACTAGTCCTCCTCCATGTGATAAACACATAGTCTCAGTGCAAGGCCAGCAGCAAACACTGCTGCTTCTACTTCTGCTGTGCCATCCTTAGGACATTGCACTAGTGGTTACCAATGACCTTTTCCTGTGTATGTCAAGCAAACTTCTGGATGTTCTGGCCATGCCCATCACTATGATGCCTATATCTGTTTGCCTGAGGAGGGGAAGATTCCTGAATAGGAATCCATGGCAGAAGGAATCCATGGCAGAAGGAATCCATGGCAGAAGGCTGTGCCTCTGCTTTTCAAGAGAAGAGCAAAGAGAAGGCATTTCCATGCTGGTGCAGCAAGTCCAAGCATCTGGTAATCAAGAAGACCTCCTGCACTGCTATTTGTACACACCGAGGTACTGAAAGCAGTAAGGAATGCAGCAGTAAGGAATGCTGGCAGATGTTTTGTTTCTCCGCAGCGCTGACAAGGGGTTGCCATGATGCAGCTGCTTCTCAGCATCAGGATACTCTCGAGACAGAAGTGTGCCCTTAAATCCTGCCCCTCTTGAGGACCTGCCTTTAGGGATTGGTGTGGGGCCTCAGCCAGCTCAGTCATAACCCAGAGTCTGTTCCTGTGCAGCAGAGGCGCATGGGGCTCTCCCAGTGGGGCTGCAGCACTGACAGCACCGCTGCCACCCCAGCCCCGTGTGCTGCGGCACCTAAAGGTGTCGGTACATCGGGGACATCCTTCCGCTGCCCTGGTGCTAGCTCAGACACACATGTGCACAGGCTTCAAGTTGTTCCATTTAAAAAGAGGGCAGGCAATTAATCCCCTCTTATACCTGTCAGTGGTACCCCATCCTGGCCCTCCCTCCTCAGCCCATCTTCTCCCAAATGAAAGCACAGCAGTTAGGGCACTCCCTCCAGTAACTGGGATCTCTCAATATGATGCCCCTTTCCGACTAGGGGAACTCACACCTTTACAGTTCATCTTTGTCTTTCACAGGTTAAAGCTGTAGCAGAACACAGGCTGTCTTCAACCCCTTTTATAAATGGAAGAAGAGTGACTACATGTAGATGTTTGGAGCACTCATCTATGAGAAGTAAGTGTTGGGTCCAAGTCTTTGCTTTGACAACTGTTCAAGTGAACTTCCCCCAATCAAACAGACCTACCTACAGAATTAAATTTTGAAGGATCTAGGCTTAAGCAAAATCATCTTCATACACAATCAACAATAAATCAAACAAACCAGCAAAGATTGAGAATTTCCCATGACTTCTTGAATGCCCATTCAGAAGGGCAGCAGTGCAAAACTCATTACTCAGTTTTGCATTCATTAATATTTGAATGACTAAGGTACTGAAATGTAGTGCAGACGGAACATTAATTTTATGGATGGTACTGAATTCAAATTCAGAAATCAACCTTTTCCTTGCACCATTGTAAAAATATTTAGCATTTACTAGATACATATTTTATATCTTCAAAGTACTTAAATTTTTTAATGAATTATGAAATGCCCAGGAGAAGTACTTAAAGTTGCACATCCCTGTGCTAGAGAGGAAGGAAACAAGGCAAGGAAAAAGGTTAAGTGATTATTGAGGCCAAAAAACAGGCAGTAGAAGGAAGAATGGGGATTAGGCTTCAAACACTCACAACTTTCAGTTCCCAAAACATATGTTCTCAAAAAAAGCCAAAGAATTCCACCTGTGCATGCACTTCCACCACAATAAACACAAGTACACTTGGGCACCCAATACCCCTGACACAGAGGTTCTGTGAAAAAGAACATTTTCCTAAGTAATATGGTAAAGAAGAACAAAATAACAGCATCATCTATTGTTTGTTTAGTATCAAACATGGCGTTGTCTTAATATTTCCCAAAAAGATAAATGCTTACGAGTAATGTCACAGCAAGACTCTGCTATCATATCCTTTTTGTGGTGTCCCATGCATAAAATGTTTCCCTGTCTAGTCATGGTGGAACACAACTCTGACAGGCGGGCAGGGAAAAGGAAGGGCGAAAAGAATTATCCAAGGAAAACTTTGGGCTTCCTCCTCATAGACAAGAAAACTCGGTTAATAATCTGAAGAAAGAAAGTCAGACTGATCACAGAAATCATATACTTTCTAAGGAGAGGAAAGGAGGAAAGTGAAAGAAAAGAATACCTGGACAGCACATGCAGGAGAAGGAGCTGGGTGGAAGGCAGTCCAGATGCATTCATGACAGTTACATCAATGAGTTTCACTCAATGGCATGTTAGGAGATATTAAAGATTTACCTATATTAGGCACAACTATCCTCGAAAAGTCATGGAAGATACTAAACAAGCAAAGAAAGGCTAGAAGAATATTTAAGATGGGAGAAAAGGAAGGTTCAGGAAGTTTCAGCCAGCATAACTGCAAGGACCAGTAAGTGACTAGAAATGTTTAAAAATCCAGCCTTCATCCTGTGGTTCTCATGACCTTCTGATATCACTCCTGGCCATCTGAAATAAACACTCAGGAATATATGCATGTATGTGTATATTTATATCTATGCATACATTACTGAGAATAATAAAGAAAAAGTGTAATATTGCCTGCCATGTGCTACTGAGACAGTTACTATACACCAAGAAAAATTCAAGATGTTCATAATGAGATGATTCAGTATGAATCATCTCAGATCAAATTTCCTTCCTGTGTCAGAAAACCGGCCAATTAAATCAGCAGCAGCAAGGAGAAACACAGTAAGGCTTGTACACTGAGAGACTCCTGATGCAGCATGTTTTGAGAATGATTATTAGTATTTAAGCACAAGTGGACTGAACATGTTGAGGCAATCTGCAAGGACCTGCTGCATGCTGTGGCTTGGAGGAGCACCAACGCTCTCTAAGGAGGATCCAGAAGTGAAAGAATTTTCAGAATGGGGTAAGAACTGAAAACAGATCTGATGAACTACAGATCAGTCAGATGAAATTCAGTAGGATTACACATGGAAATAAAATAGCAAAAAAATTAGCAAAGTTATTTAGGTTGGGGGAGATCAAAAGAGATCTGGAAGTTTCAGTATACTTCCAATTAGATAGAGTAGTCTTTCAAAAGAATAAGGATATAAATCAGAGGATAATTCATGCTGCAAGGAAGCTTAAGAAATCTCCAACTCTAGCTCAAAGCAGGAGCAGCTGTGAGATGAAACCAGATTGCTCAGGGTTTCATCCTGTCAAGTCTTGAAAACCTCAAGGACAGAGACTGGACAGACTCTGAACAACCTGTCCCCCTGTTTGCTTGTCCATATGGGGAGAAAGTTTCTCTTGGTGTCCAGTACCTCTCTCAGTTTTAATACCCAAAGGCACCTCTTCTCCAGCCAGCCCTGGTTGTCCAGACTCTCCTTGGACGGCAACTGCTTTAGCTCCCAACCATCTTGGTGGCCCTTTGCTGAGTTTCCTTCTCTTATATAAAAAAAAATCAGGTATTTAATAAAAGTATGATAGGAAGAAACTTTTATGCCATATGGGGCAACCACCAGTGAGTTGTCATACAGGGTGGTGTTCAGTTTTAGATGCTGCAGTGCAAGGAGGCAATCCAGGAGAAAGTGATAACGACAAACAGAAGTCTAGAAACCACCAGGGCATAGCTCTGGGTAGGAAAATGGTTTGTTCAGCCCTGAGCTGGTCCGAGTAGAGGTTGTTGGTGACTCCTGATTTTCTGCCGCCTTTCCCAGCTTCTTCTCATTGATAACACCCCTTCTGCTGGTGCTGCCAGCTACCGGTATACCCCAGCCTCTTAGCCTTGCAGAGAGGATACAAACTTCTGGACAAACACCAATGAAGATTATGAGACTTTAATCCCTGAATACTGGGTAGATGTATCTACCCTTCTGCCAAAAAATACCCACCCCCAAACAACAAAAATGCTCTTTCAGAAAAGTGCCTCCAAACACTAAGCACAGCTTTTATCCAGCAGACCAAAGATGTAAATGTAAGATACTAAAATTTAGTTTTCATACAATCTTTTCAATGTAGACCTTCTAGTTCACAACACGGAGTGTGAAAAACAGTAAATTAATGAAGAACATTTGTCCTTTCTTGGTGTAGTATTTATGGCTAAATACTGAAATTAATACTGAATATAGAAGCAGCTTCCTTAATTCCATTTGCTGAAGCAGCCTGTAGGTATGATCGACTTCACATGAATTCAGTCCTAAAATGTTAGCTTCTGTAACACACTTGAAAACATTCTCTCTCTATTCAGGCAGAAATTAAGTAGATTTCTTATAATGTCTTTATCAGTTTACTCGCCCATTGCCCAGAGAAGTGCTGGATACCCCATCCATGGAAGTGTTTGAGGTTATGTTGGATGGGGCTCTGATGGATGCTCTAGTGGGAGGTGTCTCTGCTCAGAGCAGGGAGGTTGGAACTAGATGATCTTTCAGCTGCTTTCCAACCCAGTGCTGGTTCTACAATTCTATGAAATACACAGTTCCCAAAGGATGTAAATGAGCTGAAATTTACAGACCAAGATGCAGCCATCTATGGCATCTGCATCTATGTGAATTACAAACACAACTGCCAACAATACCTATACCATGCAATAGATTTAGTTAAGCATTTTTCTTTTGATGTTAAATTGAAGCTTGTCACAGCTCAGTCATCTTTCCATATTAAAAATATAATGCACCTAAAATATGAGCCTTAAAACATTTTGTTTGGATTTGACCTTTTTATTTTTAGATAGCTATTTATCCTCACAACATAAACTATTTTATGCTTACAAAACATGGAAATAAGAAGCCTAAGAAGTAACAAGAGAATTAAACTAGAGAACTGTATTTTTGTATTTATTGCTTCATAAATCAACTAGTAAAGAATTCTGTTATTTCATGAGTAATTTCAACCATTGATAAAAAAATCTTCTTCATTGCTTCTCGATAATCTCATTTTACACACCAGTATTCTCCTGGGCATATTTTTCTTCATTCACCATAATCTTTAAATCCTTCAAAAGCAGAGGAGACGGGAAAACCGACACAAAACAAGTAAATAAAAAAAAGTCATATTGTGGTTTAAAGTTACAAAACTAAAGATGACTTCTTTATTTTTGGTTCCTTCAAACTTTCTATGTCATCTTACTTAACCTGCAACATTCCAGCACGTCAGCTTTCCTCGCTGAAAAATGGAAAATGTGATTTTAAATCACACAGCCCAACAGTGCACTGGAAATACAAATGCATTAGTATCTGTGAAGTATTTGGAAGACATTGCTGAGTTGAAGGTATTATTTTAGAAAGAAGCAAAATTATTTCACAATTTTAATATAAACCTGCTTTTGCTAATTCTGTCTTTTTTAAAATGACATTTCTCCTCTTTTGTAGGTGAATGATCTGCTGTACTAAAACCATTTAAATGATTGTCCCCTACATATCAATCCTAACCCAGCAATGAATTATTGTATCTTATAAAATAATTTTAAAAGGCAGAATCTCAATGCTTAGGACACATTTACTTCAAACTTACAGTGCAGTCATTACAATGACCTTAGATTTCAGCTATCTTGTGTTTTAGGAAAAAAAAAACCTAAAAAAAAAACAAAACCAAAAAAAAAAAACCCCAAAAAACTAAAAAAAATAAAAGTAAGAGCACTCAGACCACATGACTGAAGAATCCAGAAAGGCTTTCAAAATGAAGTCTGAGTTCAGCAACTCTGGGAAAGAACTTCTCCTGTCAGCCTTTGTGAATAATTTTTTCAGCTCTCTCAGATCTTAAAAGATCTCTTCCTTCCATCACAGCTTGCTGGGGTGCCCCCATATGGCCCATGACTAGGTTTATCATACTAGGATGCTTTCTCTGACTCACAACCAGTTTGTCCCCCCAGAGGCAGACACAGGCTGGAGATGTCCCCAGAGAGGCTCCTGCCCACTGCCTCCCAAAGCGACAGACCTCTCCCAGCTCGGGCTGTGCCGCAGGTTCAGCACCATGGGGAGGGTGTGTGACAGCATCAGGGGGAGCCTGTCCCAGCTCTCCTTCTGCGAGAAGTGCAGTGGGCAGGGGTGCTTCCCGCACCTCCCTGCATGCCTGCCAACAGAAGGATGTTTTTGGCCCTCACTCCTGGCTCAGGGCAGGGTGCAGAGCTCTGAACACCACGGCAAGAGCTCTTATGGACCAAGGTGGCTAAAAGCACCATATGTCACTGGCTGGCGCAATAAATAGCCACAGCCTCGGGACTGGCAGTCTGGAATATGTTTGCAGCTAATACCTAAAGCTTCTCTCCTGCCTGAAGAATTGTAAAACTTAAAAAGGTGACATTTTAACTGATGTATTTTAGTGAACTTAGATATGATTCCTTTTGACTTCCACAGTTCTTCCCTGCAACTATTTCAGGGGTGAATGAAGAGCCCAATCCCTTCAGTGGGACTCCTCCTCCTACAGATTTTGGTTCCAAAGTGCTCAAGCTTTGCCTGCATGATTTCAGTTCTATTTTAAAGGTTCAGGCAAACTTAAGAATAACCTCAGCTATTTTAAACTACGTTAATTTGATCATACTAACCTACAGTTTGCAGGCTCAGAACTCAACATCCACAGTCAATGATGACTCAGACTACTCATTTCTTTCTAGATTTTTTTCTCCTTTTTTTTTGAAAACAAACCATCTCACAACCATTTTGGCAGTTATGATTTATACAACCAGACCTCACACTTTCAGAGTTGGATGATCAACTAGGGGGTTGGATGACCAAACCTATTCCATTGGGGAATCTAAATTGGTTAGACTCATTGTTTATATTATGATTTTCTCCTTAGGCCACAAACAGTATGCTAGGGAGCTGTGAATGAAAGTACATGCTGGCCTTGAGACAAAACCACCCACATTAAGTAAATTTAAATCAGTGCTTCCTCCAGGAAACAAAGAGTTGTATTACTTACAAGTAGATTTGATTATGGTTTAGAGAACTGTTTAAACCCATCTAGCACATCAAAGGAAAACAGATTTAAGCCGCAGTGCTCATTGTTTAAGAAAGACTGGTTGATTGATGCAAAGATCAACATGCTTGATGACTCCCTGTACCAGTTTAGTGAAAAGAGACCATAGTAAAGATGGAAACATCCAGTTTCAAAATATTTTCAGATTTTAGATTTTAAATTAAGGATAAGATAGTCTTATTCTAACATTTTTGAAATAAAATCAAGTTCGTGAAAGCAATACAACAAATAAGTTCACAACAACGTGTTGGCCTCTCTCTTCAAGGCCATAAAAATGCCCACTAATCTCATCATCAAGAACACACTTAAAACACTTCCAAAACATTACAGCATCCAAGATATCTTTGTGCACATTTGTGTAGTATAGCATCCAGTAAACATGCAGATTCATCCAGCAGCATGCAAACAGCCTAGCAAAGAAAGGGTTAAGACAGAGGAACATCCTCAAAGCAGTTCAAATAACCCTTTTAGATCATTCTGCATGTGATAAGTATTCTAGCTGGGAAGGTCGACTAGTATCAGTTCAGATGTTGCTGTTGATCTGACATAAGCCAAAGGAACCAGCAAACTGCAAGGAGAAAGTTGCTAGATAAAAGAAAAGCCCAAATCCACCCACAATATACAGAGCAGAAAGTTCATGTTAAGAATCAGTTGTATCTCCTTAATTTTGCAAAAACAATTATTTTACTTTTAATTTCAAAGGGGCTATGGGGGAAAAAATGAAGGAAATATAGTTCATTTTGGCAGAGCAGATATTGCACAAAATACATTTAAGAAACTATTTTTGGACTAGAATGGTTGAAGAAATCCCTGATTAGCCTCTTAATGGGGTGAGTCCAATTTATTGAGAATGATCACCAGAGGGAGTCATTGACTTTCCCATTAAAGTCAAAGGGAATTTTACATACATCAAGAATGCAGAATTTGGGGGCAGGGAACAACACAAACCACTGTTTTATAGATTTCATCTAAATCCATTTTCCCCTTTGGAGTCCCAAAGGATGACAGCCATATTCCATGGTTAAAGTTAGTGAGAAGGCACTGAAGTCATCCATTCAGTGGGTACACACTCCCACAACAACAACAAAAAAGCCCAACCAAAAAAACCAAACAACTGCCCCCCCCCAAACCACACTAGCAAAAAAAACCCCACAACCAACCAACGAACCAAAAAAAACCCCCCAAAAGTCCCACAACAAAAAAAATCCCTTAAGCACTTAATTGGTTCTACAGGAGTTTGGAGTGGTGTAAGTAATAGCTGCTCACTTTTGTCTTTGAGCATAAAATGTATCACTGTCCTTCTGGAAACCCAGTACTCAACAGCACAAATAAAATTTCCAGGTGTCATTTACGAGAGTATGTCATACCTCTTGGGAATATCAGTAAAAAAAAGGAGTGAAACAGAGTCAGAATGAATTGTTAGCATAGGCGTTTTTTGTTGTTTTGGTTTGCTTTATTTTTTGGTCTTCAATGTTAGTGACTAGAAGAGGTAGTGAGTATTGGGATTTGTGAACAAAGGGATAAAATGAACTAATTAGACAAACAAGTCTACTCAGCCATGAGCATTTTATGCTCAGACGCTTAAATTTCATGACCTTCAAGAAATATTTTCATGTTAGGAACTTGTCTTTTCTTTGCTGCACTTCAGCTCAACCTTATTCTTGTCACAGAAGCCCAGCAGACTTTGGTTTGGAAAGAAACTCATTCACTCAGCAACTTTCTCCTTAATTCTGTACAAGAAGATTATATAGCAGGAAATAAGATTAAAAAAGGGCAAGGCAACAGCTCCACCCAACCAAATGCAATTTCACTTTCCTAGAAATGTCCTCTGAACAAATGGAATTCAATTTGTTTCTGTGTACCCAGGTAATGGCAGCACCTTGTTTTGTTTGTTTATTTAATTACTTCTTGTTCATGTAATTAGCTGACAGACTGCAGCCTTTTGTTCATTATAATACAGTTATTTGCATAGCTGTTTCCATTTGGAGGCTGAATTTTGGACAGAGGCTCTATTTTGGGTTGTGGCAGGCAGAGAAGCTGGGAAGCTTCATGCAGGGAAGCATGCAGCAACCTGCTCCTTCGTGGAATGAGTCTCTCCAGGAACCGCCCTGGCTGCCCATCTGCTTCTGACAGCAAATCAAAGTCCTATTTCCAGCATGCAGCTTAAGACCTGGCTGTCTTTCATCATCATTGGTATCACCAAAAACCAGTTGAGTTCATTCTAAATCATTTTCACCAACAGCCTGTCCATGCATAATTTACTGCGCTTCAGACTGAATATTAGGAAAAATTTCTTCACTGAATGGGTGGTCAGGCAGTGGAGTGAGCTGTCCAGGGAAGTGGTTCAATCGTCATCTCTGGAAGTGTTCAAAAAACATGTAGATGTGGTTCCTTTGGGACATGGTTTAGTGGTGAACATGGAAGGGCTGAGTTAAGGGTCTTTTCCATCCTGCATGGTTCTATGGTTCTGTGGCATCACTCTGCTCAATGTATGCTTAATTTAAAATTATTAGTACTCTTTCAGTGGTTGGGGGAAAAAAATTAGAGATGGAGGGTACTTTAAGCTTTCTTTCATGAACAGTTTGATTTAACCTCCAGTTGAGTCTAGTGCTGTTCAAATGAATTTTTGCATACTTAAATCATTTTTTAAATAATCAAAATATATGCCCAGATCACAGTTTTGCAGAATGCTGATCCTTCCCATTAATGAGTGCAGCAATCATCGCCCTTCAAGTCCTCTGAGTTTCCAGCAGTGAACTGATGCCATCTTTTTCCTCAGAATTTGAGGAATTTGCACCTTATTACAAAAACAAGAGGCACAGTCGGTGCTGGGGGACGACTGCACATTCTGGTGCACAGAAGCCACCTTCATCTCAGCCTCCAGGCATCTAAACACTCCCAAACCTCCACCTCTCAGAAGAAATTATACACCAACATACCAATTTACACTATTTGAAATATAGACAGCTGGAACAGACAGCTTGGAAAAATTGTTAACATTTGTTATTTACAACTCAGCCTTCATATACAACCTACTGCTATGGTCAGGATTGGTGCTGTAACCAAAAGCAGCAAAGCTGAGCCTTCTAACGGCACTGGTTTTAGTCCTACCTGTGCCATCTGCCTCTCCAGCTTTGACCGGGGAATATCATCAAAATAGTTTTCATTTCTTCTTCTCCTTGCATCGCCCTGCATGATAATGTGGGGAACGTCCAGGGAGCCACCAGTAGTGAAAGTGCTTTGGCTAAGTGATGGAGACAACTGAGGAGGAGTGTGGTTACCACTGGGTTCCTGGAAAGAGAAAGGCAGCATAAGAAGAACAGCATACTGCTGACTTCAAATCACACATTTATAAGTGCATTTGAATGCCTCACACTAAAAAAATTAGAACAATTCCTGCATTAGAGGTTAATGTGGATGAAATTTGGATATTCCCTACCTGAAGTGCAGAGCCCATGTAGAAGGAAAATAGTTCATTATTTACATGAACTAGTGGCAAATTTCCTCTCCAAAACCTCCTTGTGTAATACGTACTCTCTTCTAGAGATAGAACAAGGCCCAAATAAAGCCATGATTTAGGACTAGCTATTTGTAAGATGAAATACATTCTCACCCCTTCTGAGCAGCTGCTCTGAGCAGTGAAAGTGATTTGAACGTTAGCAACATCTCTTGCTGGAAATAAGAAATGCGTGTCCATTTACACTGTATAGACACTTTGTTGCAATTTTTATAGGTTTTGTGGAACATCCATTTTAACTTGAAGTACCAGATATCAGACACAAGCTAAATACCAATTCCTGGAATGCATGAAAGCATCAGAGTACAAATATTTCACCTGCTTTTCTTGTTACCTGTACTGAACTGTAACCTTGTATCAGTCAGTGCACAAATACCACACTGAATTGATACATAAACTCCACCTAATACATAAACAGCTCCTCCTGGTACACGTTTTGCCAGGATCTGCCACCACACTGCCCACAGCAAGACATTGTGTGTATGTTTGGAAACACCTACTCTCCTGCACAGCACATCAAATCCCAGGTTCAAACACCAGCAACAAGCACTGGTGTCCAGGTCCACTGTTCCACACTCTCTTGGAGCTCTGTCAGCAGGAGCAGGGAGTTACAGTGTGCTGTCCAGACAGTCTGCATGAGTACTGCCCAGTGTGAGCAGGAAAACACTGTCACAGCAACTGAGTGGGAAATGTTCCTCTCTCAGGATGTAGGTTACTGGGCAGAATGTACCCAGGAGTATGTTTACACAGATTCTCCAAACCACCTGCTGCTGTAAGGCTTCATTTCAACACTGAACAATAATAAGGGACCTGAAGACAGTGGAGCAAGTTAAACCTGCTCCAGTGTGGAAGGTAAAAAAGTTCTGCCTTTTTCTTTAAAGAGAGAATTAAAGTGGATGATTCAGGCATTATTGCACTGAAGCAAGCCCAGTTCTGAAAAGCATCGAGGTACTTTACTCCATGCTGTTAAGAAACAAGATCTGTTGTAAGAAATCAGAGAGTTGCAATCTCATCAAAATGGAAAGTTCAAGTCATAGTAACGCCTGATGTCAATATTTGAAGTGTAGGAGTCTATGTTACATTATTCCTTGAAATCACAGTAATGGATTAGTACTTTTTATGTTGCCAACAAGAAAAATGCTAGGAAAAGATAGCTCTTTAGTAATTTTTAATTAACTAGGATTTTTTTTTTTCTTAAATTCTCTAGCTTTCCTATGATCTGAGACAAGCACTTAACATTTCCCAGGGCAAAGAAAAGAGCATTTTCCTCTTAGGAATAATCTTTTCCCTCCTTCACAAAAATCCACCTACATTTGGCCCAGTTAAAAGCTTCTGAAAAGCTGTGGTCTGCACATACTCAGGAGGTTTGGTGAGGCGTAATCTCTAAAACCCACCCTCTCTGGGCCTAACAGCATGGTTCATACACCTCTGTCCTGGGCCTAACAACATGGTTCATACACCTCTGTCCTGAAAATAACCTGAGTATAGGGGCACTGAACAAGATCCTCTCAGTACTGACTGCTACCTGCTGCTCCAGCCAGGTGGGTAACCTCTTTGCTCTGAATCAGGATTCACCCACTGTTGCAGGCTGATAGGACCACCAGTGTATCAAAGTGATGAACACAGAGATTCCAGCCCTTATCAAGCTTTTCATATTTTATCAAACTGCATACGAAGAGGAAATTCACTCTGAGAGGAAAGTCACTCTGAGGTCTATATCGGAAGATTGCTGGCAAGGCAATACAGACAAGAAATACCAACTCAAGAAATAAAAGAATTACCATGCCTCTGCATTATGGAACAGTATGTCATTGTACGATTTAATGCTATTTTCTCAAAGTTGTCCTTCACAGCACAGATGGACCCTCAACTGCAGTGTGTTGTCACATCCTCAGCACTGTGTTATCATTAGTTACCGTGTAGTCAGTATTTTATTCTTGCCTCATTTCATGGCCCCAAATCTCTCTCCTAAATTCTTTTCAAATCATGCTCTGAAAATAGGATGATTAATATCATCATATTCATGATGCTCATAAGTGCTTTACAAATGTCAATCAATTCATTTTCACCACACCCTGTGACTTCTGGCATTTTATAATCACTGCTTTAGTGTGGGTGACCTGAGACACACAGGCAAAGGTTAGAAAGTACCAGTCACTCAATTACAACATCTATTGCTCAATTTCCCAAGTGCTTGAGTTCCAAACTCCACTTCTGTTGATCTAATTTTCAGCACTGTGTGCTCATCACTTGTATAAATCAGACTCAAGACTCTAGTCAAATGTGGAAATTGTCAGTACCATACAATTAGTGACTGTTTAGGAGGAAATTATTAAATAACTTACCATGCATTATCTAAGTTTTTTGTGGCAAAAATAGGTGTAAATCTGTATTTTCATAGGTACAGCTATTCCTTTAACCATGAGCCTCTCTCCCATTCTTCCTTCATTCCTCTTCCTCCCTCCCACCCACCTTCTCATCTCCTTAAACAAACCTGCAGACCAGGCATGGACACCCTTGCAGGTGCTACCATGACTGAGTACCACCCCACTGTTAGTCACCAGGTGCTCATAGCATCTTTCTACCCAGCTGTGAATGCAAGGACACATGACCTGCAGGGATATTTGATCATATATTATTCCACTGTCAAAATCTGCCTCATCTCTTCTCAGACCTGCTGCTCCTGTGTCGTGGTTTGACACTGAAGTGGGTTTTTTTGCAAAAAAAGTCCTTCTAGTTCTAATCAGAACCAATCAATTGTCTGGCTTGATTATTGGCAAGTTTTAAGCCACTTAGGAGTTTGACACGCCTCTGCGAATCACATTTTAAGATAGACAGAGCCCGGGAAAGCTCTCTGGACTTCCGGCCATCAAGGAGGCCACTTGGGCCTCCGGGCCCTGCGGCCCTCAGGGCTGGGCCGGGCCCTGCTTGGCCTGGCCCGACCCGGGAGGCAGCCGCCCCCTCCTTGGCCCTGTCCCATCTGGGCCCCCCAGCCCTGCCCCATGCAGGTAGAGCTGGGCTGGCAGCGGCCCCCCTTCACCGCCACGGCAGAGCTCAGCTCCAACTCCCCCAGCAGAGATCATGGGGCCGAGAGAGATAAGAGAAGTTCCAGCCGCGGTGAGATTAACCCTATTAGTGCTGTTAAGGTTTCTTCAGAACAGATGGACCTGAAAATGCTGATCCTCTCCCAGAGAGAAAGGTGAAAGGACATGAAGAGACACCCTAAGGTGTAAGTCAGTAAAGATGGAGGGGCTGAAACCCTGAGAGAAAAGAAAGAGGAGATGCTTCAAACCTGGAAGTTGAAATTCTGTTGCAAAAACCCTTTGGGGATGAACTGGACTATTGGAGTCCCTGCTGTAATTTCATAGAGCATCGGAGGGGGGTAGAGCCATTGGGAGCTAAGGTGCCTCTGCATTTTCTTCCTTTTATTCTTTTGGCTCCAGAGTGTTTGGACTCAGTTTTACCTTCACCTGGAGGGGTGTGCAGTACACCCGAAGTTGATTCAGGTGTGGGTGGGAGGCATGGTCCCACCATCTGATATGGACTGACACCTAGAATTTTTATCTGCCTAGTGGGTGGGAGCATGGTCCCACCCTTTGAGGTGGACTAATCCACTGATTGAACCGACCATAGAAAGGAACCAGGAGGGGTCAGTGCGAAGATGACCCCAGTTCCTAGAGATGAAGATTGCTCCTAGAGATGAGTAAAGAAGACCTTGCTCCTGAATGGCTCAGCCTTAAATTGACACCCCGTGTTAGCTCAAATTGAAATCCTCGAAAAGCTGCTGTAGAGAAAGCGGTGATTCAAGGTTAGGGACTTTTTTCCACTGCAAGCAGAAACCTCCCAGGTGGCTGTTTTGCTGTGATATTGAATCCATAAGAGAGTGGTCTCTAGTGGGAATGTCTCCATAAGGTCAGCAAGAAAGACTCAGAGATTCCTATCTCTTTATGTGAACTGAAAAGATTATAAAGGTGGTAAACTGACTGAAATCTCAAGGGTTGTTTCTACATTATCAGCGTGAAAAAAGTGAGGGGAGGAAAAGTGTTCTAAGGGTTTAGTCTGATTCTAACTTTGTTTCCTTCTTTTAGGTCTGCTAATAAACTTCTTAGAGACTTTTAAGTTTGAGCCTGCTTTGTTTTCTCCTAATTCTTATGTCACAGAGGTAAAATAACTAAGAGATGATCTGAACTAAACCACTACATCATGTAAACCTGGAATCACAAAGGTCAGGGCTGGAAGGGAGCTTAAGACTGGGCACACTACATGTCCCATAGATAGTTTGTCTTACCTAAAACCAGAATTGTGTCCAGTGAACTAATTCTTGAGTTAAGCTATCATTACTATTGTAACATTTCTCCTCCAAATTTTCTGCCTAAATTGTTGGTCCTTCAGTTTAAATTCCAGCCTCCAGTGCTGACTGGGTGAGGAAGGGCTCCTGTAAACAACATGGAAACTGGTCGTGGAATTAAAGATTGTCATGCACTTAAAGAAAGAAAGCAAGATTGCATAGGTAACTTGAGATACAACAGTTTCTATGCTTTTGTGTATAGAAAAGTTTATTTGTATATAGTGTATATACATATGTAATAGACACATAGTGTGTGTATGTGTGTGTGTATATATATATATATATATATGAGTATAGTATATTTGAGTATAATTGAAATCAAAACAGTGTTTCCTTAGTAGACAGTAACATACAATGGGGAATAACATATGTTGTGGATATTTTTAAGATTTTAAGGATTTTTTGCTTTTCTTCAATATTTAACCTTTTACTTTGAAATATTTTAAAAGCTAATGAAAAAACAGTCAAAAAAGATGAAGCATTACCATTGCTTAGCTTGAGCTTGGGAACTTAAAAGTAGACTTTAAATAATAAACTATTTTACTGATGTAGAGCAGCCTGATCTAGTGGAAAGTGCTCCTGCCCATGGCAAAGAGGGTTGAAACTTGACAATCTTTAAGGTCTGTTCCAATCCAAACTATTCTATATAAATCAGTCTCATAGCAGCAGCAGTTTATTTAAGCCAATTTTCAAGACACAAATTATTGCAGACTACAAACTAAACTTTCTTTGGTTTTGTTGGTTTTGTTTCATGTGAAATGGCAAAGTAGCAGTTGATGGGAAAGAAAAACTTTATTCCAAATGCATGTCCTCCTCTTTAGGATTCTCTGTGAAGACTCCAATTCCAAGAGGTGCTAAATGATATTTAGCATTGGCCCGCATCAGTAGCTCTAGCTGTGCAGCAGCAGACTACTTTTTATCATTTTGACTACAGATGGAGGACATCCAGTTTTCTCTTCCATATTAACTGAGAATATACAGTCCTGACCAAGAACATGGACTGTGGAAACTTTCTCACTTTCTGAAGAGGAATTAATTATGCAGTCCAGAGTACTGAAGGCATTGAGGAAGAAAGTGTGCCTTTTCATCTATTTCTCTTTCCTTGGAGTGTTTTAACACCTGTCATGCATCAGGAATCATTCACAAAATGCATGAAAAATAAAATACAAGAAAAATATCCACTCGTTTGTGCAATGTGCCTTAGAGCACATTACAGACTTGTCAGACCTTTTTAAATATGACATTGGGAATAGGCTGAATTAAGGGATGGGATCTAAAATGTCTGTAGGGGGCATCTGAGAATATGCAGGGTGAAAACAGGCTGGTCACCGAAATACTTAAAAATAAGCCCTCATTCAGTCTTTATGTATTTCTCTTTACACCAGGAAATCTAACTTGGGAGCATAGATACTCTCTGACATTTTGAAATTTAATCCCAAATGAGATTCCCATCAGAAATGCAGCCCCACGAAAATAATCAGATCCAATCAAATGCAAAAGGTGTGACCTAAAATATAAAAATAAAAATGTTGCTATGAACTCTGTTGGAGAGAACGCAGTAGGAATTGGTCATCAGACTGCAACTCATTAAGAGTAGCAGACAGCAAGTAAGCAAAGGCATTAGATTGGAGAAACCGAGTGAAGGTGGTGTAATGAGAGGAGATTAAATGTGGTCAAGTGTGGAAAAACCCCAGGGACATTGCAACAACGTTTCTGAAAGAGGGAATATAAATGAAACTTAAAAACATGATGAAACTTTTGATATATAGAGATGCCTTAATGGCATTTTTATCTCAACAATTTCAAGAGGTTCTCCTTAAAGAAAGCCTAAAGCACATGAAAAGTAAGTGCAAACATTCAAAAAGATGAAACAGAAATGGTAACTCTCCTGCAATATCGATCGGCTGGGCTGTGATTCCTGTGGGCAAATGTAGATGTGCAGCTTTTACATCCCTGGTCCTGAGCTAGCTTCTTGAGCAAAGATAAGCTGGTACTTCTAAGATTCTACTTATCTCATCCTAAGGCAGACATCTGAAGCAGGTCAGATGCATCACCCTGTAAAAATGTCAATATATCTCCGCTGGCCATATGGGGAAGGGTGACAGAGCAGGTCAGCCTAAGTTGTCCAAATTGTACACTTCCGAAATAAGGTAAGTCGAACCCCACTCAAAGCAGCCACTGTTTTCATGTGAAGGTTATGAAACCCTTGCTGACTCGTCAAGAAATGCAAACAAACTTTCATGAGGACTCACCCTGAGGGTTATTGACCGAGGTGGTTTCTGAGGAGGATCTTCGTGAAGCCTGTCTCCCAAAGATGCCAGAACACGCTTCCGGTGGCCAATCAAGCTAATTTTTAAGACCTGAAATAATATCAAAAACACATCATTAAAAGAGCACATGGCAATCATCAAATGAAGATCTGTTCAGATTGAAGCCATTTTCTCTTTAAACCTCTTAACAAGTTAGTCCTCTAGACAGGCTGAGCAGACAGCGAGCTGTGTGAGCCAAACAATCAGCAGAGAAAATGAGAGGTGAGATCAGAGGAAAAACACTGTAAAATGAGGGAAGAAACTAGAGCATGTATAGGTGTGGAAAATTGAAAAAAATAGACTCAAACATGACTAAAGAAGAAACAAAAATGAAATGAAGGCAGAAGACCAGGAAGAAAAAAAGGGAAGGGGATGAGAACACTGGAGAAGGAAATGCAGAGGTGCATGCAAGCAATGAATGATGAGGATTATCAAGTGATTCATGGGATGGATGAGGAAAAGAGTGAAAAACAGCCAGCAAATGCTTAGAGGGGGCAAGAAGGCAAAATAGGAATTGTACAATGAGTAAATGTAACCACTTTTAAATTTATTCACCATGCCTTTTACAGTGTTGCTAGAAAAGGGTTAAAACTGGAAGATTTAGCAGAAGATGAGGGAATAGTTTTGCTCCAAGGATCTTGTAGCTGGGAATGCTAAAAATGTTGGTGTGGAAAAACTCCATTTATTACGCCTAATGTTGTTCATCCTCTGCCTGTTTTGAGAAGTAGAATTCCTGTGGAGAGACAACACACTCTCACAGACATGTGAGTAGCCTTGTGTTAGAGAGAGGCAGGAGCCCTCCCCTCCCCTGCTGCTGGCTAGAACAGAGCCCTGTCCCTGTCCCTCTGTCACCTGGCGTGGTTAGCAAAGCAATGAAATAAACCTACTCTTCGCATTTTGGCTGTGGTTTGGTGGTTGCCCTTGGTTACCTGTATGTGTAGATTCACACATACAAGCAATCTACAAATATCTCCCACAGTTTGCATTATCATGTAGAATCGTCCTTGTGTAAGAACCACAGGGAGGACGAACTTTGCCCAGGAGTTCTTTTACTTTTATCAGACACAAAGAAAAAAATCTCCGTTGAATGGAAATGTGTCCATCAGTTTGCACACCTCATGCTTGTCCAAACTCCAAGAACACTGCCAAAAAGTTGCCCCAAATTTACTGCAACTCTTCATTTGTATTTCTCTGTGTCCCTGCCTCATACAAAACCACCACTGCTCTCAGGAAAACAGGGAGAGCAGAAGCAGCGAGCTGGAAATTTTAAATATTAGAGGGGAAAAAAAAAATCTTCCAATGCTATTCTTTAATGGCTACAACGGCTGTAGTGTAAAGAGTGTAAAGCAGTGCTAATTGTAGCAGCAAGCCTCTGCTCTGCAAACAGCAGTGTCCTTACGTAACTCCTCCAGACTGTACATGTGGTTTTGTACTCCAGAGCTGCCTCCATTCCCCCTCAGAAAACAGTACTTCCCACTATATTTAGGACCACCGTGTGTCAACACCCTTCAGTTGAGAGGAAGTTCTCGCTCAACCTAGAAAAAGTAATAGTCCCTAAAAAAACCCAGAGATGCTGCATCTTAAATGAACAACTACCTCAGCTTAAGCAGTAGCACTAAGAACTACAATTCATGAGAACAAACAAACCCCAGCAACTCCTCTGCTGTATCTCTTAGTTCCAGTATCTCAAAATATGGTACAGCAACATGCTGTCACTATTCTGGTCTCCATGCCTATCCACCCATTATCCTGCCTATCCATGTGCACATGAATTCATCCATGCTTCCTCCGTTAGATGTCTCTGCGCTGATACTCTTGAACATCAATAACCTCTTTTCTGCCTGCATCTCCAAAGCGACAGGCTATGACATGAAGCAGATGGAGGCCTTCCTCCAAGAGGCAGCTTACAGGGGTGTTGCAGACCCTGCAGCTCAGCAGCAGACACAAGCTGCAGTCCCACAAACCACCCTGCTAATGTGCTATCCTTTCAGTCTAAATCTAGAGAAGCACGAGTGAAGCTGAGATAATGCAGCACACAGAGAAATGCCTGAGGCATGCAGGAGACTTAGTTATGTATTCAGTTTACACTGAGTGTTAAATAGAAGGGTGCAGTTTATCTCTGTATTTAAATATATGAAACATGTCAATGAACTACAGCTGCTTTAAGCATTACTAAAGTAATGCACTTCAGTGAACTTGCTTCTTTCATAATGCTTCCCCATCAAAAAGATCATTTATCCAGAGATTTTTTTAAGCCAAGCTAAAGTTCTTTGGGTTGCTTCAAGGTCCTCAGCACTCTGACTGCCTTATTAGCTTTATCAAAACACACAAAGCAATTCTCTTTGACTTCACAGAGCTGCTGAACAACAGGAGAGAAAAGGACATGAGTCTTGAGGGACTGCACACAAAAGAGATCAGCAGACGGGTCTTAATGACTAATTATTTCAAAAACAGTTCTCAACTTGAAAGTAATACAAATCTATAAACACCATAGGCACTGCTAAGCTAACTCCACATTTTGTTTTTCTATGATAATGGTGGTCGCCCCAAATGTGAATGGGAGGGAGTTAACGATGCAACCTACAGAAACATATCGTCCTCATGATGCCATGATGATTTTTTGCCTTCATTTATACCCCTGCTACACCTTTTTACAACTTCTGTATTCTTAGGGTTTTTAGCCTACATTTTTAGACTTATTTGTCAAGCCAGGAGATTAAATATTTTAGAAGCTTCGTAGGTAGGGGTTAGTGTGCTCCAGACCCCAAGGCCCTCTCCAGAACCTGTAACCTAAGATAGAACCATCCATGGGAAGGTTCCTTGGGGAGAGTGGCTCACTCGAGCCTCTCATTGGGGAATTTTTGATAGATATGCTAATTAGTAAGACCTATAATGTTACATCAGATCTTTTGGGTGTGTGCATTTGCAAGCGGGCATTTTGGCACATTCCACCAAGACATGGTGCACCTAAGGATCCTTAAAATAAATACCAAGTTAAAATGCCTTTTTCCTTTCTAACCATCTTTGAATCTTGATTTTAAGACCAGGAAAAGGCATCACTCAGGCAACAGGCAGCTGCATCTCAGTCTCATCTGGAGCACATACTCCATTAACTGAAGACAGCTTTATTCTTCTGGAAATGACTCCCTAGCAATTTTCTTACTTGGCAAACCTATTTCTCAACTTAGAAACATAAAATACTGTTTTCTGAAACACTTCTATGTTTGAATTATGAGGGTTTAACAAACATCCTGAAAATGCAGGAAACTCATCCTGTGATGGATTATCTTTGACAGTATTTATCAAAATGTCAAATATCACAAATATAGGTCAACAGTGTGGAATGGTACAGTTGCCTAAAGCAGTACCATAAAAATGTGTTAACGTTGTGTATCAGGTAACCATTAGATATCTTGCATTTACACAACCCACAAGTTAGCTTTCCTGGTAAAAAATTTCTATAAATCAGGTAAGAATGTTCTAACACTGAATAAGGACAGTCAGTACAGTGCACTTAAGTGTCATGCAGTGAGGCATTTTGTCAAATGGATTGTAGCCCACTTACTATACAACAATGAAATGTGTTTTGCAGTGTGGCTGTAGGAATCAGCAACAACGTCATCAAACTGTTCAGAGTAGCTAAAGGCCCTCCACAGCCTGTTATTTCATTACTGGGACAAAAGGAAAAAAAAAAGGCACTTACATGACATGCTTCTTTCTGCACTGACTGCAGGACACCCGAGTCAAAAATGATACCACTCCATTTCATGTATTTGATGTCACAATACAATTAAAAGAGAATGGGGCAAGTCATTTGTCCAAGGAGCTGATACACGCACAAAAATTTTATCTTATTTTTACTTCTGTACTCTGCAGTGATTGGCACACAAAATGAAATTCCACTAGGAAATGTAAGAAATCCAAAAATATATAACCAATTTAACACTTTGCATTTATATCTCTGTCTTAGTTGACAGATGTTTCAGAAGAACACATGTAGCCCAATAACTCCCTGATGACTGTGTATGTGCAGATGCTGGAATTAACAAATTATTCCACCTAAAAATGAGCATTATTTCTGCAACACTCTTCTTCCTGATCTTTTCTTCTAATTGAACAGTAATATGCAATATTGTATGATTCTATTTTTTTTTTCTGGGATATCACAAAGATTACTGAAATTCAAGACATCAATTCTCTTTCTTTTGGAATAATCTGAAAAGTTATTGTATGGGCTAAAATCAGCATCACAATAGCATGAGGGGTCTGGACTAAATGTGTAGCAGCAACTGGGCACTAAGAATCAACTACAAAATGGAAAATTATGGAGTGATCAGAACAGTCCTAGGGATTCGCTGGTAGCAGCATCAGACACCAGAATTCAAGAAAAAAATGGTAAATACAAGCCAAAAAAGTGGGATCTTCCTATTTCTGCAAGAAAACAGTCCAAAACACTTGCTAAAATCAATATTATTAACCATTTTACTGCTGGTCATATTGGAATAAACTCCAAGCTATCTAGAATTACAGATGAAGGGATATATTTGATTACTACCCCCCTCCTGCCCCAGTGCTGCTCCACAGGGCCCAGAATACCCAGAAAGTGAGCCAGATCAACAGTACAGCTCACCTCACCAATGGGACTGGTTTAATTGAAAATCTGACAAAGGATTAAACAGACTTATATAAATTCTCAGCATCAATTTTACAAATCCTACCCATAGAAGTGCTCTCAGTAGTAACAGTTAAAACAAGCATACAAACAAAACCCACCAAACAAAGAAAGAACATCAAAAAACTTCATATTCCCCATACTGACCAAGATTATTTGGTGTAATAATTGGTAAATTTTGAAAATTAAATAGGCCCAAGTCAGCTATGATACTTAAACTCAAAGAGGGCAGGTTTAGATTAGATACTAAAAAGAAATTCTTTATAGTGAGGATAGTGAGGCACCGTAACAGGCTGCCCAGAGAAGTCGAGGATGTCCCATCCCTGGAAGCATTCAAGGCCAGGTTGGATGGGGCTCTAAGCAATCTAGTCTAGTGGCGGGGGGGGCCCCATGGCAGGGGGCTTGGAACTAAGTTGTCTTCAAGGTCCTTCCAACTCCAACAACTCTGTGATTCTATGAATGCCCAGTGGCTTTACCAATACCAGACAAAGCCAAATCCAGTCAAACCACATTAGACTTCTATTGCATTTTCCACATGGGGATACTTCATGCTCTTTCTCAGCACATGGGAACACTGAAGAACCAAAGCACCCTGCTGGGCAGAGGCTTGCTGCAATTTCTCTGGGATCCACAACTGCAGGGGAAGCAAGGGCTTGTTAGGCCTATGACGACACGTTTAAGAGACTTATTATTTCATATCATAATGGTTTCATATCATAAAGATATGAAATATGTGTCACAATTCTCTGGAATTTTTCACCCACCTGGAAACATTTGTCAGTTGTCTTGGTGACAGCACTTCCCAAAGGCTGGAGGCTGTCTCCTAAGCCCCGTATCTATATGTTACCAGGAGGAACTGATGTTTGTTTGGTCCTGGACCACTCAAATAAATAACTGAGATGCAGATTTACATTTAAGGACATTGAGAAAACAAAGGCCAAGAGTCTTTTCCAAGTAAAGTTGCCATTGCCACCCCAGATCAGATTGAGGCAGGTGAGAATTCATCACTTTTTGTGTGGGTTCTTGGGACAAACTTTGGTGCTACCAAGGCTGCTGGAATGTTTGTCCTGACTTGGCCAGACAAAGCATTTTTGTCATTAAAGTGTCTTCTAATTTTTCATTAGTTTAAGAAACGTCTGGCTGAAAAATATCAGGTGCTAATATTCTGGCTTCACTAAAGATAAAAACAGTAACTATAATTTTGTGCTTGTAATCAATAACCATTAATATTTCAGTGAAAAAAAATCAGTTTAATACTACTTTAAAAAAAAGCAGGAAAATGCAGTGAAATAAGACCTGGCCAAAACTGATATCTGGCCACTTTGCCTCCTGAGGATGTGTCTCAGGCTACATGCTGCCCTGTTTTTTAAAAACAATTTTTTAATGACGAAGTTAAATACATGGCCTCTTCAATAAGTCACAGTTCAATAATTTTACAAGCCTCAGCCATAATGACAAATATTACATATGTGATTTTTATCATGTTAGAGTCAAATCCCCAAAAATCAGAAATCCTAAAGATCTATTATACATGCAAACACCAAGACTGTTACAACAATGATTACCTATTCTAAGAGACAAGGCTGAAAATATTATTTATGTGAAAAATGGCCAGCACTAAGCAGGTCTGTATACACAGGAAAACATTCCATTCTCAGAGAAGCTAAGTAGAAAAAATATTAAATAGTTTGAAAGGTGGACCACATTTCCAGACTGTGTCCTAGAAGATAGACTGTTCCCTCCACTGAGGACTTGCATTTCCACCTGTGCTTTGAGCTAATGATAGGCCCAGTTACTGGTTCAGATCAGATCTGAAGAACGTGTGCTCACAGAGACCAGGAGTTGAGGTCAGAGACCTCCTTGAGGTCTTCAATGTTAATCATTTAGCACTACAAGAGAGCAATTGCAATACCAATATGTTATCCCATAATATTTTTCAGGATTACTTACACAGCAGATAAATTATAATTAAAGTTACTGGTACTACAACATATTTCATAATGAGCTAATAATTTATTTATCTATTTTTAATAGGCAATTATCAGCAAAGCACATTAATCTGTACACAAGCATGAAATACAGCTCATGTAATGAGAAATAAGAGATAAAATAAAAATCTCTACAGGAAATTTTGATAGCTATAAAATTGATCCTTTTTTCCCTGATTTTGATTCAATTTTATTGTAGAATTAATTCCAAGCAAAAGGGAAAAAAAACCCCAAACATTCAATCCCATTTCAAGAATGAGACATATGTCTACTAAATAAATAGCTTTAAAAAAAAAAGTCTTCAAATAACGTAATGAGAGTTTTTACAGCATCAGAAGAAGAAACCAGCCATTCACTGCTTGGAATAAAAATGTAGATTACTCTAGCTCACAGTCATAACCAAGGCTGTCATGAAAAGGTAAGCTCTGTAATATGGGAATAGTGTCAGTTAATTATAAAGATATAATTAGGATTGGAAATAAATTGTTTACTTCTATATCATGCAATTATACAATCTGACAAAAATTGCAGCAAAAATAATGAAAAACCTTTGACAGTGTCAGATATTCTCTAATACTAGAGTTTAATGGAAGTCCCTCTATGTTTTTTTGGGTTTTTTCTTTTAAATCCTCAACATTCTTTAGATATACAATGACTGCAGAAAGACTGTTGTCAACATGCAGAAAGAAAACCCAAACATTGGAGAGAAGAACCTGGACCAAGGACCAGAGATAATGTTGTTAAGAAATGCTATTCAGAACACATTTAGCTTCTTGGTATATTTGCCAGTTACCAGATGTATGCAGCAAGACCTAATTACTTCTGCATCACAATTATTTCAGTTTAGTAAAACTATTTTTCTGTACTGTAAAACATTCACATTAAAAGCATCGATTCCACTCTTGACTATCTAGTTCAATCCAGTTCTATGCAGAGAGGGTATGGCTTCACTCAGGCTGTGTTATCATAGAACCACAGAATCATGGAAATCATTTAAGTTGGAAAAGTCCCTTAAGGTCACTGAGTCCAACTGTAGCACTAAAACTGCCAGGTCCAACACTAGAGTATGCCCCTAAGTGCCACATCTACACGTCTTTTAAATAACTCCAGGAATGGTGACTCCACTACTTCCCTGGGCAGCCTGTGCCAGTGCTTGACAACCCTTGAGGTGAAGAAATTTTTTCCTAATGTCCAAACCTCCCCTGGCTGCAGCATGAGGTGATTTCCTTCTGTGCTGTCACTTGTAACTTGGGAGAAGAGGCTGACCCCCCACCTGACTACAGCTGCCTTTCAGACAGCTGTAGAGAGTGATAAGGTCCCCCTATGCCTCCTTTTCTCCAGGCTGAACACCCCCAGCTCCCTCAGCCACTCCTCATCAGATTTGTGCTCCAGCCCCTTCCCCAGATCCATTGCTCTTCTCTGAGCACACTCCAGCATTCTGTGGAGCAGTTCACACAAGACATACAGCAATCCAAAATATACGTATCACCTACAGCAGTGTATATCCCAGAGTTACAAACATGACAATGCATTATTGCTCTACTGCTATCATTGATATTCACCCATTTTTAAGGGGAAAAGTTGTAGAAATATCACAATGATAAAAATCTGAAAAGTGTTTGTAGCCTTTGATACAAGAGCCATCACTGGTGCTGTCAGTAATTACCACTATGAAGTGCCAGCACGATGCTAAGGCCACAACCCATCCCAATTCACTGCCAAAACACAGGCACATCACCCTATAAATCTTATGGAAACTGTGGAACTGTTCCCTTAAAACAAAGATCTGCAGAAAGATTTACCAGGGTTTGGTCCAACAGGAAGAGTTCTGGGCTGCAGAGTAGAAGCAGCTGCAGCAAAGCAGCCTCCCTGGGATCTCACTCCTGGGATGCCATCCACTCCAAAAATGGACCTGGAAGGTGGGCAGGGAAGAGCTTTCTGTATGGCCAGCTCCTTATCTCCTTTGTTCTTTGATCACAGAAATGCTAACATTGGCACAAGTAAATGGGCTGGAAAGTACAGCCAGAGATGGAGGAGAGAAGAAGGGATGCAGCTGCTTGTGCTTACAGCAGCACAAACCAAATATGAGATGAACCCACTACAGTGAAACTGCAGCTTCTCTCACAATGGACCACCCAAAAGAAGAGGGCAGCTAAGATAAAAAGAACCTGTAAAGAGCCATAAAGCAAATGCTTTAATAGAAACCATGATCTATGAGGCCATGCATTCCTGTACACAGCAGCTCCTGTCCCAACAGTAATGAGTGTGGACCCACCCTACCTCAGAGTGGCTGCTTAGCCTCGGCCATCCCACTCTTGTAGACAGCATTTGGCTTGCTGAAGGAAGCAAAACACATTTTGTGACATGTTGGCAATAGGCAGCATTAACTTCAGTTTCGGGCATCATGTGCTTTACCGTCCAGTAATGTCACCACTACCAAGATCTTAAGTTCATTAATTTACAGGAAATATGCATCAACATGTATGATGTGACGTAAACAGGGTCCTCAACTATCACTCTACCTGCACTGCAGCAACAGCTAGCGGACCAATTTCATCACTTTTCTTTAAGCAAGGACACTCCCTAGAAGAATAAACTTTGAAAAACTGAGAAATTCAGTATAGGTCGTGTTGTGACATACAACCTTAGCATAAAAATAATTAATAAAAAAATTCTCCAATTATTTTTCCAGACATCTTTTACTATCTTGGTTTGTAATCTTTGCTCTTTAAACAATTAGTGAATTAAATGCCAGCTCCTCTCCCCAAGTTTCACACTCCCATCCACCTTCACCAACCTCATCTTTTAACACCAAACGGAAGAAGCTACTGCAAACGTAAAAGCTACAAATTCATCTCAACTCCAGCTATAGTAATCTACTGTTTTCTTTCAGGTAGTCTGATTGATCAGCCTACTTTAAATAAATTGAGAGAAATTTTGACTAACCTACATTCAGTTTGGATTGTGATGTTGCTTGCCAGATTTTTAACCCCAAATCTTGTACATGTTCCAAATATATGATATGGCTTTAAAAAAGCTATTAGTTTGCCCTTATATCCTGGCTTTGTTCATATCATTAATGTTGTCACAACAGTATCAATGATAGTCCTTATCTTAAAAAAAAGGCAATGGCCACCATGGCAGAGCAGAATCATACATCACAGGCAGAGCCAGCATCATCCTGTACTTTGACTCTTAATCTGTGAGGAGGAAGCACCGTGGGTGGGAAAGAACAGGCTCTATAAGCCAGCAGGATGGCTGGATTAACTCTGCCAGGGGCAGCAAGGGGACAACAAAAGCATTTCTCAAAATATCTCTTTCTTTCATGCTTTGAGGTAAGAGCAGGAAGGAATACCATCAAAAAGTGACCTTACAAAAAGATACAAATAAAGTAGCAAAAATATTCATCTGTCAATAGCTCAGGTAAGGTCTTCCCATGTGGTTCTGAGCAACACAACAAATTCCAACAGAAAAGATTACTGTCTGTATGATTCAAGAGAAATTGAAACCACAAGGCAGTTCAGATCATACACATCTTCTTATGCAGATTCCTTCATTAAACATTCAACATTCGTCTGGCTTAAGGAAGAAACATTTTTGTACATAACCAAATTAGAACAAAGCAAGCTGTACTGAAGAGCTCTCCAAACATGAGGCTGATTTTGTACTATGGGTAAAAAAAAAAGATAAACAGATCTTCATAGTAACAGTGAAAACGGGCAAAGTTTTGGTCATCTCAAACTTCTGTCCTTAAAGTTATTTTATAAATGAAAAAGAATATAGATGTTTGTTTCTGAATCTGTGGTTTGGGCAAATTCATTATTAATGAAGCATTCTGGCAAAACCCACCAATGAATGGGATGTCACGGGAAAGGCTTTCTTGCTACAAATTCTGTTTGAATTTTCTCAGTGAGAAAGGGCGGTGCAGGACTGACTCCTCATACAGGGTAATGCAACGTGTTCCACACCTCCACTCTTTCTCCTATTTTCTCTTCAGCCTTATCAAAAGTTCCTGAAAAAGGAAGGTTCTCTTCAAAGGGAGGATAAACCTCATCTCCATGGCCCAGGCTTTGATTTTCTTGTTCTTTATCTTAACCCCACCCAACCCATACAATAAAGTCAAAAGAAGGAAAGACATTTCCAAGGATTCCATTTCTCACTTTTCCCATCAGTAGCAGTAACACCAGCAGGTCCTTATTTTGCAGTGTTCCATGAATGGATATTTGGACCTCCTTGAAACCAAAATTACCTATCAAACCTTTGGGTTCAGCTAACTGCAGGATAGCTGTCCTATGTTGCAAGAAGTCAGAGGCCCTGAATCACATCTACAATGATTTCCAAACCACATGGAATGTTGTCAAGAATCTCCCCAATCTCTAGTCATTCTTTTTATAATTCTAAATAATGTAATTCAGCAAATATCTTGTCAGTGCTAGCTTAAACTTAGAATTGTTAGCCTAACAGTTGAACTTGATCATCTTAGACGTCTTTTCCTACCTAAATGATCATATGATTATAAATATCCTTAACCCAACAAATAACCCCTCTTATTCTTGAATTATGGTTTCTGTTAATACTTAACCTAAATAGTCACTTCCATATCTCTTGTTCTGTCCTCACTGATTTATGAAAATAATTCATCATTATGAAGAGTTTTACTTTCTTCTGCAAGTCATTTATTGAAACATACATATAATTTTGCAAAACTCTCCTACCAAGAATAGAAATTTGTTTTATTTTCCTAGTTTTTTTAAGTGGACATAAAGAACACAATGTATAAACACATTATCTCAGGTGAAATATGAAGGGAAACATGCTAGGGGACAGAAATCTACAAGTTTTTATACATACTTCTCTTGCTACTATGCATAACATTCATATATCACTGTACTTTTTTTGTGTTCTGTTGTTGACTGATGTTCAGTCAAATATCCAATAGCTCTAGTCCTTCTCCCCAAATTATTCCCCCGTAGTGCTGTTCAGTGATATACTCAGAGCTCATTATATTCTCTCATGTGATCTGTACTTTCAAAATAAATCACTTGCACATTTCTTCAATTAAATCTTATATAACTGTTCAGCCCATTTATGCATTATGAAGATCATACTCTATTTTAATCCTATTTTACAAATATTACTACAATGTTAAATAATCACCCTTCAGATCCAACATAATGCATGGAAATCCACATTTGTTTGGGACAACAAGTTTTGCTACAGCAAAAAAAGAGATTAGTTAACATGTACACTTACATCTCTTTATATATAGTATTAGGTATGATAGCCAGAGGCATTATTGTGAAGCCAGTTTAGTTTCTACATCATCTTGTCACAAACATGCACTAAAGTACAGATCACATTAACTCACTGTAAGAAATCCTATCATGAACACTTTACACCAAATCACCACATGAATTGTGATTAATAATGAATCAGAAGAGTAAATTTCTATGAATAACAAGCAAAGAGAAAAAAACCTCTTATTATGGACAATTAGATGATAATGTAACCTACATATTTGCTGTGTTCTAATATGTAGCCACCTGGGGTATCTTCACATGACTTACTTAAAGTGTATTTCTGAGTTGTACTAGAGAATTAAATAACATTTTGGCTTTTCAAATTAGTCAGTAAGCCTAAATTTAGTCACTGTTAAGTATAGTTTTAGAAAGTCTACTATTCAAGCATGCATCTCATTTATGTGGGTTTTTTAATTCTTCCTGTATTTGTGATCCAGATCTGCATCCAGAAAACTGTAAGCCTTTTCTCATTTTAAGAATCCTGACATTTAAACTTACTTGTTTCTGCTGCAATAAGAATCTTTGAATCATAAAGTATTTTCCATTCATATTTTGTGTCCACATTTTCTTCTCAAACAGATTTTTCACAGATACTCAACTGCATAAGTAAACCAAATTTCTGAACAGAATTGTACGGAAATGACTGTGATGAATTTAAAATATACTTTTGAAATGTTATATTATATTTCTGCATTAAAAACCACAAGCTTACTTAGCACTGGGCAACTTCCTAATTTTCAGGAACTTTTGCTGTGTTTCACCATGGACTTGGTCCAGTGATCTTTCAGGAATGAACACCGATCGCAAGGAATTTACCAAGCGCTGACGTTCCCACTGAGTCCTGGGAACCACGTGCCCTCCCCAGCTATGGGGCCAAAAGACAGAACCAGCACAAGAGTGCTGCAGGAATGTTTTTCCCATCAAAGCATGTCATGGATGGACTGGGAAAAATTATCCAGATTCTTCCCACTTGAAGATTTAGAATTACGTATAAAATTAGTAAAACATTTTAAAATCATAGAACAAGCTGAGTTGGAAGGGACCCATCAGAATAATCGAGTCCAACTCCCAGCCCAGCACAGAACCTCCCCAAGAGTCACACCCTGTGCCTGAGAGCATTGTCCAAACACTTCTTGATCTTTGTCAGGCTTGGTGCTGTGACCCCTTCCATGGGGAGCCTGGCCAGTGCTCAGCCACCCTCTGGGTAAAAAGAAAGTGATGAATGTACTGGTTCTTCAGAATTGCTCAGGATATGAAAATATGTATTTCAGTTAGGAAAACAGAGGGAGCAGAGCACAGTGCACTGACTAGCTCCCTGAAATTTCAAAATTGTTCCTAGACAACAGCTCTCTGCTGGCAGAGCCTTCTGGGGACTGACACAGAAGCTCCAGTTCAAAATCAGGATGCTGGTAGGCTTAGGGATGGAGGAGTCTGAAGCACAGTGGAATGCTACAGTGCACAAATTTTCCTACCATCACCCCAGAGTGGTGCCCTTTCTGCTTGGAGCTGCTTTGCTGCCATGCTGCACCTCCACTGCTGCCAACAGGGTCATGCTGAATGCATCGTTGCATGCTTCATCTCTGGCTTCACCTCAGGCATCAATGAACGTTCTCATCTTCAGAGAGAGCTAGGACTGTACTGATCAGTAAGGCATCAGTAGGACATTACAATCTACATTTGTCCTACAGACCAATGGGAAATAAGACCTTGTACAGGCCAGGGATGCCTCCACATCCATGCTCAGGGCAAGCAAACAAATGACAAAACACTATGTGTAAATTATAAATGAAAAGATGGTGAGAGACACCATGAGTTACAACTAAGTGCTAACTGTACAAGGAATTATATCTGCTGAGAACTTAAAATGCAAATGTTAGGTTTTGTTAATCTGCTTTTTAACTGCAGATACAACCAACGCAAGCTCCTGAAATAATAAGGCAAAATGAGAATTTGAAACCTACGAGAGATAAAATGAGTGCCAGAATTTTAAGAGGATGAATAACATAGGAGAAGAATAGGAAGACCAGAAAATAGGTCATTATAGTAATCAGATGAGAAGTAGCTAATGGAAGGATTAACATTTCACAATAAAATTAAAAAGCAACTATTCAAAGGATATCAGTAGGTGACATCAGAAGGCAGCTGTGATAACCAGAGCAGATTATCTTATCTGTCTCTTCTGGCTCTTCGGGTAACTTTCCTATTTTCTTCTTTGCAAATTCAACTTCCTTCCCTCTCTGTCTACCTCCCTCTCTCTCTTTACATCTTATTTTCAGCTCAACAGACCCCAAATTCCTTTTCCCTTGTAGCTTTCCTCCTTATTAAGGAGGAAAAATGTAAGTAAAAATGTGTGATGTGTGTTACCATCTTTGTACACACACAATGGCTAGAAAGGTCTCCTTTATTTATTTAGCACCCATCACCTAGCTCAGCAATTTATCTGCACTTGCAACCATATTCCCACCTCATCCAGCCAACCACTGCAGAGGTGACAGGGAGGAATGACAGCAAAAGAGTAAGAAAAAACTGCTGACCAATGAATAAGGCAAAAAGTCCACAGAAACATGGGAAGGAAGCAGTTGGATTAATAACAAAATCAGATTTGATTTAATAGCATCTGCTCTCTGCCATAAGCAGTAAAATAACCATGTAATGAACATTTTTAATGTATGTTTAATGTCTATTATATATGTTATTTACAGGATAACCACTCAGGGTTGCAGAAAAAGACCACTTCATTCTTCAGCAATCTCTGTCCTTATTTTGCAACTCTAGCATACCGTGCAAATGAAGAGAACAAACACCCACATGCGTTTCTATTCTTTCATGGTCTGTGCAGTCTTGTGTACAAGTGGTGCTGCAAGGAGAACTGCAACCACCTCCCCTCATCAGCTGGGACCTAGGACGACTGAGTTTACTACCACACATAGTATGATTGCTTAATTATTTTTTGAGGTAAAACATATAGAGAACACACTGTTTTACCAATAGGAAGCATTCTGCAGAAGGGCTGGCTATTCAGTAACATTTTGAAGAAAGAACTGATTTTGTGATCATGGACTCCTGCTATGAATTTTATTTGTATGAAATTGTGCATCTAATTTTTAGCCATTTAAAATCCACAAAATCTTCTCACTTGGATACATTTTCTTTCTGCCTAAACCAAAAATTATTATACTGTCCTGATGCAAGAAATACTTCGAAAATATAAAAATTTAATCCTGTATGTGTTACCACTATCATTTTGATAAAAAATTTCATAAGCCCCCAGGAACAAGCATGTATGTTAAAATCATCTAGGGTCATCTTTAGTAATTTACAAGCTTCAGTGGTTCAGTATTTCATATTTTTAAGAAAATGTGGCATGTGTTTGTATAAGCAAGTTTCATCCCTCATTATCCATCTCCCTCCTACACCTTTCTAGTATAAAAACCCCTTCTGCTTGCTGACAGAATACTAATTTGGCTTCATTTAAATGCTAAAGCAATGTAGTCCAGCTATCTCATTTAAAACATGTGTAAAGCTGTGAAACAATTGACAAGCACAACGAAGAGTGTCTATCATAAGATTTGCAGGGAATTATTTTTCAATAGGTACTCAAAAGCCAAAAGCTTATACCAGCCATCTTTTTCTTTTTCCACATATGTCTCTTAAAATCAGGGACAGAAAAAGAGTAGTATTTTCCTCACAGCTCACCATTTCATATGACCTGTTAAGATTAAAGGCCAGGTGATGTATATCCAGAATACATATATATATATATGTGTGTGTGTGTGTGTATCTTTGTGCAAGGGCAGTCACTTATTCTTTTAACTTCAACCACATTTTTATTCTGTGTGTGTGATAAGAAAATATGCATTAACAAAGCCTGCATCAAAAATAAATTGAGGGCAGGAAGAACTTCCATATATGAAGAGCACAAAAACTCTAAATACAGAGCACTCTACAGACAAGACCTGGGCTGCTATCCCTCAGAGATACCTTCCAGCGACCTGTATTGACAAATCTCTCAGACAACCCTCCTCACAAAGGCATAGTTTTAAGGCATAAAATGGAAAGTATAATGAATCTTGCATTGGCATGACTCACTGAGTTGATTCCAAACACTTGGTGTGCAAGTATGTGGGGTTTAAATAAATACACCCACTCTTTAGTAAAAATGTGTGAAGTGTACCATCTTTGTACACACACAATGGCTAGAAAGCAGGAAAGAAAAATGTGCAAGAGACCCCTCATACAACTGCAGCAGAGCCAGCCACAACACACCTGAGAAACAGACCACCAAAGCCTGGATTTGAGTAGCATCAATCTGCTCCAGGTCAGAGCAAACTGGGAGCTAAGCCTCACATTTCTGGGGTACACAACTGAGGAATTACTCATTCAGATGTTCCCACAGAGGCTCACACAATCTATTTTAAGTTCAAAATCAAGGCAGCTTCCCCCATCCCAAACAAAAATGCAGACACAAACTACAGTGCTAAAATGTTCCTCACACAGCAGAGAGTACATGGACAAGGGAGACAGCAAAACCCGATAAAATTTACAACTGAGATTAAGATGAGATGAAAAAACATTTCATCTCCAGAGATTTATCAGCAGAAGAGCCACTAGTAAAAATACTTTCTTTCAGAGGGTAAATATAACTTCTGTTGTGCAGATTGCAAGAAGACAAGAACTGCTGGACACATCTGTATTTCTAAATATAATAATCTCATTTACAGTTCAGTATTTTAAAGAAACGAAAATGTGGAAGACCTGATTGCAGTTCTAAACCTGCTTTGTGCAACAACACCAATGCAAGACTGACTTAAGAAGTTGACCCATATACTGAAAAATAGGATCTAAAATTAAATGGGAAAATGTACATCATTATTTTAACTTAGCTCAAAGTTGCACAGCTACATTTCTGTGCAGCAAACTGAAAAGTTATCTATACACTGCAGATTATTATGTACTCAGTGAACACACATTTAAATAATTTTTGCTATGTTAGTGGCACTGAATTTTTCATGCATTTTAAAGTTGGAAAAATGGTTAAGAAAATAATTCAATAGGTCAGGCATTTAATTAACTTAAATATTAACAACAAAATCCTTCAAGCAGAATCGAAATAATAAAAATGCCTTTTCTTTTTTTTGCCCTTGCCTGTGGACCCATGTACTTTTTCCAGGGCAAGAGAACCCAGAGAGAAGCCTTCCGAGCTTGCTGGAAGCTGCAGTACATCTGGGGCTGCACAACCTACACTCCCTGTAGAAACTGCTCATGTTTAGATCCGAGCTAACACTTTATCTTTTGTCTAGATTTACACTTATGTTCTTGGTCCGAGGCGCCCTGTTCTCAAAGGAATCTTTGCTTTGTAAGAATTTCTGAATGCACACTGAATATCAGCTTGACACTGTTTAATAACAAAGCATGCATGCACTACAACTTTGAAAGTACCTAAAATATTTTCCACAAGTTTATAAATCAACTGTCTGCAATGATCTAATGCCAGTGAAAGATTCTCTTTCAAACATCACGTATTGGTAAAAAGGATGAGAACCTGGTTTTCTTGATGTCAATGTCAAAATACCATTGACTGGAATGAAGCCAGTGTCTCACTTGGACATGCTGTACTCCAATAAAGCAGGGATTACACTGCATTGCAGAACTGAAAGGATAGGTACAGTCAAAATGAAATGGTAGAATGAAAGCTGTGTAAAAATAGTATTTTCTTATTCAGCAGACCTACCCTACAAATTTATTCAATCTCATAGCTTCTTATATTCAGAGCTAGAAAAACACCCTAGGATTACTTTTAATTTCAGTTTCAGAGATGGCACAGTTATGGTGAGAGTAAGCAGATCCTGTATATTGTCGTCCACTCTTGTGATTTCATCACGAGCCTCAACAAAGTCTACCTTCCTCCCAAAATCAAACTTTTGAATCTCAGCTTTTGTTAGGAAGACAAATGCACAAGTCCCATGACTGCACAGACAGTTTTGAATTATGAATTTTGTTTTTCTATGATATTTCAAGCCCTGAGGTTGACCAGTTTTTCATCATGTACATAATCACTACTTAAAGGACAACTGAACTTCCAAATTCTACACACAGGAACGGTCTGCCCAAGCAGGAGCAGCCCTACTGTTAATTGCCACCTTATTACTTTATAAAGGCAAGAAAGAAGCCTTACAGACACCAAATTAGGCTTTCAGGCAACATGCATATTCTAGTTAAGAGAACCCCCGTATTTCCAAACTTGACAACTTTTTCATTGTGGTTCATAAGACAAAATGAACAGGGCACTTTGCTGCCCTTCCCTGAAGCTTCAGCTTTTCACAACACTGGGGTGTCAATGATTCTAACTTTCACTGAAGCAACAGGAGTTTACAATCTCTGAGGGATGCAAAGGAAAGCTTGGACACAAGTGTAATCAAACAAAAACCCAAAACCATGCACAAAGATGACAGAAGTTGTATGATGGTATCTCTCCCTGACTGTGCTTTGTAAAGCCCTGTGTTGAGACTCAGGTGTAAAGGACACTGCTGTTAGTGCTAATCCCCTCCTGCCAACCCTCTGATTCAGTGTGCAAAACTGAGGTGGATCTGAGACAAGCTGGGGACAACCTGCAGTTTTGACATGTTTCTCTCTCCTTGACAGGAACTTCGCCCAGGAGGTTGGTGCTAAGAGCTCATCCCAGTCACAACATTAGTGACATGCTAGGATAAGGTGTAGATGTCAGCAACTTTTAACAATAGCTGCTCTTGATCCCATACTGTCAACTCTCAACTTTTCCAGACTGCTTTGTTAACACCCATGTTTCACTACAGCAGAAGCTTACAAGGATCTTGGGTCTCAAGAAGAATGACACCCTTGGTGAAATGAAGACAACTGGATGCATCCTATTTGGTAAGATTTGTCCTTGCATCTCAGGCATCCAGCACTTTTATCACTCCATGGTAAAATATAAGAGAAGACATGGGCCATCAAAATGAAATGAAAAAGGGCAGTAAACTGAACATCAAATGAGTTTGGAACTGGAGAGCAGGAAGTGAAGTACAAGTGCTCAGACATGGCCTCCTGCTTCAACCAGATAAATAAGAATAGGGTAGAGCAAGGTGATTTAGGAAGAAAAATATATGACACAGTATGTTTTATTTCACAGCATGCTAAAAGATGATTAAAGAAACATGAAGAAGAATAAAAGACTTGCTCTTTGAGCTTTATTTCAAATACAGCAATATAACACAGAACCATTCTGATATGTGGCTGTATGCATCACTTCTATGTCTATTATCCAGCTTCCCAGAAAAACGAAATCCAAACCTACACATTTTATCTTATAACAGCAGCACAGGTTTTGCAGAGAGAGAGCTTATGAATGCTAAAACACGAATTTAGCACAGTGAAAAACACAGTCCAAGCTCAGGGGTCTATTCTCATTGCTTTTATACACTTCTAGTTCTGGAAAGTTACGTAGAAGCATTAGGAGTAGAATAGACTACTGTGAAATGAGCTCACAAATTAAATTAAGAGAGGGAGAGAGCAATGAATAACTGAATCCCCTGAGCCAGAAGAATGCCATGCTGGAGTGTCACAGAAGGATATACAATATGTGCTTCTATGCACACACTTTGCAGCGGACCCATGTAATTTATTAACCTGACAGCAATGCCATACATACCCACAGGCTCTTCCTAACCTCCCTCCTGCCCATCAGCATGCTTCCACAGAGAACTGCCAAGGAGACTGACACAATGAAAATGCAGTGGTTTGGCTGCTTTTCAACCTTCTATATACCCTGGAGACATAAGGATTACTTATTATTAGCAATTAAGAAATTTAATCCACTATCCTACACTGCATATGATCAAGCTTTATTGTACTCTAGTGAGTCTTATCATAGTACAAACATCAGGCTATATGCCTATTTTTTAAATGCTTTGACTTTAATTTTATATAGAGTCAACCTTCCCTGTTGCAATGTCATCACTTGATTCTGTATTGTTGATGAGAATGTGGCTCTTGAGTCTCTGAATAATGCAAGTGTATGTTTCTATCAGTGCAGCGGGGAAAAAATACTAACCTGATTTCTCTTTCCTATTTTCTTTTGAACAAATGTGAACCTGAAGCACATGTGGATTAACTGAAAAATTTGAGGCTGCAGGTGAAACTTGGCATACTAATAGGAATGAAAACCACATCTTCTATATCCTAACACCATGCCTTATTCATAAAATCATTCTGGCTTTACTTGCTGTATCCACACAATCAGAATGGATGAAATAAGACCATTAAAAAACATCTACCACGTATGCAGTCTGGCCAGGCACTGTAAGAAGGGATTCACAGTCTTCACTCTCTACAAGCCTAAAATCAGATTTACCAAGCTATTTTCTTATAGTGGTCTTTGTTCTCCTTAACTAAAAATGGTATTTATGAAGATAACAACACTCTTTCTCATGGACTGCTATTTCAAGTGAAAAATCATTATAGCTTCATAATAGACTCTGCATTTACTGATCAAAAATATAAAGAAAATTCCAGTCAAGGATTGCCAAATATTAATGCTATAAAAAAATAAAATATCTGATTAAAAATATGAGAGAAGGCAAAAGTGAATTTCTAATGTCACCATCTATCACACCACTCCATTGCCTTCCATCCCAGACAGAAGGGATATTTATCTGCCTCTGTCTTCCCAGCACAAACACCAAGGAACTTTCCCACAAACTCTGGCATTCTGCTCCCATCTGGCACTGGCTTTTTTTTCTGGGCAGAAGACTAGAGCACCAGGTGCTGGTGGTTCTCATCAGCCAGGGTGCACTATCACAGTGAGAAGAGCAGTACGAGAAGTCACCTGTAACTGAGAGCTTTTACTTAAGCCAACATGCCATTCATCACACAGTAACCTGTTTTAAAAAGGCAACTGGTGATTGACCAGTACCACCACCAGGAGCATAAATAACAGCACATTTTCCTATGGATTTTCACATATGTCTCCACAGTCCTTCCCTTGGCTCGCAGCAGAACTCCTCCTTTCTCTGTACCTTTTTCTCTGTATTATTTTCAGCTTCCTCCATCCTCACTGTAATTTCAGCTTCCCACCATGGCTCTACTACTTAACTGCATGTTTTCCTACCCTCAGCAGTGCAAGCCACAATATCCCTGCCACAAAAAGGATATTAAAAGGGTTCCATCTACTGACTTCCATGAAAGTTGTGGGAACTTAATACCTCTGAAAGAAACCATTCTTCCAGCTCAAATGCCCAATCAGTTTGAAAGACCAACAGAATCACTGCAAGACCATACTTCTTTAGGTTAAAAAGTATTCTCCAAAATGAAACTTTAATGAAGTAAATCAGTGACCAAAAATGCTAATAATAATATAGTTCAGAGCAAGAACATCAAATCTTGTTTCTTATGTACCTTCACATAACTGCAGTTATTTAATTACTGCTCACCTCATTAAATAAAAGGATCGTGCTACTCTTAATGTTCTTTTGCCTATAACAGAAAAGTTGAAGCACTCCAAATTTAGATTCAATTCTGTCCTGCAACAACAAACACAAGTCAGCAAAACAAACCTAGGCTGTGCACTCTTGTTTACTCAAATGACATGATGTTCATGTAGAATGAATGTCAATCTGTGCTCCTGTCAGAACAGTGATTAATTAAGCAACTGTCTTCAGTAATTCCTCTCACCTGAGCATGCATATCCAGAATTTATACATAGCATTCTTTTGATGCAATTTGGAAAGAGAGATCAGATCCTTAGGAAGAGCAAGGACTAGATTGATTTCTGAGCTTATAATACATCTACACCAACATATTAAAGTATTTTGAAATTAGAAAAATTCCAGTGCTTTGATGGCTTCTCCACAAAAGAAAGCATTTTTACCAAAATACCCACACAGGTGATCTTCTGTTCAGTGAAGAACCAAGTCCTCAACCTGGCTGTTCAAATAATGAAAACATCAGACAGGCAAATGTTGTCCTCTGTCAGTCTCATTATTACTACTGGGGAATTTTAAACAGCAGTGAAATGAAACACAAAGCTCACTAAATCTGGGGAGTTAAGGAAGTCCTACAGTCCCTGTCAGTATGCCGCTGCTGATGATCCAAAGGTTCTCTAGATGCTCCCAGTGCCAAGATAAATCAACACCTAAGCCCTAACACCTGAGTCCTAACACACTGCAGCTAGGTGCTGTCAGGAGAGGTGAAAGTGAGGTGAGGATGGTCAAACAGGCAGTGACCAACCCTAGAGGCATAAGCTTCCTTAATGCACAACTTTCACTTGATAGGACATGAAAATGTAAAAGAAAAAATTATTTCCTCTAACTTTAGTATATACTGAAGGCCTTACCCAGCAATGGCTCCAAATTCACATTTGATGATCTACAGAAGAGAACCCTCCTTATTTGTCCTTTTGACTCATACTGAAGTATAACTGCTGCTCTTTTTTTATTGCAGCACCCATTTTCTCTCATTTATCCTGTTTTCCTTTTATTTCTTTTAATCTTCCACACTTACAGAAACAGCTTTCTAAATTTTATTCTTCTATTGTGTTTTGGCTTTTTTTTTCTTTTCTGCAGCTTTTCAGGAAAGCCAAATACTGAGAGGGTGCCATTTTGCCTCATTTTATTTATTCATTGTTTGTGCTGAAATGGAAGCCAAAAGATCAGGACTACTTTAGTTCTTAAGACACTGTCCAAGCCTGCAGCTATTTAATTATGAAATGATTATGTCAATGGCTGTGTCAGAAGTCATTAGAGGTCTAAGGAAAAATGTCAAGTGTGATACAATACAAAAACTACAACAAGCTGCAACGTTACCCACAGCTGCAAATACTTAGCACAGGTGAGGCACACTGAGATAAACTTTGGTATCTCTTCTATCCTGGTTTTGTCTGCCCATCAGCTGTGACTAGTCTTGTTCTCCATTACAGACTGATAAATGCCCCATTTTATTTAAATGAAGCAGGATCTTGCTTTGCAAAAAAAAAAAAAACCAACAAACCAACGAAACTGAATGATCAGGACTAAAGATAATAGCCTTTTTAAAGGTAAAACCACCAGGGTGAGAAAATCTGTATGACTGGAGTGGAGGGAACTGCAGCTTTCTGGAGCAGTATGTGAATATCTGGAACCAAAGTTGAAAGTCTAACAGGTAATCTTGCAAGTTAAAAAGATTTGTAGCTGCTGAGAACTGACTGACATTTACTCTAAAAATAGCAGAATTATGCATGTGATTTATTATAAAACTTGAGTCCTTGCAAGAAGGAAAGGTGTCAAAAATTTAGGCAAGGGTGACTCAAACTGAAGCAGAGAGACAGGCACTGATCTTTTGTTTCTGGTGACCAGTGACAGGACACAAGGAAATGGCATGAAGCTGATTTGGGAGAAGTTCAGGCTGGATATCAGGAAAAGGTTCTTTCACCCAGAGGGTGTTTGGGCACTGGAACAGGCTCCCCAGGGCAGTGGTCACAGCACCAGCCTGACAGAGCTCAAGAAGCATTTGGATAATGCTCTCAGGCACAGGGTGTGACTCTTGGGGATGGTCCTGCACAGGGCTGGGAGCTGGACTCGATGATGCATGTGGGTCCCTTCTTACTGAGGATATTCTAGGATTCTGGGAATCCTACTAAAAAAATGTTCAGCCATACCACATTCACTAATTTGGCTAATGCTGAAGACAACTTTCTTCTGAGTCAATATGGTTTCCATCACCCTGAAAGACCAACTGTTCTGCTTCAGCATGACAACAGAAATCCTCCATGCACTCCAACAGTCATCCTGCATCCCTGAACACTAGTGAGACCTGGTTAATATATCTCACATAACAGATAGTGATGAAGGTGCTTACCTGGTTAAGAGTAACCTGACCTAAGAGGAGCAAGAATCAGGTCAATGGGGCTCTACCAGGACTGTATATGCTTCCCTCTCACAAATAGCAGCAAAACTGAACAAGATGAACAGCAGTGACATTTTGGTCATGGATACAGCATCCAGCTCCACCTAGTCAGTCACTGTGCCAGCAGGGGAAGCAGGTGGCATCAGCATTTACCCTGAAGGCAACTGTGATCATTCTGAATTTCCAGACTTGTGGGAGAAAGGAGGCAGTGGAGTGGCCTGGAGACCACCTGCCAGTTTTCTTGGAGGCAGAACCGAGATGGCAGCCTGCCACAGCAAAGGAGCCAGCTTCTGCCCTGGTGACTGGCAGGTTTGGCCTTGATCCCTGGAGGAAAATGTATTGCTGCTGAAAAAGCAAGCCTGTCTGTGAAAGGCCAAAAAAACCCATGAATGGACAATTACAGCTACACCTTATAAGCCCCCTAATTTTGGTACCACTTCACTACTTGTTTTGTATCTGAAAGAACCCATTTTAAGAAACTAAATAAATGATACAGATTCTGGTGCTTTACTAAATAACCGGACATTCTTAGTAATTAAGCATTTATTCTACACAGTAGAAGGAAATATTCTAATGAACTGATTATATATTTTTTCCATGGCACGAAGCACATAAAAATAAGCAATTTCAATAATCATTATTACTGCTCCAGTATATATTAATACATTTCAGATAAATCTTTGCCTCCACTATCAACTCAGCTACTGCTCCTGCAATAAAGCAATACCTTGTTACCTAGCAACAAAGCAAGTCCTTGCCATGCTGCAAAAAAATACATAAAAAAGGAAATATATATATTTATATATTCCCTTCATTTCATGTTGAGAGAACATCCATAAAGAACAAAGAATAATCCACTCAAATGCCCTCAAATTCAATATTTAAATAAAATGTTTGATCATCCACATTTCATGAGTATTTTCAGAAGCTCAGTCTAGATTAAACATGCATAACCTCTCGCTGACAATATAATGTTCTTGCTATGTATTTACTGGAATATTTTAATGCATACGTAAGTACACAACCATAACACATATAAGTCATGACAGGCTCTTAATACTACATCTGATCTGTAACAGAATAGGAATAGGTATCACAGGGTGTGTTTAAAGTTTGCTTGCTTATGCTAAATCAGTTCCTCTCCCATTTAACACAGCAGTGCATAGTATCCCCTCTTACTGATGCAGTATCTCTTTTTAGGGTGCTGTCATTTGTACAAATTGTTCCTTGTGCTGCATTTAAAAAAAAAAAAAACAAAACTACTAAAAGCCCCACTACTTTGTTGCTTTATATTTCATGTCTGTTTCTGATAGATTGGTCAAAACCAAATAAAAGTAGCTCAAGAGTCCTACTTGGATGGATGAGCTACAGAATTGGGCAATGTGAAAATGTGACAGCAGCCTCTGAGCTCTCTGGTTACCAGTGTGTGTCTGGTCCATCCTTTACTCAGAGTTGAAAGAGGCAGCACAAGAATTCCTGGCCCCATGACCACAAAGTACAAAGAGAGATCCTTCCCTATGAAAAGGAGTGCAACTGAGCTTGCACAATAGAAAGAATATGAAGTCAATAAAATTGCTGTCCTGAAGGCCTACAGTTTCATTAGTAGGTTCTCACATCCAATATTGTCTAGGTCATCACGCTGCCCCCAGATACAATGAGATAGATCTTAAGATAAAGCAAATTTCACTTCAAATTTGTTGGCTAATCACATATCACTACTTCTAATCACAAATTAGAAGATTACTAAACACCACATAAAAATTTTGAATGTTGCTCTTGGTAGCAACACCTACAGGGAAAGTATTCCTGAAACATTCTGTTAATGTTCTCTGGAAACTTTTTGAAGTCACCTATCTCTTAGCACGCAAGGATATTGGCTCAGTTAATCAGAGCACAAAGGTATACACAACCTGTATCATGCTGCCTTGAACATCTGCTGCTGCTGTAATCCTTGGTAATTCATAGCAAAAATATTCAGAAAATTGCATGCTTGCACCCAAAGGCATCTTAGTTTTTGTGGCTCTTGCCACTATCCCTGAGCTTTATATACTAGTTGGAAATTGTTTGCAGCTTGGTGTTGCCCATTTTTTAATACTCTTGCAGTCTTTAACAACTAGGGATCATAGTTCACCTCTCAGAGGAATGTGTGGAGTTCAGTAAAATGCATAATGCATACAGAGGGGCAAGGATGAAGTATCAGCTACTGTGGTGTTCAAAAGCCTCTTGCAATAAAGATTTTAGAAGCTAGTGTAACACTGGAACTTATATATATTAGGAGGATAAGATAAACATAAGAGACCACACCCTACAGGCTTTGCGTGATGAAGTCTGTGCATATTGTCTCTCCCTCTGGAGCAGTCTTTAGTGACAGATGGCACAACCACTACCTACAGATGGCTCCAATGGGGGCTCCATAGCTTTGATAAATACTGCAATCAACTCCTAGGATAGGTATGGTTCAGGCAGCAGAGCAAACACAGGGAATAAATCCCTCAAAAACTTAACTGTATAAAATTCACACACATAGTATTATCCTGAACAGTCAGATGAAAGTCCAGGGCTCCTACTGAGCTGACAGAAATTAAGGACTACTTAAGAGGAGGTCAGTAGTTTAGGAATAAAGTGTTTGAAATGAGCATCACTCAATTTCTTATCTACTTCATCCAGAAAAACATTTCCACTTTCATCATGGACCAAGTGCTCCTGGTGAAAGTATTCTTGCTTTCCAGTGGGATTTGTTGTACTTCGGAGGAGCAATCAACCCTATCGCCAAACAAAGCCTTGGTTTGGTTTGTAGAAAACATCCTTGCCTCAGAGAGATGATTCACTACAGTGAGCAGAAGTATTTGAATCTACTACTCTAATAAAATCAAAAGTCATGGACTGATACTGGAGCTATTTGTAGCAGACTAGCACTATCTTTTTCTAATCTCCTATAGAAGGCTTGAAATAAAAGCAACTGGAGTGATTCCATAAAGGAGCATTTGCTTTAGTTGAGCCAATGCCTCAGAGACCCTGCTCTCTCACTCCTTCCTGCTCAAAAAACCAAATATGACTTTTCAATGTCTTTTGTGGCAACAGAGGGCTAGTGATGAGCCACATCTGCTATGACAGAATCCTAGAATTTGGGTTGGAAGGGACCTTCAAGAACATCTAGTTCCAACCCTCCTGCCATGGACAGGGAACCTTCCACTAAATCAGGTTACCCAGAGTCCCATCCAGCCTGGTCTTGGACACCTCCGGTGTCACAACCTCTCTGGACAACTTGTTCCAGTACCTCATCACCCTCACAGTAAAGAATTTCTTCCTAACACTAATCTAAACTTACCCTCCCTCACCTTAAGGTCATTCCCCCTTATCCTATCACTATATGCCCTTTGGGAAGAGTCCCTCTCCAGTCTTCTTACAAGCCCCCTTTGTTGTTGTTACCTGCCTTCAGCCATTCACACTTTGTGCCATTTGGCACAAGAGCTTTCTGCTAAGTGGCATCTACCAGAATGTTCTTATTGACCAAGCACTGCCATGCTACGGACAAATACACAATTCAAAATACACAGATTCCATAAACTTCAGATATTCAGTTAAACAATAGGAATATTGCATTCTCAAGTTGATGACAGAGATGCATTCTGTAAAAACTAACATGCCCTTTGCTCTAATTTGCCTAGTCCCTGTAATGTACATACCTAAACATAAACACACATTACTTTCAAAGTATATCCCCAAAACATTTGGGAGGGTGGACTCAAGTTCCATGCAGAGTCCTTGGACTACACAAGTTCCCCAACCTGCACCTGGAGTATAACACAAAACAGTATCTTTACAGAATCCTCACAAATGTAGCTCAGTAAGTCTTGTATCCCAGAAAATAAAACAACCCTACCCCATTAGCAGGCAATATTTCAGTTTTTTCAAACCAGGTCTATCAAAATCTAAACAAGAATATGCCTATTGGATTCTCATCTGTGGAAGAAGATCCCAGAATACAAATAATTTAAACCTTGATTATGGTCCAATTAATACAGTATCTAGAATCAATCCTAAAGACCTGAAGTTTCTATTCCATTTTGCCATCATTGTTTTCCAGACTACAAACATGAAACACTAAAATGGCTGTTTTCAACCATTCTTCACAATTTAACAAGTTTATTTTCCCCAACTTTCAACCTTCAAACCCTGAAAATACAGAGCACTGTAGAGTGAGGAAGAAGTCCTCTTTGTCAGAGTTTCAAGAAATAGAAAAAAACCCCTTTATCTAAATTTTTTATGATGCTTTACTAAACTTTTATCCCTTCTCAGATTATAGAAAACCATGACTGACACTCCTCTTTCTGGAAAACTGCTGTGTAGAAAATGGAGACAGAGATTGCTAAAATGTCAATGTAATTTCTGAATGCATCACACAATCTTTTGTAGTATGTCAAAAGTATAAACAAAAACACTCCATGTGTCACAGTCTACAAAGGGAATCATGTTTGATAGCCTAATAATGCATGACAGGTCTCTTAATGCTTCCGATGTATCAGTAATTATGCAAATACCTTCACATTTGATTATACACTCACACGCCATTAAAGTCTGAGCCAAATTCAAGATGCTTTATCCATAAATTCAGCAACATGAAAACCTTTAAAACACAACTCAGTTATGTCAGTTTTCACAATGTTGGACCCTCTGCTCACCACAGCAATGTGTAACAAAGAGTGACTTGAAGTTATACTACAATCCCCTAATCCTCATTTTGAACCTGTAAAATATGAGGATGCCTCAAGACTGAGTTAAGCGTCAACCACCTGCTCCCTCCCATGTGCATGCAGATTCAGAGCTTTGTCTCATCACTGGGGCCCTGGGCTGAGGTAGGGAGACAAGAACAGGAGGAACAACAGGAAACCGAATGGTGAGATCCATCTTGGAGACCGTCAGTCAAGGGGATTCTGCACACACACTCTGGAAGGGCAGCACCACCCCTCCTTTGCCACGGAGAAGCACAAAAGCATCAGGGCAAAAGGATTTCTTTTTTGGAAATGGCAGATGTGAATAGTGAAGTGTAAGATCCATAGTATAAAAGTATAAAACTTAGGTGGAAGAAAAAATTTAAGATAAACGAAAACAGATAAATTCCACTTAGTTTATCCATTCAAATCAACCTCTTTAGGGACACCTGACTTGTAAGGATTTCCTACATTCCTAATAAATTAAAGTAGTAGTTCAGCTTTTAACAAGACCCCTCACTCTCTTAGTTACGTCTGCATTAGGATCAACGTAACAAGGTGTTAACCAAAACAGGGCTGTGGTGGCTGAAATAAGATATTCTAAAAATAAGATTTATAAAAATGTGACACATCAGCCCCTAGCAATAGCAACAATACCAGATATAGCTTTTGTATAATGCATGAACACAGGATTACTTCCATGAATCAACAGTTTTGCATTAAAGTATAAAATCATCATCACGTACAGATAACTGAAAGTGAAGATTGGTTAGAAAAGAAGAAATTTTACTTTACATAAGTATTTGTACCTCCAGTATAGAAAGAGATTATGAAGGTCGAAGAACAATCCTATTACTTAAGTTACATAACTCAAAGCAGGGAGCATGTCAATGTAAAAACAACATGGAAAGATGACTGCTGTTTTGTGTTTATTCACTGCTTCTAACTCAGACTGTTTATTTTACACTACTTCTGTTCTAAACTGCTTTTGCAAAAGAAATTTTTTTACATGAAGTCTAATTTTTTCTACTGTAAGTCAAGGAAGACATTTTTAAAAACCAATTCTATGCGACGCTCTGCAGATAAAAGAGAATCTTTCTCTTGCAAAGATCTCAGCATAGGTTACCAGTCTCAGACACCAAAGAGCCAGAAGCTGGGGAATCACTTCCCAGTCTGACCAAGCTACTGTCCTCAGCTGAGGTGATCTGACAACTATGGGGCATCCCCAAGTCCTCGGGCACCATGTGTGTAAGACGCTGTACCATACCGAGAGTCAGCAGAAGCAAGCAGCAGCTCTTCTTTATGTGTAAAAGTATTTAGGAAACTGGTCAAAAAAGGAAGAAGCTTCCCAATTTTCTGTTAACTACAGGAGTCTTTAGTCTCTCTAATATCCAAAACCGAAAATCTCAATGCTGTCAACTATTTAAACAGAAAAAGAGTTGTTATTTTGTAGGCTATGATTTGCTCTCTTGCTTATGTTTTTAATAGCATATATTTTTTAATTAACATTAACAATACTTTCATTACAGAAGGGTAGTCCTGCAGTACGACCCTTAAATATGGCCAAAAGATTTCAACAAAATTTTCGACCTAGGAACATCCCTTGCTTGTATATAGAGTAGCATACGGCATTTTCAGTGAAATTTACTTCAAAGGGAAAAACCACTCTTCAGCCAAGCACAGATCAGGACCACCTAACATTAGTTTCCTATAACCACAGGTGAGCATTTACAGAGAATATCAACTATACTAACACTTCCTCTAAAGGTACCTCTCCCTTTGAAAACCTCATATTGTGTTTCCTCTTCGACATTTCATTTTCTTTGAAGTTTTAGCCAATTAACTGGTCAATGCAAATGAATCAAAAAGTAAACAAAATCACATTAAAAGATGGCATCTTTAGCAGGTCTCCACAGGGTTTCTCTCAGTGTCAGAAGTCTCATGACTGTGGCAGCAGTAGGGAGATGCTCTCTACCTTGCGAAAGGTACGTCAGGAGCAGCCCAAACGCTGCTTCACCACAGTGGTAGCTGAACATACTCTATTGCTTGTCCCTCTTCCTAGTATCCAGGGAGGTTACTCCTGACAAGGTACCTGAGACAAGCTCTTCAGCCTGTGCAGCCAACAGAATCAATGGTGCTATGACTATTTTCACTAGCTGAGAACCTTGTTCAAAACCTCTGAGTGCAAACCCTCAGGGTATGTGATGCTTCCTTCCCCTGCCCTATGCTTCCCTGTGCATATCATCACTGCAGAGCTGCTGCTTAGTCCCAGACAGCTCTGTAAGGAACAAAAATGGCAACAGCAAGGAATGGGCACAGCCAAGAACTACAGGTGTAAAGGCCATATTTCATCCAGGTAAACCCAAAGATTATCCTGCACTGGTTGGCAGATTCTTATGAAAGGAACATGATGCAGACAGCATTAAACAAACAAACTTGTTATTACTGTGTTGTGACCGTGCCTAACACATATACAAAGTATTTAAAAGAGAAGTATGGAGCTGTCTGGCGGGGTCTTGAGATGGTTGAGGGCAGGCAGTGGTTTGGAAGCATTCAAGTCATGGCACTACAAGATGATTCCAAAATTTGTATCTTGTGCTAAGGCAAAGAGTCTGTTAATCTTTCACACAAGTTAAAGATACTCTTGCCAACAACAAAAATTAGGATCAATACAATTCAAGCAGAAAATGACAGTTGTAATATGTAATGTTCTTTCCATATTTTAATGCTTAAAGAAGTGCAATTTTGCAGTATAGATACAATATTGAAGATTTATTGTCATTTTGCTAAAGTATGTAAAAATTACATGGATCGTTAATTAATTAAATTAATAAGCAGTGGTGAAATCCCTAGGAAAAGGTTAGTGTAACACATTTTAAAACCTGTCAGCACCAGTTAAACATAACACTTTTATTCGAGTCTTTAAATGAAGATGAACTTTGGAAGTTTTTTTATAGTATGCCTCCTGTAGAGCCAATTTTTGCTTCTGAAATGCCCAAGCTGGGCATAACATGGATTAGAATTGAAAAGTACTCACAAAAGCCTATGGAAATCCTTGAATTCTTGTTTCTTGCTAGTACTAAGAGCCAAATCCCTACCACATTCAGATTTTAAAGAAAAATAATAACTTCTATCCAGTTTATAATGGCTTCAGTAAAAATACAATGAATCATACAATACTTCCCTTAGGCTTTGCTAAAGTATTTTTCTGTGTGACTATTCACTCCAATATCTACTTACCTCTGTGGTGGTTTATTAATACTGGTACAGAAAATTGAAGTTCTATGTATTTTGATCGTATAATTACAACACAGGTGCTTCACAGACTATTTGGGTACTCATTAATAATGTGCTTTCCAGGTGGCTGCACTATTAACAAAGTAACACTTTTCCAGGGTTTAGAATTATATCTGAAACATTCCTGGAAAACAAAAGCATTAAGAAAGCACAACAGTGGCATAACAGCTCTTTGATTATGGGATACTGAAGGAGATAATTAGCCAGTTTTCAGTTAACTTAAAAATTAAGTGTTTTAACTATTTGCAAACTGAAATTTACCAGCATATTTATTTATGAAGTGACACTATCTAAGATTGTATAAACAGTAAAAATTTACTAGACTTTTTTTTCATGCACTTTTTATGATTCTTTTTAAAATTATGAGAGCTTTAATATCAATTTCAGTAGGGTAAGATGACGCTTGAGAACAGTGAGATGATTGCACATTACAACAGTAAAACGTCTAGAATTAAAAATCTTCCTATTATACATGCATACGCACATACATAAACACACATTTTAGTATTATATAATAAATCTTGATGACCACTGTAACTGCCTTTGCATTTTCCTGTATTGGGAATAATTACATCCAACCATTTCTATGGCTCCCCAATTTACCAGTGGCTTGTACAATCATTGTACTGAGATATTTAGAAATAAAGATATTGTGTGTAATAGTGTTTTTCACTGAACAGACACACAAAGAAAAAAGAAATTATCTTCAGTATATCCATGGTAAAAGAGACATATATTCTCACTGATAACATTGCAAAAGCTTTACTTTACAGTACACAGAACCAGCAAAGGCATCATACATGCAAATACCCAGAAGCACTGAAGGTCTGACTCCAGACTGCAGCCGGGAGGACCAGTCAGCTAACTGAAGAGTTTAGAAAATCATCAACAGTTGGACAAGCAAAGCAAGTATTTATCACCTTCACATGTCACCATATTTTAATGTACCACAAAACTAAATGTTTATTCTCCACTGCAGAGAAGCACTTTCTGGAAAAAAACTTCAAAAATTAAACAATGGTACAAAATCTTCTGTCAAACAGGCAAAACTCCCTGCTGACTTCATCTGCTATTATTGCAGCTGTTATTAAATTTACCCTTTTTACAGCCTCAGAACTTAAAACATTCTAAACAATAGAAAAAACTCAACGTTTGCTGAATGCAGGAAACAAGAACAGAATGAAGAACAAACCAATTACATGTAATGAACTTCATATAAATCACCTTGGACTTCCTGCATCAAAGAGCTGAAAAAATGTAAGAAAAGAGACATATCTTTTCTTAACATGTCCCAGTTTCATGTTTCTAGAAAAAGCAAAACTCCAAAGACAAAGGCCTGAAAGAACTTTCATCTCGGGCTTCCCAAGACCCCACCAGACACTGCCAGTAAGCCTGCAGCATGTGCAGTACATTTAGAAAAAACAGGATGGTTACAATTACTTAGTTCTGGACCAGCTGGAATTTCCAGTTGGTTTTCCCAAAGGAAAAGTACTCTTCTTTTAGCAAGGGATCATGCAAGTCTTGGAAACAAGCCAAGATATGAATATCCACAAAGGAGTACAATCCTAACCATCCACAGAGTGAGTACATTCCAGTGCTTTCTAACACTGAGCAAGTGCCCTCAAGTGATAGCACAGCCAGAGACTTTAGAAGGTCCTCAGATATGCTGTCATTGCTCATTACCTTTTCTCTTGATCAAGCTGTGTTTCAGGCATTTG
>JACBWW010000005.1:10681888-10891236 GCA_020086605.1 Lanius collurio | reverse complement strand
CATTTTCAGCCTCTGAAAGAGGAAGAGCATGGATGAATGATGTAGTAGCTGCAGATGCAGCACACTAGCAAGGCAAACTTTCCAGGCGTACAAGTTCACAGTCAGACTTCTCAGAGACCTCACACTGATTAAATGTAGAAACCTAATTCACTAGCCCTTTTGTCTGGCACGCTCAACTGCATCAGCTTATATAGAACTTCAAGCATAGATAGCTTTGAGCACCAAAATAAATTGTGTTTAAGGCTCTGAGTGTATGTCCCTCAGAGCATTAATTAAGTCTCAAACTAGTGCTAAGCTGCATTTTTCCAAAAGCAAATCTTTCAAGGAGTAAACGATCATATTAACGAATGGTTCTCTTGGTTGCAAACAGCGTTGATAACGCGCACATAGCCATGAGCTCAGCAACTTGTAATGGGTTGGCTGGACTGACTCAACCACAAGATAGTGCTGACTTTGGATGCACTGGTACGGGTGTGAGTAAAGGCAGCTATGTTTGCCTATGAATCACGAAGATAAACTGCTGATTATTAAAGGGTTGAAAGGAATGCTTAAAGTAGTAATGAAAACTACTTGAGATACAGTTTTCTATATTGTGACTGATTTCGGCTAATTACTCCTGCTGAAATAATGTTGGGGAACCCTAAGCATTAGTTTGAAAGCACATTTTGGGATAAGAGTTGGGAAGTGATTTTGATTTTAACTGAATACTCTCTGCTTCTTCACAGAGCGCCATTGTTTCAATAAAATCTTACAGTCTGGTGTTTATATAGATTTGATGTAGCCCATCTGGAGAAGGACTGGACAGAATACAAAAGTTTCATTTCATCCTGAATCAGGAGAAAACATAAACATTTTGCAAAACTTCCTGAATAAAATTCCAAAGACTGAGGCTGTAAATATGAAAATGTCCATTTCAAAACATTTCTTTTTCATCTTTTCAAAACATGTCAATGCAGTTTAAATTTTTACATCTAAATTATCAGTGTCACTTTTGTTCTGACATGAACAGGTCTTTTCAAAGCAGATGCTTTGGCAGCATTTCCTTAAAATGTTGAATGATGTTTATGGATTTATCCATACTTTTCCAATACCTTGGGTCTCCACATCTCTATCCCTGCAACTAACAAGACTTTCAGCACAGTTGCAACTTGCTTTGTCCTGGATTTTGTGATCTGCATTTTTAAATTGAAATCAGATCTTTAGTATAGGTGGGATGTGATCCATTAACAACAGTCTGAGTTAGGAGCAATAATTAAATAGAATTGCTAAGCCAGAGGAGGAAACAGTTAAGGCTGTCAGCATGAGGCCAATGTGATGGTGGCAGAGCATAGAGGATGTGCCAGCCGTTTTCTATACCTGCCATAAACTTCATTACTTCCACTAATTGTAACATATTCCAGACAATAGCAGCCCTCCATGAAGGAAAAAAGTGTGTAACACCTATCAAGTCCTAGAAAAGGATGAAGGTTTCCAGCACGATGGTGAAAGAAAGGGCATTTTTAGACATTTAGAAGCTCAGTGAAGAGGTGAACATGAACCTAGATTTTGTAATGTTTTGACAGGGAAGATCTGCATGATTTTACCACTAGGTACATCTCCCATTCTGTCACTCTGGCCTTCTTTTTGTCTAGAAGCCTTTCCAGCCAGTAGCACTTTCTCTAAGGTCTGGCCACCTACAGGTGAGCAGATGCCATGGTGTCTTGGGGTGACTGTGTTGCTGTATCCCCTATTGCCTGCTTTATGTTGCTGTATCCCCTATTGCCAGACATGCATCCTGTGCCTTTCTGTGCCTTTAAACTGGGTCTAGGAGAGGGAGAAGAGAAGCCAAGTGAATTCTTCAGAGTGATTTTGTGTTCAAGGACACATACACTCCCCTGCATTCTTACAGCTGTGGAGCCGAGGGAGCACCTTCCTGCTTTTCCCCAGTTTTTGGCTCTGTTTCTCAGGACAGAGGTGGAGAGTTAAATTCTTTGCTTTCTAGCTAGCCTGCTAGCTGAGGCAGGACAGTTTTTTCTCTGGGACTTTGGCTTCTTCTTCTTCTTTTCTTCTGGACTGTTCAGCAACACCAGAACATCACCAGGAGGGCCCACACCATGGCCCGGGGCAGGGAGCCCACGCTGAACCCCAGCCATGGAGAAGGCAGAGTCACACCTACAAAGAACTCTGAATCTACCCAGATCTTCTCCACAGCGAGAGGTTTTATTATTTAACATTATTAATTCTCTTTTTTGGTGCCTGCGTGCACCCTGCTCGTTAAATAAATAGTGTTTTTTCACTTTCCTCAGAGGAATATTTTTCTGAATCTGGTGGGGGAGGGGCTGCTGAAATCTGCCTTCTATTAGAGGATACATTCATTTCAGATGTTTTCCTCCAAATTTGTCTCAAACCGGAACACATGGCTGTGTCAGTGGTGAGTGAGCCATGTCTGCACCTGCATGCTGTCATCAGCCCAGACAGTTGTTCCTGGTGCTCTTGCCCTGCTCGTGTGATGGAGCTGAAGAGAAGTTGGCTACTTGGCATCCTGACAGGGCCAGATAAGATAAAAATAAATGAAGTGAGGGACCTCTGTCATAGCAGGAATGTACATTAGGATACCTCTCAGTCTGATCTGTAAGGGAGATCTGTTACTATAAAGGGAAAAAAAATTGCTTCTCCCATAGCTGGGAATGGGCCATTTTTTCAGTGGGTGTTACAGGTCGGACAGAGATGGGCTGTGAGAAGCAGAGACTGGGGACAGACTGCAGTCCTCGCTTGAGGGCCATGGGGACCATTCTGTGTTTCAATAAATGTGATAACTGTCTTTTACAAGCAGTATAAGAACTTATTTTAGTAATGGGGATGTAGGTAGAAGAGACAGGGATCCATTTAAAGAGTTTTAGTGAATATGTTTTAAGCTTCAAAATCTTAGATGTGTATGTTGAGGCCAAACTTTGTCAGGGATATGAGTGTATCTGATCACAAATACAGTTTTCTTTTCCTAAAAATTCTCTGTGATTTTCCTTTAACTGATCAGCAAAGAATGCTGATGTGCTGATAACAGTGATCAAAGCTTAGTTCAACACTTCATTTGTCTGTAGATTTGTAGATCACTATGAGGAGCTGCTACAGTGGTCATGATTCTTCTCATAAGGAATTAGGCAGCATGCTTTCTCCTTTACAGCAATGGGACAATCCTGTCAAATTGTTTGGCTCTGTAAATAGCTTCAGAATTTTTTTGGGTGCCATTACACATTCCTGCAAGCTTCACCCATTGTGGCTGATTTGTGAACCTGATTCTTTTAGCTGATGTGATGCTAGAGGGGAACTCCTACATGCTAAAAGCTGGAGAACAGTGGACACCATGTGATTGTGCTGCCCTGGGAGTGGCTCACGCTGAGCTGCTGTGGTTCAACTGGGGTGTCTTGAGCAAGGTCAGATGAGAATTGCTACTTGCTAACCAGCCTCACAGGAAAGGACTACCATTGTTGTAATTGCCTGAATGAAATTCATCTGACTAGTAGGGCACTATGGTGAGGAAGTGCCTGTTCCTAGAGAATGGCTAGAACAGGATCTGCTTTCTTACACTCATCTGGTATCAAGATATACCTTAAAATCACACACTCTGGGGAATTCCTCATTGTTGTAGAAACCACCTGTGGGTAGCCAACATTCCATAGATTCTAGTCCAGAGTCATCTGCACATGAATGTAGCAGAAATGTCTTCTACAAATGAGACTGCAGAAATGGGAGGGTTGGATTATTTCTAGAAAAGGATCACCCTAATCTACAGCATAGAAGACCGTTTTAAATAAAGAAACCAGTTACCACATGCATAGAGTTAATTACATCCCAGATTTCACAGGTTTAATCCATAAGTATCACCACACTGCACATTGATGAATAAGTCAAAATAGACCTAGATTTTTAACAAAATGCCCCCTGAAAGTTATTTTTCCTATGGACAAACAATGTTACGTATATTTTCACAGAACGTGAAATCTGTTGAAACATAGGGAGGAAGTCTGTTTCCTGCTTAAAATTCATTGTTAATAAACACTTAATCAGCTTCATACTGCAAGTTTTAGTCATAGAAAATTAGTGTCTTTAGCAATGAAATTTATTTCTGAAAATAACTTGAAACAGCTTCCTCTTAGTAAAATGTAAAAGTGTCCTGATTCTTCAAATAACTTCTCCAAAAGTTTGTGCTCCTTTTTTCTTTCACTAGTGCTGTAAAGATCTGTGTTATAATAATTTTACTCTTTTTTTCTTAGAGATAAGATTTTGCTAATTTGTACTGCTTTGATGATATCCATACTCTTACTGGTTTATAGTCTATCAAGGGATCTAGAAAGTTAAAGCAAGATAAATGTAAATCATATTTTCAAGTAGAGAAGGGATCTTCAGTAAAAAGCAACATAAAATGACTGAAAATATTTAACCGGACTGCTTTTACAATCTTTTTTCAGAGGCATGTTGATTTTGAATTTCCTGAATAGGGACTGAGCAGATTGACTTTATACCATAGGTTTTTAGAAATACACGTAAACATAATAATATTTAAATATTGAGTAAAGTAATTGCTTACGTATGTTTACTGAGCAAGCAAAATCAGAATGTGAATCTAAGAGATAAACAGAAAGCATATTTGAAAATTTTACTAGTAAATTATACTTGCCAAAATGCCCCTATAGCTGTATTTTTAGGTCCCTATAGCTGGGAATATACAGGTGAGAAAGGACATGTGGAGAGGGAGAGCTGCAAACAAGAATCACAGAAGTCTGTGGCTGTGCACAGTCCTGGAAGTCCAGCACTCAATGAAAGACTCTGCACTTGGTAAAATCTGCTTACATAATGCTCATGATCTATAACTTGACACAGACTGTAACACTTGCACCAGGGCTGTAGCAAATCAGGACAAAGGGAATACACTAACTGGAGATGGATGGAACAGCTGTGTTGGCTCAGGTAGGAAGCAGAGACTTAAGTTTAAAGTGAGGAAGAAAAAGGAAGTGGTCATTTTTTGAACACAGAAAGCTAACAGAATGATGTTTTAAGCAGGGAAATCTCATGGGGAATTTAAGCCAGTTCTGCAAGCCAGCTTTATTTTCACCTCTGGGTTAGCACTTAGAGGATGGGATCTTGCTGTATAGCACAAACACTTCTGACATTTTAAATATTCTAGAGAAAAATTAAGGACTAGAAAGAAATCTAGCTATCATACTACAACCAGAGTTGTCTTTATATGTTTCTTTTAATTCCAGTCTCAGAATAAGAACCTAAAATGCCCATATTTCAAAATAATTCATAATTTATTTTGATTTTTATTCTTAAAATTGTCCAGTGTTGGAGAGAATTTCAAAGAAGCTGACAAATTTGGACTATACAGTCCCTTTGGCAAAAGCAAGCTCCAAATAAAGTTGTGTGGGCATGCAGTAACTGTAGGACCCAAAGAGGAGCTATCTTCTGGAACCACTGGAGTCTCTGAAGGAGCTGGTGCTATGGTGTGCTGGGATTTAAGGAGAAATTCTCAACGGCAAACATAGATTGTGCCCTCTCTCCACCCCAGGACAATCTCATAGGTCTGTAAAGAAATAAAGCATTAATCAAAGAAATTTAATATGTGAAGATCAAACAAAGGTACAAAGAGGGAGGTCATGTCCATACAGACTCACACAGCACCTGGTTCCTGCCTGCTGAGAACTAACAAGTATTTGGGTGCCAAAGGAATGGAGTAACTAAAACCCCTTAACCTGCCTTTGAATGAAGTGCCAAGAAATGATCTGGTCAATTACCGATGCTGGTGGTGCTTATAAACATGGAATGTGCTTATAAACATGGAATATTTGTAAAGTCAGTTTCTCTGAGCAAAAGACAGCACAAAGAGTTCCTGAGATAGCACAGGCTTCATGCTTTCAAGTTTGGAGTTGTTTTAATTTCACTAAAAGAACCACATTGCAACCTGAATTGATGCAAAAAAAAGATATAAAAATAATTTCTAGAAAACTATAGAATCTAGTTTGAAGTGTCTTTAATTTTCCATATGGAATATTGATATGAATATGAAGTATAATCTGGTTTCAAGTAGGTTAACCGAAAGAAACAAAGAAATCTAGGAAAAGCACATGGATCCATTTTATTCTTGTGACCACAATGGTTATTCTACCTTTGACTAATTAGGAAAGAAAATAAAGAGTTGAATGAACACATATAATCTAATGAGTGATCAGAAAGCAAAGCAATGAAAAAGAGTGAAAATCTGCTCTTAATCCTGATTAAGCAATGTATAAAGTGGAATATTACCTCAGATTATAGAACAGAATATTTGTTTCCTAGTAATCAGATAATTAACCCTGGGCCCATGAAGGGGATGTATGTGAATGTTAATGTGCATGTATTTATGGGGAGAAGGGAAAAAATAATGGAATACTGAAGAGAAGTAAGGAGACACCTGGCTCAGCCTCTTGGTGGTTTTATCTAGAAAAGGAAAGCAAAAAATCATAGAAGTAGTTCTGTTCTATTATTTTGTTTCCTGAAAATGTACTATTTTTAAAGCTTGGGAGTCAGAGAGGAAGGAATAAATGCTTTCCAGAGAGTTAGAGAGAGAAGGCTACTTGAGAAAATTAATTTTGAGCTGGATGGTATAGCTAGTCCAAAAATACCATGAGATGATCAGCTTCAAACAGAAAGAAAACTTTACTTGACTTTAGAAATGCATGTATGTGCATGCAGATTGTATACAACCACTACATATATGGCTTCAAATGTATATTTAATGTCCCTGTAAGATACATATACATGTTTTTAAAAAATCTAAATACTGAATACTGCTATTGGTGTCAAAGGCCACGCTGCAAATAGTTACTGTATTGTAATGGTGGTCATAATATATTTGAACTACTCAAATATTAGACACAAACAGTCTAAGACTCTTCAGAGTAAAATTTCTCAAGATACTACTAGAAGATTGACAGATGGATTATAAAGTAGAGGGATGAGAAAAAAGTTTGAAGATAATCAAAAGGTACACTTTACTAGGTGGCTTACTTTATTGAGACCTGTAGTTTCTTCATAATTCCATATTCCATTAAAACCACTGAATTTTCATTTGGAAGTCTAGTCAAGATATTTCTTCCTCAAATGTTGTGTTTTGAATAAGTAAAACAAAATGAAATATACCATATTAATAACATCTTTACAAAATATAAATTCTTGGCTATCTTTCCAAATCAATTATTTTCTCCCAGAATCTGTAAGTAAGATTTCTATGTTTTCCTGGAAGGGTAGAGTCCCTTAAGGTCTTTTACTACAGTAGAAGATTCCTTCCAAACAAATACGATGGTGAATCAGAGGAATCAGTGGACTACAAACTACGATAAAATATGTCTATGAATACTGATCCCACATGAAAATGAATTGAATAGTTGAAAGTGCAATCCTACTATTTTGTTTTTGCCTGAAAATTCAAAACAAACATCTGTCTATGACCAAGAAATATGGGCATATTATACATTCAGACTATGTTCTGAAAACATTTGCAGAATATTTTCTCCATTAAATATTTTCTGATTTCAGTTTCTTGACATGAATCAGTTAAAAGACATTTTAAAGTTACAGAATATTCACTGAATGGAAAAATCTTTATTTTTACCATTTTAAGAAAAAAATCTATTAAAATTTTACTAATTAATCAAATAAAAAACATACATTGTATAAATACAAAACCACATTAATGATTAAGAAAATTCCTATCTTCTATGGCCAGAAGGTATTGCTACGTGACAAATGCAAAGCAAAGGTACAATGACCTTTAGTTCTCTTCCTAGGATCAAATATAAATTCATCTTATGTTAATATTTCACATGGCTACAAAAGAGAGAAATGTGTTATTTTTCTGTATGAAGATACTGGAATGTCATGCTGTAAGACAATTTATGGCAAGGGGGAGGATCTAAGGAAGCTGCCTCCCATCCCAGGAACACTTGTGTGCAAGAAGGGTGATAATAGACACACTCCTCCTGGGCTCATCACAACATCAGCTCTTGCTGTTCTGTAGTCACACCTGACTGACCTGGGTAAGCCACGGGAGAGAATTTCACGACTCTTGTGGCTGCTGCCCCTCTTAACATCACTCTTAATTTTCCCCTTAAATTGGCTTTTGTCTCCTCCTTGTTTGTAGGGTTCCCTTTAGGCACAGATGTTATTTTTCATTCACTCTAGAAAAGCACAATGCAAACATTGAGCAAGATGGCTGTGCAGTACTTCACAGTGATTAAAGATCAGAGAATTGTCAAGGGACACAGTATTTAAAAGGATGTGCTCTGGCCAAGCAAGCTGAGTAGACTGGAGCAGAACAGAGGTGTTTGGAAAACAAGATCTGTGTGGGATTATACAGCTAAGCAAGTGCCATCCAGAGGAAAATGACATAACAAGAACTGTCTACAAATAATTAAAGGCATGCCATAAAGTAGGCCATATTTTTTGATTAATCAAAAAAGACTGAGGAACTCATTTATCATGCAGAGGAGAAAATTTAGGTTACGCTTTAGGAAAGACTGTATAAGATTTGAACAAATAAGAGTTCATCTACAAACCACAGTGTGCCATCACTAGCTTGAAGGGAAAAACTGCTCAAGAAGTCTTAATTTCTTTGGGGTTGTTTAGAAATAATTAAATAAACTCTGTGCTTTGTAAGAGAAAGTATCAGGTGACCCCTAGAGGTCATCTCAAGACCCAGCAACTCTGCAGCTGAAATCGCTTTTGTTAAAAGGCAACAAAAACATGAAACTGATTAATACCTTTGTACTGTATACAATAACACTGTATTTTAACCACCCTCTGGGTACTTCAGACATCTGCATACTATGTATGCAAACCATTCATTTTCATAAATGGTTTGCTTCAAATACTGTTAGATTAAGGATGTTAGTGTAACCTTATAATATAAACAGAGAGTGGTGATTTATGGGCATGAGCGAATAAAAAGCAGACTGAGGAGCCAGACTATGAAAGAATACATTTGGTTTTGTAAGTAACAACGTTTTCAAGGCTGCTGTAGAAATCAAATCTAAAGTGTTATAACATTGAATTGTGCATGACAGTGACTACTTAGTCCCCAGTCTCATAATTTGCATTGTGGTGAGATAATCATTGCCAGCACGGAGCAAAGTCCAGTGCCTGGCAAATGACATTGGATGTTGCATGTTTTCATCCATTAACAAAGACTTCCAAGAAATTACTTTTTTCTCTCTTCCATTTAATAATCCTTTATTTGTAGAGCCTCCAAATTTCTTTATTTCCAATGAGATTTGGTGCCCAATGAGACTACACTTTTTTCTTTCTAAATGCTGTTTGTTCCTCCCAAATATGTATTAGTCAGTGGCAATTTTAGCAATCACATTTTTGTCAAGGTAAATTCTTGTAGATGCTTCAACTCATTATTTTAAATTAGCATTCATAATTACCTATTCAAATTATTTCTTGAATTTGGCATGGTATTCTGCAAAGGCCAGAAGGGCTATTAATTAGCTGATCAATTAACCTGAATCTGTGACAGTTTTTATGCATATGTTTCAAGCATTATTATCGTATGTATGCACGGTACATACATCATTAGGAAAGTAGAAAGGGTCTCAATGACAAAAGTCTGTCAGTAAATGAAGATGTGACATAATTCTCTATCCATTCATTTGTGGTGGGGTGCATTGTTTAGAAAAATTTAATTGACTGCCTCGAAGGAGACATAAGCAAGGCAGCCCAGCCAGGTCATTTCAGACTTTTGTTACCTAAATTCTGCCAGTTGATAAAGTATCAGAGTTTAGCTGGCTGTATGACTTACAGCTGGCTTTATCACCTGTTTGATGGCTATTTTTAATGTAAGTGTTTTATATATATATAAAATTAAAGTTTTAATACAAATGTCACCAATGCATAACAAACTGCAAAATCTAAGCACAGAAAAATGTAATTCTTTGGTAATCCATGATTCTGGAAAGTTTAGCCTGAAAGACTTGGTTCAACAGCCTGAACTCTACCCACAGCTTTGAGGTTCAATACAGCCTCACCTAGAGCAGTCAAAGGGGTTTGAGTTGCTTTTTGTACAATCTTCTCTCATCCATTATATTGATTTCATGTTGCTTCAGGCAGAATGAAGCAAAGTACCAGCAAGCTGGAGCCTGTTTCTGAATGGATACTGCTTTTTTTATGTAGTCAGCAGAACCTGGGCATGCCAGAAAGAGACCCTGATTAATTTTTTTTTCCCTTTGGTAGTGCATAATTTTGATAGTTATTTTTCATTAGAGTATGGGAAGATACACTGGTTAAAATTTTCATCTTCACCTACGAATCTATAAAAGCAATGGCAGGTTATGATAATGAAATGAGAGCTTTCAGGGTGTCAAAAAAGGTAGCTTTAGAATAATATGCATTTTCAAGTTGTTTTCCAATCGGTGCAAGGAATCAAGCATTTTTCTATTGATACAGGCAGTTTTGTTGTTGATAATAAACCTAATGTGTATAACATGTTGTAACATTTACATAATGGATATATCAACAGGTATTTACTCAAAGTACCACATTCTATCAAATAAATTACATACTTTAGAGGCCAAATGACTAAAGTAAATTATGATATTAAATCAGTTTTAACAATATACTTTCTTCTGCTTAAATAACCTAACAAAAGGCAATCTTAAATAAACATATTGGGGAGTGCAAACAAAATTTTAATATCATTTGTGATACTTTCAAATTTGGAACTATTTTTTTATCATTCTTTCTCAAGAGAACTTGCATTTTTTTCCACATGCACAATACTACAGAGTTCAGCAAATGAAAAATAGTGGAATTACAGAGCAGAATAAAATTATTCCTTACCGATCTGGAATCTGGTATAGTGATTAAAGCATGTGGGCCATGCCACTGGAGCAACCTACCACAACTATAAAATTATTCAAAAGCAAAACACTTAAGTCTGAGCCTAGAGAGGAACAGAGTTTTCTGGATAAAAATAGAGTGGGAAATACGCTAATGACTCTGTAAAGATGCTCAATCAGGTTTTGGTAGACAATTAAGATGAAAATAACTTGTTCCTACAAAACTACTTATTTTCCTCTTAGCTTTTCTTTAGAAGCTAATGTTCTCTTGGGATATTGTAGAAATTAATTCAGCTGCACTATTTTTGTATAGCATTTTATAAAAACACAAACTGTTGCATTATCTGTAATTATTTTTTGTTATCCAAAATTGCATAATCAGCAGCTGCATAAATCAACATCTCAAAATTTTCTCTTCCTTGTGTTAGCAGCAGCTGATACAGTGGTTATTGGAATGAAATATAATGTATATTATTTGGCGAAACCTCAGGTTAACTTCTGTCACTGCTGTGTTCAAACCTAACTATAGTAGCTCAATTCCAGAATTAGAGTTCTCATATGGAAAACTAAATTTTGCTGATGTTTTAAAAATATAAAATAAAGCATCTTCCATTTTAGATAAATGGAAGCACAATAGTCTTCCAAACTTGAAAAACTGATTTGCCAATCTGTATTTTTTCATATTCCAGGGCAAAAATTAAGTTTCTTTTACACCTTTTCCTGTATTTGTTACTAACAATATTACAGGACTGTCTAGTGGCAGACTTCACACATTGCTCTAGTTAGGCCTTTTTCCAAACACGCAAAAAACCGCCAAATCTGTAACCAAATAAAATAGCCTTTTGTATTTCACTGACGTAGCAGTATATTTTCTGCTACCTATCTATATTGTATTGAGTTAAAAAAGAAATAAAGAAAAGGATGACAGCATCACGACAAGATTCTATCTTAATGAAAAATGTGTGGTCAGCAATGAATACTTCAAATTAGGTCCCAAGCAGTAAGAGCAGCAGCAAGGGCTGGTAACATTGCCTGACTCCAAGCTCGAAGCAAAGACTTGCCAAGAGCAGGATGTCCAGGTTGAGGCTGGGATGGTCTTCATGAACCAGAAGATTGACTTTGAGGAAAGAAATAATCCTGAAAGAGAAACTGGATGATTTATTTTCATGGAAATACCTTGTTTTATCAGGTTTGGACAAGCAAAGGCAATGATAGGAAATACCAGATGTTCTTTTTCCCCATGCAACACAGCTGAGGAAAAAAAATCCTCAGATCAGTTAAGTAATTGCTATTATGGTTCTCCAGTGAAGGCCAGGTTTGAGATAAGAAAGGAAGAACATTTTCCACCGAGGATCAACTACTAGTAAGACATTTTCCTAAAAAATAAATTCCTGATCCTGATGGAAAGACTGGATCAGTAAGACATTTTGTGTAGTAGTAGTAGTAGTAGTGTAAGACATTTTGAGTGTGCTAAACAAGCAGGAACTCCCCAGCTCATCTAAATGGGTGTTAACTAAGCATCATTTTCTTACAGCCCAGTCAGCTGTTCACTTCTGCCTGTTTGTGCTGAAAATGTCACTTGGCTGGCAAGTATCTGAACATAGTCAGTCCTGGAAATGGTGACTCAGTCCCAGGCACCCATCACATCTCAGGGCTATAAAGCATTGATTTAATGACACAGAAATCCCACCAAACTCATGGGCATCGAGGTAGTTAGAAAACAGCTAATGCCAAATTCATAAACAACAGACTTCGTGTCTGATTTTTACAGGATCTTTTCTTCTGAATGCCAGGGGAAAGGGAGTTGAGACTGTCCAAGCTGATAGCTACACCCTACAGCAGCATGATTAAGGAGATTTCACAGTACAGAATGAAAATTTCCTTTTTTTAGGAATACTTATATTTGCATCCTTTCCCTTATAGAGCCGACATCCCTTGCTGTACTCTGACAAAAACAAGAAACTGGTATTTTTATCAGAAATTTTCTGGGTAATATTTACCTTCCTGATAAGCCTCTAAAAATGTCTGCAAATTCATATGTGTTCAGAACTGACCACACAGGATGAATATGTTGAAGTACTTTATAATTTTAGAGATTATTGCAGGTTACTGCCTACTAGAACAGTAATTAAACAGCTTTTATATTTATCATTTGGACTATGTAGCTGTCAGATCTTAGTAATTGCAGTCCTATTTATTGTGATGGATATCGTGTAAGGAAAGCCCATAACACTGAACAAAATGCTTCTGGTTGTTTAATGAATGGTGCTTTTCCTTGTGAGTAAATAGCAAAGTAGTACACAAACCACAGGCCATATTATGCAAACATGACACCTAACTTCTTGCAGTTGTAAGGGGAAAAATACTTCTAAAGTTTCCCAGAAAACACATAATTTTGCTGACTGACTCCTACTTTGGATGATTTACTTCACTTTATTCAGTGAATTAATGAAATTCTGTAATTCTCATACTTTTTTTTTTCATTTGATACATTACCACTCTTTTATTATTATAGATTTTTTCCCCTGTAATTTCTCTTTCTATTCCTGCCTATTTTCCACATTTATTTTCTGCATCTTGCATTCTCTGATCTGCACTTAAAATTCTTAAAAAAAACCCTATTTTAATTAAATAAAATCAGTTTGTAGTGATGTTAAAGTACATATAACGTGAGTAAATTCCAGGTAATTGAATGAAATATAACCTTAATTACAAATCAGAATTTATACAAGTTCCTAGTGAGACATCAAGCAGTTTGGTGAAAAATTACTAATTTTTTACCAGTTCTAGTAATTTACTAGGATTTTATTTATTACACTTATCTAGAAGCATTTTGGTAAAGGAATACAGACACAGGCAGGTATTCTACCATGTTAATCAAAGGATTTGAGATTCAATTTCAGTACTGATAAATTACAAAAGTACTGCTAAAAAAGATCAGAGCATCTGAATTTAAAAAGTTAGAGAAAGATCAGCAGCAATGAGACCCTACTTTAGTTTTTTTGGGAATAAGCACTGAAATAAACAAGATGATCCTGTGTGTGGTTGTAGGACAGAAGATTAGGGTGGTGATAAATTGCCAGCTGTAAAGGGCAAATTTCATACATATGATATATTGCTGGGAACTCTTTATTAGTCTGAAATGAGTTTTTATTACATCTTCCAAACTATTAGAAGGCTTAACCTCTTGAGAAATTTTCATTAGTTGTACAAAAAAATGCCATCGGACGGCTTCCTTTCTCTAGTCAGGGATTCCACTCAAGAAACTCTGTGTAGCTGCTGGCTTTGATCTTTGTCCCATTATTTCAGTTTCTTGCTTCCTCTCAAAGAGTTTTATAATATCCACTTTATAACAAAAATAATTTCACTGCCAAATGAGAACTCCCCTGATAAATCTAGAGTTTCTGGTGGTTTTAAAAAACATTACAGAATACAGTAAAAACTGCACTAAAACACACCCTTTTAAAATCTGAAATAAGAAAGACAAATGCACTAAAAAATAAAGGATTTAAAAGGGCATCTGGGAAAAAAGAGCAATCATGGTAAATACGAGCAAGAGTTACAGTAAGATTACCTTGGGAAGAATCTCTCAAGATTTGGTATAAATTGGAAATGTGAAAAGATGCTGGGTAACAGTGGGAAAGTCTGGCAGCCAAGATGTTTCCACATCCAAGATACAGTTATTTTCTGTCCTAAATTTCATGGTGGAAACCCTAAAAAGGTGATAGTCATGAAAGCCCAAACAGAGACATTTGAGGTCCATGAAAGAATGGCCCAGATAGAAGCTAGACTTTTAAATTAAGACATATAAGAGAAAAGTATGGCAAAGTGGAATTGAATGTACTTTCACTTCTAGAATAAAAATCTTGTAACAGGGAATCTTATGATTTTTTCTTCCCCAAGGAATATCAGCATAACAGTATGTCATCATAGGTAAGGGCTGCTCATCTTTACAAATCTAATTTCTGTCTGCTAGTACAGTGCCACTGGCCAAATGAAGTATTTTAGGTTGCTTTACTGCATCTCTGTTTACTAGTTTCTCCTGGTGTTTGCTCTTGTGCTTTGCTGAGATATCCCTGTAATTGGTTTACTTCCCTGACCACAGCAAGATACTGCATCAATGACTTTAAGTTTCTATTTAACATCAACATTTTGGGCTTGCACAAAATTGATTCAAAAAAGTTAGAGCTGGAGAAAATTTTTATTAGCGTCCCATTAAATCTCTGCAAATACAAGGATATTCCCTATATTTCCTAGGTTTTTTTTTTGTTTGTTTGTTTGTTTTTTTCCAGACTAGGTTAAAAGGTGCCAAATGAGAAAGTTTTGGCTATTTTCACAAGTCTTTTACTTTTTCACTATTTTCACAAGTCTTTTTCACTGTACCTCAATGATACTTTATGTTACTGAACTCTCAAGTTTGTTTTTTTTCTTTTCTTTTACTAATGACCTTTGCTGCCATTTATTCTTTTGTGAATAAATTTATTCTTATTTCTTATTTCAGTGATTTGCACACTATTATGTTACTGCTTGTGTATGAAAAGTTACACAAATACTCAAAAAAGTCTATGCCCTTAATCAAACCAGATCTACTGAATGCTCTATAACATTTGTATTTAGTTTCTCAAGACCAAGGTTCATTTGCTCCACTGTACTTCCTGTTATTTCCCTGACAATGTTATTCTCATAAAAAAGCTTGATACTATTTTTGCAGCCCATTTCTACAGATACAGTTCAAAATAAGACACCAGCCTTCCTACATTTATATAATTTCTAATTAATTTTTTTATTTGGTTTAGATAAAGCATTTCTAAAGCTTACTGAAACCCCTGTCTTATCAGATTGTCCAATAAATATGGCAGCATAAGAAACAAAATCCATAACACCTACCAACAGTTGAGCCACTGAGAAAGTGACAGGAGATACACTAGAAAGTGATTACAAACAGATACTTCCCATGGAAGGAAGGAAGGAAGGAAGGAAGGAAGGAAGGAAGGAAGGAAGGAAGGAAGGAAGGAAGGAAGGAATAGACAATAATTCCTAATAAATATACACAAGGATCATATCAATTGCTGATAGAGAAAGTATATATTTAAATAAAATCACATTGCATGCTATTTGTTGAGGGTTTCCTGAACACAGAAGGCTGTGAAAGCTTTCGTGGCTTTTCTACTCGAAGTCCCATATTAATTTATGTGTCCCCTTTACCATCCTATTGCCATTTCCTCTTCCCTGTTTTCCTTCCCCTGCCCTGAGAGCCCAGAGATTCTGTTTGCCCGTGGTGAATCTCTGGCTGGACCAAGGGCAAAAGAGAAAATTAATGTCCTTGAGAAATGTACTGTTTTCAGCGTTCTGGAAAAAACAATGGGAGGGAAGAGGATTGGCACAAATTAGCTAGCTCGGATGATAATAATAATGAAATTTAATAGACAGTCCAAAAGTGACAGTTGTTTTTGACATATAGTGGACAGTTGAGGAAAGGCAAATGAGGAACAAAGTGCAAACCCAGCAATTTGTTACTTTGTGGTGCCTAATTACTACCCACAGCTGATATCCTGACAGAACAGGGAGGAGTCCTGCTGCAGCTTCTGGCAGAGGCAGAAGTTGTTTGATAAAACCAAATGAAAAAACAAATGCTGACAAGTCTTGTACCTTTTTTTTTGAGAAGTTTTTCTACTTTTGCCATATCTTTGCTTAATCAAAGTAAGTCACTTCAGTTCCAATGCTTGTTACAGAAGGGAAGGAATATATTCACCTGTTATATTGAAGAAAACACTTGGGGTTTCCCCCAAACTGAAGATGACATGGAAAGACAGTGCTGGAAGGGGTTATGAAAAACGTCATAATGTAGACTTGTGAGGGAATTGTAAGAGAAAACATCCTAGGTATTCTTAGGACAAATCCTGACTGACTGAAAACTTAATTCCTTTCTTGAGAGACTTAATATGATACTGGGCAAAATACAAGCACAAGGACATATTCCTTGACCCTTTCTTCAAGTAACAGGAAAGACTAAAGAAAAAAATAAGATGTTATTGGAACAGAACTCCTTGCCCACACTAGCTGTACTGTAGGTATTGCCACTGTAGAGGGGTCAGAGAGCTACAAAATTCACTATTGAGCACAGACTTCCAAGGTACCTCAAAACTAGCCAAAGAAGGTTAAGAAGGAACAACATCCTGCAGTAAAAACCTGTACATTTCTGACCAGAGAGAAGATGTTCTGTTCAGATGCAGAAGACATTGCTGAGAAGAGTTTTACTACCCAAGCATGCAAACTGCTCCATTTTAACTTTAGAATTAGATTACATCTCTTTACACTACTGCATGGACAGCATAGTAATGCAGTGATTTTTAAAAGCCTAGGAAAAAATGTGGTATATTTATGGAACTGGATACCAGATAAAAAAAAGAGGCTTTTTTGTCTTTTTGAAAGAAATAATCTCTTTTAATGTGAAATGGGTTTTTTTGTGGTAAAAGGAGTATACCATTGAGCATAAATGGTACAGTGACACATGAAATCATAGGTTACAATTTATATTCTCAGTAGTACCTGAATACTCTAGCATTTGCAAACATATTTTTCTAGTCCTGTTTTCTTTGAGTCCTCTCATCTGGCATAGATGGCTTCTAAAGGTCCCTTCCACCTTAAATTACCTGGGATCCTATGAAAGTAACAGGGTAGCACGGAAGTAAAAATAACTAAGACCTGCAGATATTTTTGTGTTAGTTATACTTTAAAAAATAAACTCTAGCTTCAGTATACTTAGCTGGTAGTTAGAAGAATGCCTGTATTTGAAGGATGAATTTATACAAGCTGAATTCTGCCATCAGTTATTCAGGTTCCTTCCCACTGACTCCCTCGGACTCTGGAATTTGTTGAAGCAGGATATAAATTAGTTCATGGAGTGACAGCAGGCCAATTCATTCTGGGGTATTTATATAAGGTCTTGTAATAAGTAAATTATTTGGGCTAAGACATTGATAATTTCTTTAGATTTCAGGGACATTATCACCTGAGAAGCTGAGTGCCCAATAACCAAGAAAGGTGAAAAGTAGCTTTGAAAAGCTATTCATAATAGAAAAAAAAATACAGGTAAAAAAAGTAATCTTCTTTTTAATTTCATGGAAACATCTGATCTGATAATTAGCAATCATATTATTCTCAAATTGTTACTCCTTGTAATATTTGCAATTAGATGTGAGCATTATACAATATATTTATATTATATTATAATTTCTATATGAACATGTGAAGGTTTGCCTATCAGTAAATTATACAAAATCTCAAGCAAACTGTAATATGCAGTAACAACTAGTTAAATGAGAAAGTATTTCCCACAATAAATTGTTACTGCATTATAATTACCAGAAATTAATATAACTCAATTAAGATGTTATTCTTTCACTATAAATCACTCCAAGAATGGCTATAGCACATTTCCAGTCAGGATATGGTGAAAATTCTTCTGAATGTATTATTAGGCCTGAGGCAGTAAGGCAGGTATGCCCCAAGGACTCCTGTCTAAAGGGTAGTCAGGGTATTTGGATGTAGGCAGAGGCTGTGTCCAGGTCTGTTACAGAATGAAAACTCCCTGCATTCAGCACAAAAAGCCCCACACAAATCCAAGGAATTTGTCTTTGCCAGTGACCTTTAGCCAAGTCCTGGATATGTCAGAATAAATTATTAAAGGCAAATGCCCCTATCTGAATAGATAACTCTTTTTTTTTTTTTCTCATTTAGTAATATATAGATTTTCTACAAAATTTACTGTGATAATTCTAGTAGTGTATGTAATTCAAAATACTTTAATGGCAGTAAAGAAAACAGGAAAACACCCTGACTCTTCCAACAACATATTATGATATTTTCAGCAGGACAAACTCCTAGGTTGTGTTCCTGTGGTCTCTCTGTCATGTACCAATTAGCACTGTTCTATCTTGTCCCCAAAAGGCTCAGATGGTTTGCTGGATTTCATTCCTTTTGAGTGACAATGAAAAGCAGCAGTAACTCCTAAGTTCAAATACACATGCCAACAATGAGCTACTGTTCGGGACAAGATCTGTAACCTTCAGATTGCACTCTTTCACTTCTCTTTTTTCTTCAGCTGACTGAGTTAAATACTGAGGCAAGCTGTCATTCAGAACTCTCAAACCTTAAAACTAAAATCTGATTAGAAGTAGTCTGTGCAAACACAGACAGAGTTGCACCATTGTTCTATTTATTTTTCACACATCTTTTGGGCTTTGTGAAATAAAATTCAAGTTGTGGAAATGAAGAGCCATTCAGAAAAACATTAATGTAGCCATTGACTATAAATATCCTAAAAATCAATCTGAAAATAATGCATCCAGTCGCCCAAAATTGACAAGCTATGTGAAATGCAAATTTAAAGAATGCCAGGTGTTATTTCTGATGCATCCACTAGCCTGCCACAACAATTGTATTTTTTGAACTACTATATGTAAAGTTTTGTACTGTTTTACACTTAATCAATAATAACCGAAGTATAATTGGAATCACCTTCTAGTAACCACGCCCTTTAAGAACCAACTACATCCCATAAAAGGGAAGCAGTCAAAGCACTGGAATGCATACTAAATATAAAATAAAACCAGATAATTTCCTACAGTGGAAAGCATTATCAGTTCCTCTCCATACTCCATCTAGCAGTCACCTTTTCTTACGATCTGTCTTTTAGAGCTCCACTTTCAGCAGGGGCACAGTGTCTCTGGATTTATGCCTCTGAATGGCATCCCAGAGCAAGCCAGTGGGAACCACAGGTACTTGGGAACTTGCCCAGCACTTTGCAGAACTGGAATCACTGAAGAGCTCTCAGGCAAGCACTCTGACAGAGTGGAGTATGGGTCACCATCCCTACAGAGCACCTCTGCACTGCCAATAGTTATACATGGCATATGTCATTGAAATCAGCCTGAGTTTCTTTGGGGTATGTGGTAGCTGGATTTTGAATTTCTGCCACATTCTCTCTCTTCACGATAGGAATTGTTTATTCTAACATAACTGTCAAAGGAAACGAGAAATATTTTGTGTAAAAACAGTGATTTAAATGCTCAAGGGATCAACCTCCCATTGATGTCCATGGACAAGCTAGTGATTCTGAACAGTCCCTTTTGGAACAAATTCTCTTCTTCTTAGTTTAATGATTTTCTCCTTTTGAAAGGATGGGCAGTGAGTTTTAATTCATTATGTTTTAATGACACTTGTTCATACCTGGATTGGATATTCCAAATCAAAGCCCCTCTAAAATAGCTTGAATTGAGCAGCAGCATTATAAAGTATAAGATCAATGGCTTTAGACTGGTAACATTTTTTAACAAATGAAAATCTCCAAGCTGCTATTTGCTTTACCTGAAACTAACGCACATGCCATTAGAAAAACAACAACAAAAAAGAAATAAGTTGACAGTTGCTCTGTGGCTCACTGATAATTACTTTCCTTGCCTTTTAATGAAGATTTAGCACCACTATCATGCCCAAGTTTCTCAATTTAAAGATGAATGGGCCTGCAGATGCCAAATCCTTAATCCCCCACAGGTGAGGAGGTGTCCATATTGTCCAGCAGTAATTATTCTGTGTAACTACAATGTGTTAATGGGTTCTCAAGAGAATCTTTTTTTCCTAGATAGGAGTCAGTGATCAACATAAAAGAATTACTTATGGTCTTGCCCACAACAGCAGAAAGGAAAAAAATAAAGAATTTTAAATTGGGAAGTCGAGAAGCTCTTCTGAGGCGTATTTTATTACCCATATATTCTGAAAAATTCTCTGCTCAAGTTTTCCTTGAACTTCAGGGGTTTCGGATAAATCATGAGCAGAACACAAATGTTGCTCTAGCTTTGTCAAAGAATGAAAGCACAAAAGTTCTGTCACTAGGGGAGGAGAGAAAGGGAAAGAGATGACTAAGCCCTGCAGTTCTGGCACAATAAGGGGAGGAAAGGACTGTCCTGAAGCAGGAAAACAATAACCTAAAAAATAAAAAGAAAAGAAAAGTTAATAAAGAACTCAGAAGAATTCTTTTTTTATTTGACTTTTAGTTCAGTTCATAATCAGATTTTTCTCTATTTAATGCTGATTTTTAAGAACTGTGGTTTTTATGACTGTATTATTTCAGTGGGTTCTCTTCTAATTCCAAAAACAGTTCCAGGGCATGCACTGGGCAGAATGTCACTGAAAAGGACTTCAGTAGTTTCAGCTCTTACTCAAGGCCTGGGCATGGCAGCCTTTCAAATGAAATATACACTGCCATGCCTTCTTGCAGAAATTTCAGCAATAATGAAAGCCTTTGGAAACAACCCTTCAGCTGCTAGCATGACAAGAGTTAGTTAAGAAACTACACAGAGCACCCTAAGAGCAACTAATTTACAAAAAAATTGGATGAGGTGCAAAGGATAAACAGACTTTTTTTCCTCAGGACACCTTTTCTAATTAAAAGTAAACAAACTTCCATTTCATAAAGTAGACCGATTTCTTTAACAGCTTTACTTATTATCAGCCTCATTTCATGCTTGCAATAGAAAATTCTGTAGAAAGGGTTCAGATGTCATCTCCATGGAGACTAATTCCGTAATGAGCTGATGGGTTTCAGGAAGATATTGTTGTTTTTCCTTCCTGTTGCCATGTGCTTTGGATCATGCTCATATTGAATTTAAAAAAATCACAACAGTGACAATTATTGCAGAAAATTTTCATATTATTTGATTAACTACTGGGATAGAGAACTGTATGGTTCACAGTTCTCAGTTTCTGCTAATCAGGTAGTACAGTGTGAGGAAGGAGGAACTATTTTAAAGTGCTCTAGAGTGAAACATTATTTTCTACTTAGATCATGATTTGAACTGACAGTATTATGTTAGTGCTTTGGCTGACAGTTTTTGATAGCCAGTTCCTCCAGACTTAAGAGAGGCTTTTGAAGTTGTTGTGAAAGTGCTTTTGAAGGTTTCTCCTGGAAGATTATACTGAATTGTGAAGTTTTAACAAAAACTGAGTCTGTTATGCAGCATCGTAGTTTAACCCCAGCTGGGATTAATTCTAATCCAACCAAAACCAGCACATGCACAGAAATTAAGTGTATAGATAGGATTATGTGAAATTTATAGAGGCCTGGGTTTGCTTTTTTCCCCTTGGAACATTTAAAATAAGTCTTTCAGCAAATGTAGTCTCTTCTATCAAAATGCAGATCTTCTCTATACCTTGAAGATTTTAATTTAAAAAGTGATCATTTTCACTCTCTGTAAAATTATGCCCTATGTTGTTCTATTTCATCCTGAGATAGGTTATCACTATTTCAATCACCCCTTAAAGCAGTTCTCACCCCAACTATGACAAACAGCATTGCTCCACATCTGCTTTGCTTACAGAACTCTGTTCTCTTCCATTCTTTGATCTCTTCAACCTATGACCCACCCCATTCATTTATTTAAATGTAGCCATATTCAAAACTTGGCAGCTGGTAATTCCAGCACATGACAAGGTCTTTGATGGTGAGTCAGCTGGATGCAGAAGTCCTGAGCTTCTGAACAGGCATGATACAAGAGCCTGATGTTTCATGCCTTTAAGATGAGGTACATTTGAACTCTGTTTCATTTATGTCTTAGCACATTACACTTACTGTAATTAACCCTGTTTCCAGGGGGCAAGCTCCTTGCCAAAGTTCTCAGGGTGAATAACCAAAGCCCAAAGTCAAAATAACTTTTCTCGGTGCACATTTCCATATGTGCTGCATGAGAAGCCAGGTCAGGTTTTTACCTGGCAGTCACCACAGAACCATGATGTGTATTCAATATTTTGTGTCTGACTTGCAATACATCATACATTTCCCTGAGACCACGAAAGCCACCAGAGTGCAGCCAAGAGAAATATCTGCTTTTACTTGCCTTCAGCCTGTTTTCTATCCAGTAAGAGTCCCACCATCAGTTAGCCTATGAGAAACATAAGTAGGAATGTTGTAGAAAGTTTCTAATTCAGGAGGTACAAAGTGCTTTAAAATTAGGTCTCCCATTGCTGCTTGCTGTGTAGGAGTTGAAAAATTCTGTGCTTCCTCTACATTTAGTAAATAATGACAGGACAAGACTTCAATGTCCTTCAGTCTTCCAGCTGCTTAGGTGTTTTTCTAATGCTATAGAAGCTTCAGAGTATTACTGAAACAAGAAAATAGAGCAGTAAAAACAGTGACATTTTTTCCCCACTACATATTTTAATCCTTTATCTATAAATCAAATAAGACTTCTCCCACCTTTTCTGATTGGTTTGATAATTTTATCTCCTATAACTGCTTCTGCTCCTCATTTTTACACTTGGCAATGTAACACATTCAGAAATAAATAATGATGCCCTTGAATTTACCATGGCCATGTACAAGAACAAAAGCAAAAAAGTACAAGAAATATACCAGTAGAAAATTAACATAAGGTCACAGATTTGGTGCCATACCAAACTTTTAGACATAATAAGATTTTCTTATACATAAAATGAAATTTAAACAGCACACAATTGAGGCTAAATTATTTTAAGCTTTCTTTTAAAAACCATATAAATGCTATAAGCTATTGTTACATAATGATTAGAAATTTTTTTCCAATAAACTTTCATTTGTAAGCAACACTTAAATTTGTGCCAGTGTTCATGATATGTCATCATGATCACTAATTGGTGCAGATATTGCTGCTTCACTTTGCTTTGGAGTTGGGGTTATGAAAATTCAAGCAAAGCAATATAGAGATCTGGCTGCATGCTATGTAGGTAGTCCTTCCCCCACTTCATCACCATCTTGTGAAAATGGAGGTTGTTTCTGCAGTGTTAAATCAGAGTTAAGAGGCAGGACAACATTTTATACTCTGGGAATGTCTTTTAACAGCCTTGTGTGCCCCTATTAGTCCTCCCCTCTGAATCATTCGTGCATATCTTGAAAGCCAGGCCACTAAAGGAATACTTTGGTATTTCCAATGACTCAGCTGTTTTTTCTCTGCCAACTTGTGCACCTGTCTTGACCTCACTAACATTCTGGTCAGAGTCCCTTTCCCTCTCACCCATAAAAGATAAGGTGAGTGGAACCTGAAAGTACATGAATATGTAACACCCGTTCCTTCTTTAGGTGTCCTGTCCAGATACTGCCAGTCAGAGTAGATTTGAATCACTGTTTAATGGGTATTGAAATACTGTCCTGCCAAACTAAGCAGCTGACCCAGAAGCCATATCTCATTAATACTATTTTGTATAGTATGAATAGAGATCCTTTAAGAACAGGAATATGTCAGAGACTTCCTAATGATAGGTCCACTCCTGCTGTCATCAAATTAGTCCAAATTCTTAGAGAAGGAAGAATTGATACTGCCCTACATCTCTTTTCTATATACTGACTAATTCATCTATATAATGACTGAGAAGTAATATCTTTCTACAGTTGCCATAAAAATAAAAGATAAAACCTAACTAGAAGAAATCTAGGTTTAGAGATTTCTTATTCATATTTCAAATTAACTGTTGATTAACCTAAAATGTGTATTTATATTCACCTTTATGAATTGGCAGGCTTAGAAATATAAATCATAAATAAATTTGTAAGACTGATCGTCAGAGCCTTGCCAAAAGGATTCTAGGGGAGGATAACTTCTTGAGAAAGAGCAGATGCCACTATAGCTAGCAAATTCCTCTAACTTTGCAGATGCCATAAGATTTATAATTGCTATTGAAAAACGGATACATAAAATAAAAAGAATTCACCTTGTTTTCAAAGGAATCCAGGTTATATCCTTGCCAAATTAAGTTCTCGTGAAAGAACTTAGTCTTTTACTGGTGAGTACAAATTAACAACACCTTCCATAAAATTTTAAACTATATCATGTGCAAAAGTAAATTTATTGTCTAGGGATATGATGTGTTGCACCTGCTCAGTGATACTCTGACAGAAATTTGTCTAGATCATTTAAATAGACTAAATATGAAAAAAACCACATTGTACTGGCATTGACATGGGATTAAGACGTTGGTCAGGGTCTAGTTTAAACTTTTTGCTCTCATGATAACTTCCTGGAATTGATCATTCTATATCTTAAAGAGAAAGGCTTTTCAAGGACCACTTAGATCCTTTATCCCCTGTATAAGAAGAGAATATGGTTGATAAATTTTCTTTTCCTGTTTATGAACTGCATCTGGTATCACTGGCAGAACACTGCTGGAGGAATGAAGAAACTTTATGTACCTTTTATCTTGTTCATAGAGAATCAATTAGTAAAACTGTAAGTTATATCTCCATCATGTGTTGTTTAAGAGGAAAGAGCATTTCTCCAGGGTAATGTATTTTCCCCCCAGTTCAAAAGAATCTGATAATGGCAGCTTATCTCTGGCAGTTTTCAGCTGAATAAAAGGTTAAATATATCTCGTTGAACTAGATCTCTTTGAGCCAATTCATGTATACATGTTGTTCCCTGCTGACTTGATCCTCTATGCTGTTATCCTTGCCTACAAAAAGGATATTGACTTATTGGTCACTCTCAATTTTTATGCCATTTGCTAAACCCTTGGTCTTAGGATGCTGAGGAACTTTTAAGTGCATCTTTCCAATTTTGGGGGATTTTTTGATTAACAGCATACTTTAATTCTGGCTGGTTCTATCTTCAAAGAAAGTACAGCCTGTCTTGGAAGAGTTAAAATTAAGTTACTAGTCTTACTACTTTTAAATCCTTTGCCTCTGCTTAGGAAGATGTGTGGTAGTATTTGAAAGGCTATTGTTACAATATTGCAGGGAAAATATACTAGAATAAAAAAAAAAAGAAAAAAGAAGAAAAAAATCCACCATTTAAAAATCTTACTCTTCTTCCTGGAAAATAATCTTCAGTAAGGGAATCAAAAATGTTTGTCTTTTTTTAGCACCAAGTACAGCATAACATGAGGTGAAAAAAACTGGTATCAGTAGGTAATATCTTGCTTTATCTCTAAGTGATGAGAAAGGGAATGAAAAAGAAAAATTGTGTTGCTTTAACAAAACCCAGCTATGCCTCCAAGTCAGCAGCTGCACAATAGCAGAAAGAAAGACTTATGTTAGAAGAGAGAACAAGGTAGAAGAATGAGAAAAATGCCAGAAAAAATTCAAGAAAAGGAAGACTGGACAGGAAAAGTTGTATCCAGGAACAGATACTGGATATGAAGCAGTAGAGCTGAGCTCACTGCAGGACAGTGATTGACAATGCCTAAGTGTATTGGTCTATCTAACCCTGTCCTAAAAACCTACTGAGAACACAAGAACACTGAGAGTTTTCTACTTACATGGGGCAGACAGACTCTCCATCAGCTGTGGTCCATGGCTATACAAATATGCATTCATCCTGCAAACTGCCTTTTGGTATGCTGCTTTAGTTTTCCAGGCTACTATGCTGTTATACCTCAGAGCTACTGCTTTATTACTCTACAAGTGCATTTCACTGAAAAATGCCATTCAACTGCATATCCCCTCTAATTATGAATTTTACTAAGATAACAAAGCAGGTACTAAGCAGTGTGAAATAATTTCCTACCCAATATTAACCACTAAAACCCTAAAATCCACTTTGCAAATAAAGCACAGTGTTTTTTGGTCATGACCTCAAAGCCCAAGGACATCTGAAGAACCAGAGCTGCAGCCTATTGAGAGCATTCTGACAGACTCTCTAGATCTGTTCCCCATCCGCCACCTCTGTGTAAACATCTTTCTGATGTGCAGACACTACAAATGTCTACCACATAAAATGAAAATCATTCTGTAATTTGGATACAAGTAACATCTTTCAGTATGCAACAAACAGCAATAATTTTTGTGAAACAGGGAAGCATAAGCCAAGGTGGATCTTTCAGAATAAAGTCTGGAATTACAGCACCATTAATATCTATTTCAGGCAAGAGTTTAATTATTCAGTGTTTGGAGAAGGGAGAAATCTCAAAACGTCATGCTACAATGGAACTTTTCGGACATTTAATAATGTTAATGGATCAATCATACCTAATCAACTGGTACTTGCAGTGTCTTTTGCTCAGTAGCAAGAGGGCAAATACTAGCTATATGTGACTCAGAGAATCACAGAATGGACAAGGTTGGAAGGGATGGATCATTTGATCCAATCTTCCTTCTCAAGCAGGGTTATTCTGGATCACATTGCACAGGATTGTTTCCAGATGGCTCTTGCGTATCTCCAGCGAGGGAGACTCCACAAGCACTCTGGGGAATCTGTTTCAGTGCCTGGTCACCTGCACCATAAAGTTCTTCCTCACGCGGAACCTCCTGTGCATCAGTTTCTGTCATTGCCTCTTGTCCTATTCCTTGGCACCACTGAGAAGAGCCTGGCTCCATCCTCTTGGCACCCCCCACTTAGATATTTACAGACACTGATGAGGTCCCCTTTCAGTCATCTCTTCTCAAGGCTGAACAGACCCAGCTCCCTCAGCCTTTCCTCATAAGTGAGGTGCTCCAGTCCCCTCATCATCTTTGTAGCCTTTCACTGGACCCACTCCAGGAGCTCCTTGTCTCTCTTGTACTGGGCACAGCACTGCAAGGCCTCACCAGGGCTGAGTAGAGGGGTAGGATCACCTCCCTCAACCTGCTGAAGGGCTGCACAGCACTCTGGAGTATTGGCCACTCCTCCCAGCTTTGTGTCATCAGTGAACTTGCTGAGGAAGCATCTGCCCCCTCATCCATGCCATTGAGGAATAAGTTAAACAATGCTGGGCTCAGTATTGAACCTTGAGAGACACCACTAGTGACAGGGCTCCCACTGGACACTGTGCCACTACTACAACCCTCTGGCATCTGCTGTTCGGTCAGTTCTCAATCCACCTTGCTGTCTACTCATCCAGTCCTCACTCCCTGAGTTCACCTATGAAGACATTGTGAGAGACTGCCAAAAGACTCCCTGAAGTCAAGGCAGGCGATATCCACTGCTCTCCACTCATTCATCAAGGTAGTTGTTTCATTTTAGAAGGCAATCAGGTAGGCCAAGCATGATTTACCTTTAGTGAATTCGTACTGACTACTCCTGATCACCTTTTTGTAATTCATGTGGATAGAGATGGTTTCCAGAATGAGGTGCTCCATCATTTTTCCAGGGATTGAGGTGAAGTTGACTGGCCAGTAGTTCCCCGTGTCCTTCTTCTTATCCTTTGTGAAGACTGGGATTGCCTTCCAGTCCTCAGGCACCTCTCCTGACTGCAATGACCTAAACTATGGTGTCCACCAGCTCTCTCAGCACTCATGGATGCACCCCATCAGGGCCCATGGACTTGGGGATGTCAAGTCTGCCTAGATGTTTTCTGACCCAATCGTCTTTGACCAAGGGAAAGTCTTCCTTCCAAAATTCTTTTACCCTGGTCTCTTGGGTCAGAGATCAGAGGGTTGATCTTGTCAGTGAAGACTGATGCAAAGAAGGCATTCAGTAACTCTGTCTTCTCTGCATCCTCTGCTACCAGGCTCTCCTCTCCATTTAGTAATGGGCCCCTTTTATTTTTCTTCTGTTTTTGAAGTATTTGGTGAAGATCTTCTTGTTGTTCTTGACATCCTTGTCCGGATTTAATTCCAGATGGGTTTTGGCTTTCCTTGTCTCATTTCTACTTACTCTGACAACTTCTCCATATTCATTCCAAGCAACCTGACTCTCTTTCCATCTCCTGTGTATTTCCTGCTTATGCTTGAATAAGGACAGGAGCTCTTTCTTCATCCACACAGGTCTCTTCCCCTTTGTCCAATTTCTTGCTCATTGGGATGCATCATTCTTGAGCCTGGAGGAAATGATCCTTGATTATCAGCCAACTCTCTTGCACCCCTCTTCCCTGCAGGGCCTGTTCCCACAGGATTCCTCAAAGAATATCCCTGAAGAAGCTAAATTTAGCTTTCTTGAGGTCCATGGTTAAAATCTTACTCACTGTGTGGCTCCCTCCTCATCCAATACTGAACTCCACGATCTCACAGTCACTACAGCCAAGGCTGCCTCAACCTTCACATCTGGCCATCAGCAGAGGCCTTCCCTGTCTGTCAGGAAGAGCTCAAGCAGCATAACATTTCTTGTGGGAACCTCCACTATTTATGACAGTACGCTTTCCAGGAACGTCCTGGACTGTTTGTGCTTTGCTGTGTAGCTTCTCCAGCAGATGTCAGGGTAATTAAAGGCCCTCACAAGAACCAGGGCCTGTGACTTTGGGGCTGCTTCAAGATGCCTGTAGAAGGCCTCATCCACTTCTTCCTCCTGGTCAGGCAGCCTGTAGCTGACACCCACAAAAATGTCACTTTTACTACTCTGCCTTTTTATCCTGACCCATATGCTCTTGACTTGGACATCATCCACCTCAAGAGCCTGATATATTCCAAGTGTTGCCTTGCAAAGAGGGCAACTCCATCACCATGCCCTCCTGGTCTGTGTCTCCCAAACAGCAAGAAGCCCTGCATGACAACACTGCAGTCGTGCGAGCTATCCCACCGTGCCTCCATAATCACAACGAAGTCAAAGCCCTGTGACTGCATGTGACTCTGCAGTTCATCCTGTTCGTTCCCCACATTGCATGCATTGGTGTACAGGTACTTTACACAAGTATTTGATGGTCTCAGTATCTCAGTGAGAGTGGGGGTCTGAAATGACGTGCCATCGTCCTGTCTTTGGCTGCTTATGTTTGCTCGATTTTAGAATTTAGACTAATTACTAAAACCTGTAATTAATCTTTTTTTTAATGCCAAGTTTTATGGCCAGTGCAGGCTTATTTTGACTTATCAGAGTATATGTCTTTATAAAACATCTTCAGTGGTTAATTTACCAACATTAAAATGGCTGATTATAGGCTATACAACTGGGAAAGAAGTAGCTTTCCAGATGGCAGTGGCTAAACACTTTTTACAAGATACAAAGTGCACTCCTGTTACAGCTCAAACTACAGCTTCATCTAGGTCATCAGACTCATGTTCTGTGTTCAGTCTACTATGTTCTGAAGTGCCAAAAAAATAGTCTTGTCCCACCAGCTGAAGCCACTTCAGAAAAATATCCTGTAGAAGTAATGCCTGGTCCCACCTCGATCTCTTCTTGATGCATGAAGGTACTAATGATCTTCCATGATTTCCAAAGTCATCAGTCATCATGACTGCACATCTATTCAGGGCAACCTATTCCTATGTGTTGCACTGTTAATCCCTGATGTTCCCACCTGCTCTTTAACATAATTTTGAAATAACGTTTTGAAATCTGTTTTGAAATATTCTGAAAATATTGCCAGCTGGGGGCAAGAAAATGAAGGAATTGGTGGAGTTTGATTGTAACTTCAGGAATTTTGTTTGGTAGATATCTCAACAATCACCATTAAAAGATTCCTTAATGTGTCAATATCTGTTTAGAATATCATGTAATTGCTCTTTTATTGTCCTAAAGGCACTCCTCAAGAGACACCAGCTTCCTAACAACCCAACTTCTAATGAAAGGTGGAGAAATACCTGCAAAAGTTGAAACTTGGCAAAATTTTAAAAAAAGGAACCTTGCTGGATATTCCCTAAATAAAAATTTTCTGATCTTAACTGTGAGTTCAGGTACATGCAAAATTGTTTTTTATAACATGAAACTTGATCTATTTTTAATAATGGAAAAAGTACTGTCCCATACTAGGACCTTATCACCAGATATCCATTTATGACTATCACCTTATTAAAAGCTTAAAAAATATGTAAACAGACTTTTGTGACCAGAAAATAAACCCTTTTCTTAATAATTGTTGTGTGTCATATAATGTCACATAGTAAGTGGAAAGTGAAAAAACTACCTTTAATAATTAAAATAACTTGAAATGTATTTTGCCTGATCCTCCAAAAAACGCGAACAAAGATGATCTAGCTATCTAAGTACACAGTACCTGAAAGTATAGCTTAGAGAAAAAATATATTTTTAAAATAATAATCTCTCTGGGGTGCGAATAGCAATTAATTATATCGCAATTTTGAGATTTCCCCCTTTTTATTCTATTCATTATTCATTGTCATGTGAATTGCTTTTTCTACTTTTCCCAAGAGTAATTATCATTCCATTTATTATAATATTTTCTTTTTTATAGTTCATTTTCACATTTAACTCAGGTTTCTCTTAACTGCTTCCAACTGTCTATGTATTTCATGAAACTTTTTTTGATCATTTTGTTCATTCTTTCAAGTTCCCCTTCCCTCACCAGAGAAGTGCATCAGTTCCCATTGCAAACTTCCCCAGAGCTCTGCCAGTACTCTTCAAATCATTTTGCAAGCATCAGCTCCACAGACATGCAAATAATTTTGCCTTTGAGTACACACAGTCTTTAACTAATACCACTGACAATTTGTAATAAATATAGAAGCTAGAATGGCAGCCATGAAATATATTTCACATAGTCCACTCTAGAGTCATGAAACAGGAGTATTAACAATTCAGTATTAACAGCTTGTGTCAGCTTTGAAGGATTTCAGATCCAAAAAGAAAGAGCAGGCTCTGTATGATGTTCCTAATTCCTCAGCTTATCTAGCTGCAAAAAAATATAAATGTGTATGCATGACTCAAAGGAATTCACTCTTTCTTGCTATTCAAAAAACAAATATCCTCATCAGTGCAGAAATACTTTCATCAAGTATTCCCACACTACAGAACTAACAATGCTGAGGCTTAAAAGGGATGCAATACTAAACGGTACCAGAATTATTAGGCACGTATTGGGCAGGACAGTCAGCATAACATGAACCTTGTTCTTGGTTCTGTACAGTACTTGCTGGTCCAATAATGTACATCTGCTTTTTCCCCCTTGACCTTTTAATACAATTTCTCCTCAAAGCTGGGGACATGGTACCTGATAGCTATCTTAGAGAGTGGATGTACAATCCCTGAAACATATGATTCTGCACAGCCTACAGTGTCCCTCCTTCTCCATCACAACTGCTGGAACAGATCATAGCTTCCCCATGATCTTAGTCCACTAAGATCAGACTGGTTGGACAGTAGAAGTGAGAGAGAGAAGAACATCCCACCTATGGCCCTTGAATCCTTGGTGACTCTCTATCCAAAAATTTAACAGAATTGTGATAACTTGATCCATTTCTGTTACCACATTTATCAAGACAGCATCAAATTAGTTCATTATTAATCCTATGATGTTCTTCTAAGATACTAATGCTTATCTACTGAGCTGTGCTCCATGAGACATTCTCCACACTTACACATCGTATCAGAGTATCTTGCAACAAGTCCTAAGCTATAAAAAAAGGGAATGGAAACAGGAATGATACTCTAATATTAAGCAACACTCTTTTATAAGAAGAAATAGAGTTAATGCTTGAACAATGGAATAGATGGATGTTTTACTAAGGATGTGTTGTTGGACTTCATGTTGATTCCTACTGCCACTTTTCCTCTCTCTTTTGAAATTTTTTTTGCTTATTTTTATATTTATTTTTACTTTCCACTCTTATTTCTCAGATGTTCAGTGTACCACTGTTCTTACAGGTTCTGGAACAAAAGCAAAAGTAAAGCTGTCTGGGCTATGCTCCTGTTAACAGCACTTTCCCTTTGGCAAATGGATAGCAATAAAGGAAGGCTCTCACCAGAGTCACAACATTGTTACCATGCAATCAAGTGCACCTTTAAAAGTCTTAGGTGGCTCATCTCACCCAAGAACAAAAACCATATTCCCTACTGTACACCTGGCAGTATTTATGCTCATTTCCCTGCTTCTGGGTTGTTTGGGTTTGGGGTTTTTTGCCCAGTGAAATTCTAAACCCCTGAAAGAAAGATTTCTCCCACCAAAACAAAACAAAAAATGCTCTCGTGGTCATGTCTTCCTTTCTAATGAACATTTTTTAGTGAGCTTGGAGTTTTATTGAACTTTGTTCCTTTTCTTGCTCCTACAATTAGACAATAGTGATTTATGCTTTCCTTTCTTGCTGGTCCAGTCTCTATGGAAAAACGCCTTTGAAACTCATTTTCAAAACTTCACTGTTTTCTGTTAGTGCAAAGAAGACTAAAATATAATCTTGCAATGTGAATGCATCAATTCATTATTGCCACCTCAAATAAAAGTAAATGACAGATCATTCAGAGTAATTGTAAAATAATTTCAGATACATTTTGGGAGTCATCTGGGAAAAATGGCACTACGCTATCTAAAAAACACCAATTTTTACCCCGAGGCAGACTACCTACTGAAAAGAAAGACTTTTAGTTTGAGAATGATTTTGAATTTTTACCATAACTAAATTGACGAATTCTGAGTCTTATTTGAAGAGAAACAGAGGGAAAAACAGGAAGGAGTAACATTAACAGTCCAACTGAGTAGAAGAATTCCTAAGACGAGAAAAGGAAATGTGCACCATCTGGAAGAGAAGTTTCTAAACATAGGCTATTAGGTTATATGGTTCATGATTAAAATCTGGCAAAAGCCTTCTTTTCTCTGGCAGAACAGATAGTATCTTGACTCTTGAATAATATTCATGATACTGCTTCAGAGCAGAGAACATTAGTTTCTAAGGATATGAAGTTCTGGATCCCCTGGGAAGAGGCCAATCTCTTGTTTGAGTTAAATACATTTCACAGATGAAGGGAAAGAAGAAGAAAGAAAAAGCTCTTGACTATTTACCATTGATGCTATCAGTTGGGGAAAGCAGTTTGGCACAGCTCCATACAGTGGGCTAGCAAGTATCAGAAATAGTTTTATTTCTTTGGTTGGAAGGACACAACTTTTTGAATCAGTCCCTGTAATTATTTGAATTTTTTAATTTATCAACATCCACAGTCCAACCTGGAGCAATTAAAATATGGCTTGAAATACATGTAAATACACCTAAATTTAGAACTAATTTTTTTAGCTGTGTTCTGTAGACAACTGTTCCCTATTAGTGAAATTCTGCATGATAATCTTGAAAAATCTGGGTATCATAAGGGATTTTGGAGTGATGACACCTGACAAATCATTTTGCCAGTCACTACACCAGAATTTCTTCCATGAAAGGAAAAAAGGAGACTAAAATGAAAACCACGTAGTACTACTCAGAATAATGTATGAAAAAAAACAAAAAAAACCCCAACAAAACTTTCATAATTGCTTATCTTTACATTTTTACCAGAGAAGAAACCTTTTCAATTATGATGATACAGCACAATTCAGCACAGAGCACATCAGTGACTTGCAGCATCGCAGTCACACCAGAGAGGGGATATGCCTTGTCCAACATACACAGCCTCTTGGCAGAACAAATTAAAGCAAGCAGAGTGCAATAATACAGCTATATTGCTTCTTACTAGGCAAGTTGCCACTGTCTCCTGCAAATACCCTAGAGGTTAGGGCTGCACAGAGCTGTCTACCTCAGGGACTGCAGCTCCCTCTAAGGTTATGTTCTGTATTTAGCTATTACCTTGATTATTCAAGAAACAGCATATTTTATTGAACTTTGAAAGACTGACATATTTTTCTATCGAATTTTTCTATTTTATAGATGTTTTTGATAATAATAATGCTAATTATTTTCTTCTAGTCTTCTAAATTCTCAATTCACAATTTAAAAGTATCCAAGATAAGATAGCTTTGCTATGTCCTACATTCTCACCCTCAGATTCTAAATAAGTTACTTAGAATGGTAGTATTTTCAGTTAAATGAATATCTTGTCTTTCTTAATCAGTCTCCATGTACACAATAGAATATGAGCATAAAGTGGATAAAAAAAGTTGCATGTGTTTATTCACCTTAGAGACATTTGGACAATACATCTTTTAATATTTAATTATTTTCTCAGAGGCTGTGGGATGTTCAGGGTCACTTGCCTTTACAAGGAGAACAAGCAGGCCAGAATGCCTTCAGGTCAAGAACTATCAAAAATGAAGGATCTTTTTCTAAAACTGATGTGAAAAAAGATAAACCACAACTAATGTGGCAGTGTGGTAGCCTAAAGTCTCTAGCATGCAGGCTGCACGCAGAAATTTTCAGATCATGTATCTGATTATGAATCAGGGGAATTGGTTCCATGAATTATAACAGAAGGTTGGATAGATTAGAGCGCACAACTGTTATGTAAAATTTGTTGAAAATAATTTAGGAAGATTTCATGAGCAGATTGGTGTCTGATGGTCTGTTAAAAATTTCAGCAATGTTTTCTTCAGGCAGAGTGCAGAAGCTTTTTCCCTTTCCCAGAAATGGAGGTTTCTGATTTACTGCAGACCAGCTGGGTGCAGGAGGCACCTTCCCCTAGAAGACTGCAGAAAGCCATTTTTCACTGTAGGTCTTGGGCAGCTGATTTAGCAGGGAAGGGAAGAGAATGAAGGTAAAATGAGCTAAAATAACTAGGAAAGTAGCTTCTAGTATCTGAATGCAGAAATACACATACTGCAGCTGTGGCATTACAGAGGTAATTAAATGGGTGTTCCATAATCTTAGCTTGACTCACAAGCCAAATGGGATGTACCATTTTAAAATTCTGCCTTCATGTACTACATATGTGAGTAAGTGCTGTATAATAATGTTCTTTCTCCAGATTAGTGGAGACAACATGACTAAGCGTGCTATTTTAATCACCTTTGCAATGATGATTACTGTAAGACGCTTCTGAGAATCTTTAAGACTAGTCATTCATCTCTATTTCTTTCTTGTCACAATCCACCCAGATGCTGTCTATCATGACCTTTCTGCTCTTATTTCACTGTGCTCTTTGACAGAAGATTATTTTTGATCCCTATGCTACTTCATAACAAATATGCCTTTTTGCTGTCTTTATATAGACTGAAAAATAGTGGTTATCTCAATATCTATGATAATCTGTTTAAAGTAGTAGAGTGAAAGATTGCAAAGGAAATACTTTTATGTCATTTAATTCTGCTTCTTCTATCTGCTCTACCTTTGTTTTTAGAAAGGGAGAAAAGAAGCAGACACAGGATGTTTTTGGGGAAGAACAGGAATATTGGATAAAACTGCTCTATTCACTAAAGGATTGTCAGTGGGATACTATCACTGCAAAGCAACTCACTGTGGAAATAACCTTTATATCCCTTTTGTGCTACCAAATTTGTATACTGATAAATAACAGTGATCCTTAGCTATTCTCTCAGGATACGAAGCTCATTTAGGAAAAAAAAATTGCAAAACTTGCATTCATCTGGTGCTAGTTTTTGCTACATCTTTACTATTCATATAATAAAATAATGCTGATCCCAAACTGGTGATCTCAGAGGGCCTCAGGTAAGCCAGCAACATCTTTTTATGAGAATTATGTTAAAGGGGCTTACCCAAAATTCAAATGGAGGGCTCTGTGTTATCTTCTGTTCTTTACAGAAAGTGTAGAAGTGATGGACCAAAAGTTCCTATATATCTGAGACTTCCCATTCTGCTATGCTCCAACAGATGGCAGGACTTCCAGGAATTTCTAGGGTTTTTCCTGCTGAGATCCTATGTAAGGTATGGTTGTCCCTCTGCGTGAAAAAAAGGCAGAAGAACAAGCCATCATAAAACATAAGGGATATCCTTGTGTTTATTTTGCTAAATGAATTTACATAATTAAAGAAAGAGAAAGCTATAATTACCATTTTTGACTGCTAGATAGTGTTGCTGATTTTTAAGCACATCTCTGTAAAGGGCAAAATATAGAAGTTCATCTTGTTCTAAAGACAGTATTTGTTGTCAGAGCATTACCTGTTCTAAGTGGTGGGATAGCCCTGGAAAAATAACACACATTTAATTGTATCTATTAGATAGTCAAGATAATAATTTATTTACTGGGAACAGCTTCACAGTTTTGTGTAAGGTTGTCAGAAGGAGCATCTGCTAACTACTTGAAATAAAAACCAGGCAATTAAGATATCCAGATAGGAGAGAAATAACAGTCTGTGGAAGCTCTGTCCTCAGATCCCTCTTTGTAGTTCCCTTCCAATAGCTAACAGTTACTCTGAAACAAGAAGACTGAAAGCAGTACTTGCTATATGTTTGGAAACACTGTGTTAATTTCTACCTGAGACTATAGAGGTGAACAAAAACGAAGATTAAGTTATACCAACTTCAATAAATCTGACTGATATTATTTAAGAAACCACATTACTAACTGTCTTGCTGGTAACAGTAGCCCTAAAAATGCTAAATGTAATTGTAAAGAGTCTATGATCACTGTCAATTAAGACATATAAATGAATATTTCTGATGTAGCAAACTTATAGAATCTTGGATTGTGTTGAATGAACTCTGTAGCACTCTTAGAGCTTGCTGTAAAATATATGTAACTTCCTCTGATTAGACTAGCATATGCTTGGTTTCAGTTACCATAGAGCAGGAAGAGCCATAGTGGAAATGACAGACAATTTGCAATTCTTACATGTTTCAAGTCTACAGAGAATTTAAGTATATTCTGAATTTTGAATTAGTCCCATTGAAGTATTTCTTAATAAATTTAGTTAGTTATGGTTAAAGTACATGACATTAAATGTCATTATGACCCTAATGATATCTGCAGTATGAGTCTACACTAATGAACATATTCTTATGCATAACATTCTCTTAAAATTATACTAACCACTACAAAACTGTGGAGTATGTAATCAATAGATTTTGTTCATTTTTGTCTCTTTCAAAAATTATTAGAGGTAAAGGGTAGGTCAATCCAATTGTAACAAAGTATTTCATTCCATTATGGGATGCGTGAATTAGGTGATCAGGCCAAAAGTGACCAGCTTAATTCACCATGATGTATCAGCAAAACTGAACAGCTGCCTTGGGTTATTAGTGCCTCAGAGCTTTAATTTTTGATCATTACATACAAACAATCACATCAGAAATACACTTCTGATTTAGTTACAGAATTTAGAGTAACAGAAATATATGTGCCTCCTAAATCTGTCCTAGAGTCAAGTATTAGTTTAAGGGCTAGTTCCTGTGAATGCATAAATGAGTATACAGTTGCATTCAGATATTTTGCGCTAGTATTCAGTGCTGATTATATGAACTCAGACACTCAGGAATAAATGCCTTTCCTTAACTACAGCAGAAAATACCCCAGAGTTGCAAATGACCTTTCCTTCCCTCCCTCCTCCCCCAGTTTGCAAGATCTAAATACTCCCATGACAAAGTCACTTCAAAAAAAGTACGCCAAAGCACATTTGAAATGGCCAGTTCATGAGGTATGTATCTACCTGAGTGGAATTTCCAGAAATACTTCCTTGGAAAAATGCTGACTCTACTGTGGCTGTGTTTAGACTCATTTTGAGGCTAGTTTTTGTGTGCCTATTAAGGCAAATGAGTCAAGTAGCAGAACAGTTCACAAAAGAGAGAATAAGAACATAGAAAATTTTGAACTTAGAAATGTGACTAGTCATAAAAATTTATAGTTTCTTTTAACCAGTCCTGGAACACAAAAATACTATATGACTCATACATCCAATCAAAGCTCCTTAAAACAGCTTAGATGCTGATTTCAAGAATTTGTGAACAATATATACACTAAAACTTACTCAGATAAATTTTCTAATGAATACATTTGAGAAAATTATAACATGTTCATGACAAAATTACATGCAGAAACAGAGCTAAAACGAATTAAATCAATTATTTTCCAGAAACTATTTGAAACTTCTAGTTTTACCAATATCAGATACCAAGCTAGTGAAATAAGAGTAAAAATGCTTTAAAGCAAGAACAGTATCAGTCCCTTCCAATGCAGCATATACTGTGCTTCTGAGACAGTACCCAACATTCACACCCTTACTCATGATTATATTATTTACATATGATTTTAGCTATGACAGAACACAATCAGTCATTTTTACTTAGTTGCTTAATTTTATTAAAATTGTTTCTGAAAGAGCTCAGTATTGTTACAACTGCTGGAAGCATGCTAGACAACTTACAGTACAAACAGAAGAAAACTACCTTTATGACAATGAGTTTATTGTAAGAATGTACTTTAGCTTTCTGGCAATTTCTTATCAAAAAACCCAAAGAGATTGATTATTTGCATATAACCAATAAATAATATATATTTGGATAAAAAATAGGGTAACAGACTTCTACGAAAACAGATAATGAAACAGCAAAGGAAAAACTTCATTTGTTCAATTTTATACTGTGCATAAAAATTATTTCCAACTCCTAAAACTGTTAATTTAGCATGAAGTCTTAAATCATACCATAAACCCAAGTGGTTATGCTCCATCAACCCAACAGTATGGCTTTAGACCTACAGTCCATGAAGTGATCTGCAGAGCTCACTTAACCTCCACTAAAATGATTTCCTACTGCTAGGTAGTTGCTAGAAACACAAAAAGAAATCCGAGTGAGAAAAGCAACCTTCAAACTGGATATAAACTAATATTTCCCTAATCAATAGTGCTTTGAGAAGGAGCTGCAAATTCCCCCTGAAGAAATCTATTTAAGAGGTGCTCCACAGGAAGGAGAAAAGTTGTTTGGAAAGTCAGGACTGAGTTTGACTTTTGGGGATAATGGCCAACAGTAGGGCTTTTGAATGGTTTCTATCTCTAACCCAGAAACTGCCAGAAGAAGACCACTCTCCCTCAAGTCTAAAAATCCCAAACAGTTGCAAAGTGGAACAGCTGAATTAGAAACTAAATAAAATAAACCAGATTTATTTGAATAATTTTTACTTCACTGCCTGCAATTTTAAAATTCACATTTGTATTTCAAGTAGATGACTTTGAGAATGGCCTGAGAGATATAGTAATGCAGGAAGGAGACATGATATCAAGTATCTCACACAGATAGAACCTTTTTGAATGAAAAGGTAAAGAGAGACAGGGCAGGGCAATGCACTGCAAAGATGATGACTTACTAATGCACTAAATTATTAAAATGGATGTTAGTTGTTGGGAAATGTGTAAACCAATCATTTCTATAAATTCAGGGTTGTTTTGTAATTCATTCTCATGATTCAGCAATGGACATAAACAATAACATGAAAAGCTGCCAATAGGTTACTTCTGCTCATTCCCTCCTTCTCCAAGAGAAGACAGAAGGATAATATGAATGTCAATGAGTATATAGAAATAAAGAAATGGCTTCAGAGAAAAACTAGTCTTTGCTCACTAGCAGCAAAACTGTGATTCCCTCTGGATGCTTTGTTACAGTCTATCTTACTTTCTTCTGCCGTGTTTTTTTTTTTTCTTGTTGCCACTGATCCCCTTTTTTCAGTACGGTTTTGATATGCTGAGGATACAAACTCTATGGAAAGACAAAGGAGTTCACATCCTATTTTTGCTTACTCTTTCCCCCTTTCTTATTCTCCTGGGCTTTTGCAATTCAGGCTATCTTCATGATTTCTTGCATAAAAGGAGGAGGACGTTGCATCAGTCTTCTGTTCTTCTGAAAGTTCAGTTGCTATGCAGCTGAGCTCTCTCCTGGCCTGTTTCTGTTGTTGTATGACCATATGTAATGTCTTCTCACTTGGGAAAAAAAAAAAAAAGAAAGGCATGAGGAGGTTAGCAGTGATATTGTGTACTCCATTTCTCATCAAGTTTTAGACATTCAATATGTAAAGGGTAAGCTGGCAGTGAAGCAACACTAATTCAGATCATCTGGGAACCTCAGCTTTAGTATTGATAAATCACCTTTATTGAAATGCACTCACTTGGAGGGCCAAACTGGAGTACAGTAGCAGATAATGCAAACCTGCATGTTTGGTCCTAATCCAGAAGGCCCTGTTTGCACTGGTTAGCATCAGTTACAGAAGATTTGGAAGACCTCTTAGCCTCACAAGCTTATGCTACCAGTATTAGTAAATTCAGTAAATAAAAGTCAAACTTAATAAGCCAGCACAACCAGAAAATCTTGATAATGTGAGGTGGCCACCTAAGCATCTACAGATTGAAAACTAAATAGGCAGCTATTCCAGTGCCATTATCTTAACATGTTGATCAATTCATTACTCGTAGATAGACTATAAATAACAAAGTAGGCTACTTGCTTTCTAGTAAATTAATTTAGTGTTTGCTATTTCTTCTTTGGAATACTCACATTCTGCAAGGCATTTATCTTTTACAGTAACAACGAGACACCATCTTTACTTTGGGGGCTAGCATAGTTCTTACATCAAAAGTAAATGTTAAAAACCATCTTCTTAAACCAGCTTCTTAAAGTGAAATGAAAAACTCAGAAATGGTCTACAAAGGATATTCTGATTCACATATGCAGGTGGTTGGTAGAGACATTAATGAAACAACAGATCAAGTCCTGAATGCTAAAATTATAAATTATGACATCAATTCCCACAAAAAACCACACACCCATAAAAGCTGTGACATTAAAAAGCAAAATACCTTGTCTGGTGGCTTCACTTTTTGATAGCTCTCTGTTTCACTTATAGTAAGCTCTCCTGCAGGTCCAGAGAGGTGCTTTCCCTTCCAGGGGTGCTCTTTCTCTTGATCACCATTTTGAATGTTTTCTGTAATACCTGCCCTCCCCTCATGATACAGGAGATTGTTCTTTGGTGCTGTTCAATAACATGGTAGGCTCTGCAAATGCAAAAAACTTCACAATCTATTCCAAATCATTTAGGAAGAAGCAGATGTATCAGCCTACCACAGAGATTCTTTTTCTGTCCAAACTTAGAAAGGCATGGCTTAGTGTTTGGTCCCATCACTCCTTGTTGCTGTGACCAACATCTGAATGATGCCTGGAATGCTTGGAATAATCAAGATGAGAAGATCCTCCAAGATGTAAGAGCCAGTGCATCTCCTGCTTGGTTGTGGGTTTCAGAAAAAACAGCTTATATAGTAATTACTGACATGTGAATAGGTCTATTGGTCAAAAGGAACCAACATCACTTAGAAATACTGATAATACTGGTTGCAGAATCCATCTAAATCATCAGATTTAATTAATTAGCTCTCAAGAGGTAAGCATTTGCCTCCTCCTGGCTCAGGAACAACCTTTGCTGAAAACTGTCCAGATGCAAGAAGAGTCATATCATCCTGGAACTACTACTATAGTGCAGGAGAGGGAACTGGGTCAGAGTGCGAACAAAAGCTGAAATCTGGGACTACGGCTTCGTATTTTCCTGATGGTTTTCTCTAATCTCTTCTGGGAAAACAGTCCTTTTTGTGCAGTAGGGAAAAAAAGAATTACAGTTCTCATAAAAACAAATACAGGCTGCTGCAAATCTAATTCAACCATTGCACCCAAGAGTAAAAGATCAGTGATCTGGATTTGATTAGGTGCTGGATATATATATATATTCAAATGATTTTTTTTAAATTCCTGTAGAATGGGACTTGTGACTGTTGCCAGGGCATTTTTTATGGTACATACATAACCAGATTCCTTGGCTAGGTTGCTCAGAAGTTGCCTTTATCTCATAATAAAATTGCAGTAAGACTGCATGAAAGAGAATGAGGTATAAGCTGGTCTTTCCTTCCATCTCAGGCACCAGGTTCTGCCAGTGCTCCAACAGAAGGGCTTCCATCAATTTATAAAGCAAGGCAAGAGAAGCAAAGCAGCAACTGACTGAACAAGACTTAATTACAACTTGCCTTTGAATCAATGAGCAATGCCCATTAGCAAGCCTGAAGCCTGCAGAGAAAAGCTGCTCATTCCAGCAAGGATAGTTCTGTTTATGGCTAAACTGCTCAGTGGAATGGAGCCAGGGAGTGAACCCAGGCACCACGCAGTGGATCGTACATGTTAATTAACTGATAGCCTTCACCCTAGGATGGCTAATTAGCACTCTCTGTGGCACAGTTCTCAGGACAGACTCCTCCAGGGGCCATTCTCACTAGCTAGTTCAGACATCATCACCTGTTCTTTTGGAGGCAGGAATAAGATTTTTGCTGAATAGATACGAGCCAGCTCATGCCACTTGATTTCAGAACCCACCAATAGTCCCCAGCCATGTTCAGCTTGCAATCTAACTCAGCCTCTCTATCACTATCTTCAAAAAATCCTTCCTTAAATAGTTTCTAACTTTACCAGAACCAACCTTATCCTATCTAAGTCCATCAGCAGAGAATTACCTTGATGGCTTTCTAAAACCTATACACGGTTTCATACACAGGACTTAAATGCTTTTCTTAAATCCTTAAAAAACTCATCATTTGTCAGTGTTCTTACTACAGTTGAAAACAGAAAAGAAGAAAATTCAAGTTTTGAAGTTGTAAATACTACATGATAACAAAAAGTGTCAATCAGAGGACTTTTACAAACCAACGAGCAGCATGAAAGTTGCAGAAATATCAGTACTACATTTCTTGAAGTCTGTATCAGTTTTAGCATTTAGGAATTACTCCACAACTATGGGATATATGACCTTTTCCTGAGTGGAAGTATTTTCCTTCAGAAATAAGTTGCTTTCAAATCTTTTAAAGTGAAACTTCCTGCCTTCTCAATTACCCCCAAAATCCAAACTTCACCTCAAAAAGCATACAGACTCTGACTCCTCTGGCTGTTGCCTGCTTCTGTTAATGGGTAAGAATATTTATTTGCTCAATTTATATGAGGTATTTGATGTAGTAGGAACGAGAAGCTACTGGATCACTTCAAGAACAATCAAAAACATTCTAAAATTCTTCTTGCTCCACCCTCCAAATCAGCCCAGACGATCACCACACCACTTAGATTTGGTGACTCATAAATCAGAAGTTTCTGGCATATTACTCAACATGCAGTCACTGCTATGATGTGAACATTGCTCTCATCCCCAACCACTGCAGAAGAGATCACTATCCAGATGTAAAGAAGAAATTTTCCAACAGAACAGAACTTAGTAATATGGAATCTGGATATTAACACAATTTTATTCCCTACCATACAGTCACCACTGAACAGTAGAGGTCAAAAGCACAATTTCAGAATAAACCAACAATTTAGCATGTGATAATTAGTCATGGGAGGTATCTATTTCCTTCCACTAACCTTGGAGAATGCCTACGAAGTAGCAAGGATAATTAACTAATATGCTTATATCAAAGAATAAAATTACCAAATAATCTATCTACACTTTTGTGAATTTAAATATTACAATAACTAAAAAATATATTTATTTGTTAATAGTAAGTACAAAATTTCATCCAACATAACTTATTTTTTTGTATTTGCAACTGAAAAAGAACTAAAGGGCAAGAGTGTGATATTTTGCAGAAAGGGTCAGCTTTCTGCCAGCCTGCACACTCTGATCAACTCAATTTTCAGAAACCTATGAAAGTTTGAAATTAATTTAGAGAAATAGAGATAAACCAAGTCAAAAATTAACAAAATCACCAAGCTTCATATTCAACTCAGTTGAAAGAGCTAGATTGCTGTACAGAAATGAATGACAATGAATGACAAACCAGAGTCAGATATCCTAGATATCCTAGAAGTGATTCTTGAGTAGAAACACTTAAAACGTTCCTGTAGCCTATATTCTAAAGAGTTTCTCCAAATGTAAGCTGCCACAGCTATGCAGTAGTGATCCTCAGTAAAAGAGTCTCTTTTATACTCAGATTTTGACATAAAGGATAAAGAAAAACAGAAGGTTGCATGGAGATGTTGTAGCAACATTCCAGTACCTGAACAGGCCTACAGGGAAGCTGGAGCATGACTCTTCATCAGGAACAAGGAGTAATGGGTACAAAGTGAAAGAGAGGGAATTTAGTTTAGATATTAGAAAGAAATTCTTTACTGTGAGGGTGGTGAGACCCTGGAGCAGGTTACCCAGGGAGGTTGTGGATCTCCCAACCCTGGCCATGTTCAAGGAAGGTTAGATAAGCCCTTGAGCAGCTTGGTCTGGTGGGAGGTGTCCCCGCCCACGGCAGCAGGGGTTGGGATGAGATGATCTTTAAGGTCCATTCCAACCCCTTAACATTCTGTGATACTATGATATAAACAAGTAGACTACTACATCCAAATCTCTGAACATGCTGAAATATCTAAACAATCTCAAATTCCAATTAAAAAATACTGATATATTGAAACTATATAAAGAGCAATTCTGGACTATTTTAACAACCAAAGGAAGGAGTCACTAGGCTCATGCCACTGTCATGTTGCATTCAGCTACCTCTATGCTTCTGGTGAGGCCCAGAGCCTGTCTGCTCTGGTGTGCACAGCATCATGGAGGTTCCCAGACACTGCCACAGGAAAGCCCTGCACAACAACTCTGGGACCATGTCTGACCCCAACCCTCACACTGTGCCTCATCCTGACATCCCCTGTGGGCCGATATCCCAGTGCAGCCTGTTCCCTTCCCCAGGGAGATACCTGATCTCTGGGGCTGCCCTGGTCCCCCCCCAGATGCCTGTTCCTGGCTGGGGTGGTGGGACAGGGCTGGCCTGCCAGGCCCTGCCCTGCTGTTGCTCCTCTGTCTATTTTCAAAATCCATTCCTTTCCAACACCAATGGTAAAATACTGCTTTACGTGTTCTGCAAAGTGACTCTATCAAACAGACGATGGAGCTCTGTGACACATGGATGTGTGTTACACATCCGCTTGGCTCAGCTTGGAAACAGTATAGTTTTAAATAACAGCACTCGAGAATTCTGTCGGTATCTTACAGATGAGTCATTTCTGGCTCAGGCATTCCAGTAAGAGGGAAGAGGCTGCGGGCAGGAGGGTGCTCTGCACACTCACTGCCCCACCTGCCAGGCATAGCTGACTGCTGAAACACTGTGGCACAGTCAGTGCAGTGCCAGGCTCCCCCTGTGCCATCCCTGACCCACCAGGAGACAAAGATTCCCAGTGGAAGCAAGTCACAGGCTGGACCTAAGTAAGCACCTAGGGAACAGCTGTCCAGATGCGTGGCCTCAGCCTGTGCTGATGCACCCGGGTAGCACAGCGACTGACAATACCACGCCTGCAGTACCGTGAGTTTCAACAGCTATTCCCTCAGGTAAAATCTGAGAGGGAACAATTCATTTGTAAAGGATAAATCAGCTTCCATGGGGTAAGCCAGGACGTATGAGACCCCTGAAATCCCACCTTCATGCAGCAGCGCAGGCAAACAGAGCCACCCTGTTGACGCAGGACAGCTGGAAGACTGTGTAGATAACATGGTGATCCCTCCTCTGAGGAGTTTGCAGTCAAAGTAGTAAAGTCTACAGAGTGAACAATGGAAAAAGTAGCAGGCTTTAATTTACAGCTGATGCCAAAATTAGAAAGCAATACAAAAACCTGGGTCTTATAGGATTTGAGAGCACTGAAAAGTAGAGCAAAATTGTTGGAAACAAGATAATAATGGATGATACATAACAGCAAATGCCTAGATTATTCTCACCCATACTTTGTATCAACTCTTACAGCAATTTTTCAAAATTATGTATAGTAATAGAGTAAAACACAGTAATAAGGGCAGGCTGCCAAATTGTACTTACAACACAAATAAGAGGAGTATGCTGGAGTACACATTAAAATTTAAACCTTTCATCTGCTGCTTGTATGACAGTACTGTGAGAAAGACAGAAATGGAAAACTTTTGTCCCTAATTAAAACTCCCTATTGAGATGCAAGCCACTAGAACTTCATATAAAGTCTTGTTACAGCACAACAGTAATGAAGATGGGTTTTGGTAGACAAAAAGGACAGGGAGTTAAAGATAGACATTTGTCGTTGCAGATAACAAGATATCTTTAAGCTGGTTTAATGCATGTATGTGCTTTATGATACCAGGGTAAAAATCATGCTGAGGGCACAAATTCTCCTGCCTTTTCTGGAATACTAGGATACAATACAACGAGCAGAAAAACAGAGGAAGAAGCAAAAAAGAATCTTCATATTTTTCAAGCACCTCTTCAGTGGTAATAGGTATATGCCAAAAGAATACCTGGGTCCTTCTGAATGTGTGCTGTAGTGCCTGGACACGCTTTCTGAACACTGCTTAATTTACTAATATAGACATAGCTATGAAATTCATTGCTCTAAAGTCATGACTAATTTGGTAATAAGCCAGAGAGGTTATTCTGTTTGCTTATAATTGGAGCAAGTACAAATCCACCAGGAATTATAGACACTTAGACAATTAAAAGGTAGTATCCTGTGTGGCCCACATGGAAATGAATGCAATAAAGGCTTTGCAAAACGTGTGTAAAATCAGAATTCTAATCAAAACTATTCTTCAAAGTTTTTTGCCTCTACTAGTTCCCAAAATTGTCTTGCTATGTCAAGAAACATCAGGACAATCTGTAATCTACCAAGCTAGTCTGCGACATTTCATGTGTTCTCCTGAGAAAAAACATACCATAAAAGGTTACTCTAGAAATAAAGCTCACAATGACAAACAGTATTTAGGATATAACAGAAATATTCTTTTGAAACACCAAAATAAAAGAAGTATACTTTCAGGCTTCTGAGTTCAAGGTCAGTTCTGGCAATGCAAGTTATGAACCATATGAAAAAGCTTTTCACGACAAAATGACTGACCCCTGTGTTTTTTTATTTTGAGCAGTAAGACAAGTTTGGAATGTCCAAATTTTGGCAGAAGATTATTTTGTTTTCATATAACTATGTAAATTTTGTAGATAACGAATAATAAATTCTTGAAGTATATACCCATCCTTTGTTTAAGGTAGGGCTTGTGGACAGAACTGAAGCACAGAAGTGGTGTAGCAGCACTAGTATTGCTGCTATTGTACTGCTTAGAAACAACAAAAAAAATAATGCTCCTTGCTAATTCTTCACACTCACAAATACCTTTGTATTGGTCACAATGACAGTTCCTGGTTATGTCAAGCAACAGTAGACAAAAGAATTAAAAAGGAAACTTCTACTGGTTGTCAACTCATAAGATTCTGGGTTTTAATTATAAAGGCTGAGTACTTTTTTTGTAGTTCAAAGACATGTCTGCTCCAACTTCACTAAGAAACTCTGGCAGAAATAAATTTTGCAAATACCCACATCTCTGCACCCAGTACTGGCTACTGAGTGCTTAATTGCGTTTGAGTACAAAGAGAATTAATTTCTTTCCATAGATACATTTCTGTATTGCAATATCTAGTTCTAGTTGGTCTTATGTTTTTCTAGAGTAACAGAGGTCACAAGGATATTTCAATTTACCTGGAATTTTTAGGCAAGCTTCCTAGAGCTTAGAAGGCACTTACATCACACCTTTGCAATACTTCTGATATGGAGGGCTGGCTATGGCAAGATGAAAGAATGAGTATGAGCTTTAGGAAAAGTGTACCCATTTTTTTTTTTATTATAGAAAGATATAGCTTTCTATGTCTGTCAGCCAAATAACTGTTTTTTAAAACATGCCACAGCACTTTTCAGACTGGTTTACTCCTTTTGATGAACGTTTTTTGGATGTTGAAATCTTTTAAGATCCTTACTTAGAGAGAAATACCTCTACTTCTAGTCTTGTTCAATGACTAAAGTAGATCTCCATTCTACACCTACCATGAAAAGAAGTCAGAAGATTATTCTGGTAAAGTGGTGCACCAATCCAGTTCCCTGCCTAGGTTATGTGGCATGGAGCTAGATGAAAATAGCTGATGAGTAGATGCTCTGCACCTTTATATTTAATAGAAAATGCACAGCCTGATTTTACAAGCTTTCTTAACAGTGAGCTAAAGGAAAAGATATACCAGATAAATTGTAATTATCAGTAGTACATGATATAAGCTCTCATACCTGGCCTGATGGGAGTCAGTGCTGTGTTGTGGACCACTGTGGTCTGACAATAATTTCTAGTGTCTCAGCGGGGCTACTGTCAATAGGATTATATTTGCTGCACATGAACCCACATGCCCACCAGAAATAAGACCACATATAGTGAATGAGTTTAAAAAACATTATCCAAATTGGTTTTCTGGTGTGCAGACTGGGAATTTATCTTATCTGTTATGCTTTATTTTCTATATTATTCTCTGTAATATTCTAAAACTCATTCATTAGCATATCAGGAAAATGCAAGCACAGCTGAATCAAACAGAGTACTGTAGTTTGTTTGCAGAACTATTTGGAGTGGAGTGGTTACCCAGCGTTAATAACATGAAGCATGTTTGCAAAAATAGCCAACTGTGCAACACCAGAAATGGCAAAAAAAAAGACAGAAAAAACTTTTCAGATTCTTTTATAGAAAATCTTACACTTTCTGTAGGACCAGCACCCCACTCTAAATCTTCTCAAAAAGGAAGGATTTGTAGTAATGAAAAAACACCTTTTACTATATCAGATTGACAAATCTGGGAGCTACAGGTATTTGGGCAATAAGGCCTTCAGGTCTCAAATAGCAATTGCAGCCTTTAAAGGAGAATACAATTTGAGAATATACAAGCTGCATGCCTGAAGTTGCATATCTCAGGCCATCTGAGAGATAAGGGTGATAAGTTTAAACTGATTTTAATAAAAATATGGGTGACTGCACCAGGCCATAGCAGAGCTCTGAGTTAAAATCAACATCCTCTTAAGTAATGGCCCATACAAAAAGAAAGTTTCCCCTGGTTGCTCATGTTCCATTCATGTTGTCACATTCTACCTTAGATGACAAAAAATTTTAAAATATAATAAATTTACTAATTAAAATTCTACTTAGATTGATGATACTTCACACAAAAAATGTAATTAAAAGTTCATTGTGATTACAGTGCAAGTTTAAAAATTCATGGCATTTTTGAGGGCTGCAGTAAAACACAGCTCTAGCAGTTTAGATAAATACTAGCAGTAAGACAAATACTAACTACTTAGCAATAGAATTACACATTATTAAAGTCTCATATCTTGGTTGTATTTGACCATGGGTACCTTATCATCAAAGAATGGGTACCTTATCATCAAAGAAATATAGTATAAGTGCTAACATCCAAAGTATAACTAAATGTTTGGATTCTGACATATTCAGAGAAAGAAAACAACCAATTTAATAAAAAAAAAAAAAAAAAAAAAAAGGCACGGAATTGCTGTGCACTAACATTCTCGATCCCTGTTAGAAGAGCACCAGACCCACCTAGTGGAATTTTCCTTTATTACAATGACTCTAAAATGCCAATTTGTAAGCAATATCACAATACATGCCTCTCGGTGGGAAAGCTGATATGGGTTACTGTCACTGAATCACACAAGTTAGGGCTGGGGAGATTCCTGCTAGGTTTTTTCCTGTCATGCATGACTATTATGCTGGTTTTCACCCATCTGAAATTTATGAAAAAATTATGTTTACACTACTCATTTAGAGAGACAGTATTTTCTAATTTTTTATATGCCATGAACGTTTTTTTTTTTCCTCTAACTAAATTAAATGTATAGTTTTGTCGTAATCTTATTTTTTAAGCAATTGAATACATTACTCTGACAACTATCTGGTTTTAAACTTCAAACCTATAAAGTTCTGTCACATTCCTTCTGTAGCCCATAGCAGTATTGGAAACAGATTTAATTCTGTTACTGATATCTTTTAAACTCTCTGGTGAACTTTTTCTTTCCTCTTTCAACTCCCTGAAACACATACCAGTATCTTTTTGGGCACGTGTGCAAAACTGTACTAAGATCATGCGCAGAAATATCAAGATGCTTAAAAATACGTTTTGATAACATGCTTATTTTATAAGTGTAAGACCACATTCTAACTGTTTTGTATTTTAAATGAATCTCAGGAATAGGGGCAGGAGTCGGTTATTCTTCATGTATGACTCCTCTGTTTTCAGCACATAGGAAAGCATAATCACATTTCATTGATTCTTTGTCATATAAATACTTATTTTCTAAGAGAACACTAGAAACATGTTTGTAAAGTTTTCTAGGCCTCAAATGTAAAGCAGATTTTTTAGCTGAACCAGCAAGACATGCAGAGCTATACTTTCTCAAGTGCTCAGTTTGACTTTTGAACATAGAATTAATATTTATTATCTTGCCATGAAGTTTACAAATTATCACCATATATAAAATTTATCCTTAGGAAGTGCAAATCAGTTCAAATCTCTAGGCATAGCTGTAAAGAGCACAGCCCTTGTGAAATCAGGTCTGTGCAATTTGAGTGGGATTTATCTTGCCTGAATAAAAAACACAGGTCCTGGAAAAATCTCAGGAATTTAAAAAGGAAATTGGAAAATCTGTTTTATATGGGATTATTCTGGACTTTTTCAGAAAACTGACATGGTAGAAAAATGAGGTTATTTACTTTACATATTATTTCTATTCAAAACTAAGAGTGTGGATTTAAAAAGACATGGTAGAAGTTGTTCTCTTTTGTGATACAAATGCCCTAGAAGTACGAGAGACATAGTTGCAGGACTGAAAAAAGCCAGACATATGATACATGATGTTCCTAAGGAGTAGGCAGCATTTAGCAGTCTGGTACATGCAGTGGCTGTTAATGATAAAATGTGTTGGTATACCACGGTGTGCTACAATTACTTTCTCAGAACATACCGAGACTTTCCAGTAGATTTCCTCAAGTAAGGGACAGGTTTCTAGGAGAAACAGGTTTCAACTCAGGAGTTTTGATTCTGGGACTGTTTTTTAATTATTATTTTTTTCCTGAATATCACAATTTTAAGTCAATAATTTCCACTGTATTTTCTCAAGTACAAAGCCAAGTAGAGATTCAGAGCTATATTCATCTTATGGCATATAAAATGTCCACAATAGAGATCACAGTATTTGTACAAAGGTCTCTTTAATTATCAGGGAAAAATAGGCACCTTTAAGGCATGACTCATTTGAAATAATTGAAGCATTTGCTTTAGGACTAGATGAATCACATCAGAGAAATGGCTGCATATTTTCAATTATTATAGTGAGAAGCTAGACATGTATCTCCTATGACTGAATTGTAAATATGAATTTTACTGATACAGTTAGAAACTGAAATATTAACCTTTCATAGATCCTTCTTTTGCTAAAGCAGAATAGAGTTTAGCATGTTCAATACAGGTCAAAGAAAACACTAATGATTTCATTTCAACTGTCTACAATTTCAAGTGACCACCTAGGTACATGAAATAGATTTTCAAGATTTTTTTAATATTTAGATATGTTAAAATTACATAGAATTTCAAATGCAATTTAACTTTAAAAATATTTTTAATAAATTTCAAAATTTTCTTTTCATAACTGTGATATAGTTATGAAAAAGAGTGTCTGTTTCTTAAGCCAATTTATTTTAGTAAAAATAAAATAATTTGGAAAGTTACAAGTATATCCATGATTGCACACTGTAAGACCAATCATCATAAGGAACTTAAAAATTAACATATGCATAGGAAAAACAAAGAGTTTTCCAATATTGCAATGCTTTGCTCTACTTCCACCCATTTAATGAGTGGACTATGTAAAATAAATAATTAATATAACGGGCAGATGAAAGATGGAGTTATGAATTTTGCCCAACAGTGCCCTTTATTTGGAATAATTTAGTAAAGTTGTGCTGTAAACCCTTTTGAACTTGAAGCATTTTGGGAGTGGCTGGTTAGAAGATGCACTCTAAAATACCAGTAACATAACAGGGTTCTTCTGCTTATCCGTGAGGAGAGAAACTGGTTGAGTTAAAGCTCTCTGAGAATATTCTTAGCCTTGTTTCTTATTGCTCATGCTGCAATACCATATGAAGACTGGAAGAAGAGAAGTCTTAAAAAATAAAAGCCAGGGGAGGGAGGCCATAAGCAAATTAAACACAACACAAGAAGCAGATCAGGATAACTATACATTAAATTGTATAACCTTGTTAAATGATTGTGAAATGCTTTTTTAAAATGTTTTGTATACAGCTTTACACATCAACTCAACTCCTCATGGTGTCCTACCACTAGAGACACTTGAGTGCACCCATTTAAAACATTCCCAAGAGCCTCATGGCAAGCAATGCACTGAACAAGCATGCTGGGTTACTAAAATACCAGTAAATTTTATGAGGAGATACAGAAGAATTCCAAGTTTTCAGCTGCTGGCAAGACAGCTTTGGTGAAAGCACTGAAGTTATAAGACCTCCAGGTATGTTCCAAATTGTGCATTGCACTGACCAGTGTTTTTGTTCTTTCTGTACCAAGACTACTTACTTTTGACATGTCAGGATTAGGAAACAGGGTTAGGGACTCAGGTGGGAAACTCACAGTGAGAGCAAACAAAGTTCTGAAATATTTCAATTGGGGGACTGCCCTTGAGACAAAAAAAGATGAAGGAGAAAACAAAATGAACAATGAAAGTAATTGATTTCCCATGGTATATTTCAAAGTCAAGTGTCAGCTAGCTTCTGAAATAAATAAAACATGGTAGTACTTATTATTTTACTAGTTGTATGTAAAAACTGACTGTGGGTATTGTCACTAACACTCATCTCTCTTACAATTCCATAAAAGATTTATTATACAGAGATAGCTCTTTTGACAGGTACTTGGGAAATATTTTGGGATTTTTTCCTTATTTTTGTTTGTTTGTCAGTTTTGTAATAATTTTTTTTTTACTTGCAAGACATCAGGAGGACACGACGAAGACTAAATCCAAGAACAAGATTTCACATATTCAGAATTATGTGTGTTGTGATTCTGATGACAGATTTCTGCAGTTATCAGTAAACACATTTCTAACCCTCTTATTCATTTAAACTTACCTTGACATTTTCCCATCAGATGATTTATATTTCAGAACCTCTGAGTCTATTTAGTGTTTTGATAATTGCTACAAGCATAGTCAAACAAACAAGTGTGTTTCAGGACTAAACAAAATTCTTCATTTTCCTGTCAAATGGTCTGTGTTTAATTATCAGCAGTATCTTCCTTAATTCCTTGTAGAAAAATGCAGTAGCTAATTCCATACTTACACGGAAAAAAAACCCTTACAAACAAATGGGATGTTGAAATGCTGATGCTTACGGAAATATAACAAATTGTCAGCAATAAACACAAAATCTCAGCCATTTGCTTAACAGCACCTCCTGCAAAACAGTGAGGGGGTTTTATCCTTGACACATAGGAATAATCTTGTTAAATCCCTGGGGAAATGCAGAGAAGATAGCATCCAGATTGCTTCTCTTCCTTATGTGAATTCCAGCAAACATCAGAAACCTCATGGTGAAAAGTGAAGTTTGCTATACTAAAATCCACAGGAAAATATTTTGCTGAGAACCTCATCTTAAATGAAGTATCTCTAAAGAATCTTTTGTAAACTCCTAAACTCTTTCTCACATCAAGGCATTCTTGACACAAATCTCCTTACCTGAAACACTATCCAATGTTCTATTTCTTCTGTAATATATGACATGTGGCCATGTTTCATATTTTCTATAAATCATCATTTTTTTACCCTAGCATTGTCTATTAATAACACCATAAAAATACTGTAGCTATCATTTTTGATCATATTTTAGAATGCTCTAGGAGCTTGCTATCAAACCTTGAGGGTGATACTCTGATGCAAAGGGTCAGAGCAAGCTGATTTGACTAAAGGAAAACAGAGAAAACCTAACTGTGAAAGCAATTTTGAATATTTGAAACTCTCTATGTACCTGTTTATTTGCTTCCATTTTAAACAGACACAAAGTAAGGACTTTCATATTTTTCTGTTTTATATGATACTTAGGTACTCTGTGTTTATTTCTTCAAAATGCATTTCTAGTCATTCTGGTGCATCTAATGGCACTTGTTTCTGACTCTTGACATCTCATCCTTGCATATAACTCCCTCATTTACTACTAACGCTCCTCATTTCTCAGCTTCCTCTTTCCCACGCTTCAGTTCTAGCGAATTTCCAAAGCCAACCATTCCATATGCTTACAGGCATATTAAACTTCTGTTAACTTTTTTCTCTCACATTGTCACATCTTATGTTTCTAATTCCCAGGGAGCCACAAATTAACAAAAAAAATTGTTCACAGATCACAGCAGATAACCTAAAATAATGAACTTTCGTTTGGTGAACGTCATATACTAGTGCTGATGTATACTTTGCCATTAAAAGCTGGTAAGAAGAATTATTTCTGCTTGCAAATTGGTGCTCAGCTTCAACTAAAGAAGATCTATCACTTCTCTTTAATAATGTAAATTTATGAACTAGCCTGGTGTTTTGCCACCCATCCTCCTTGGCTATGGCTTTGATGCTTATCTATTGCTTATATAAATCTTACATAAATTTAACTTATAAAGCAGGAAGCACAAACTACCTTGCATTTGGTTATGTTCACTGAAAACACGGTGGAACCATATTGCGTGTGGGAACACAAATGTTTTAAATACTTAGCTCTGCATAATTCTTCTTCTTGTGCTTTATGTGTGCACGAGTGCATATGCAATTCTTTGTGGCTTACTGGAGGGGAACGTATTTTAAAGTATGACACTGTGACTGTTTTCTGTTTTCAAGTAGATCATGCATGTAGAATAGGAGATGATGGAAAAATCCTTTTGATGATAGAGACTGAAAGACAGCCATTAGCTCATCTGCAAATCCTCAATAGAATTATGATTGAATCTATTATTTTAAAGGGTAGCATGAAGTCCAGACTCTGAGAAAATTAGGATGGCCAGGTGCTTGGCTGATGCCTCAAGAGTGATAAAAAATGCTATTTAGAAAACTGACATATGTCCTTTACTGATGAGTGTGTTCATACAATCTGATTAGCTCAGACAGGTTCTGATCCAGCTTTCAACACATGAAGAAAAGAACAACAAAGGTCTACCTATATTTTTCCAGTAGCTTCTGTCATTACTGCATCTGAATCAGGTACTTAGTTCATCGATTAAAAAAACACAGATAAAGCATTCTAATAGATTTGAAACTGATTTTCTGTTTTGAATCCCATAAAACTAGAATGATCTCTAATTTTCTATTGACAGACTCACAGATTTGTAACAGCTATGTTGTAATTCATTATCTGAATAACATTTTGAATATCATTGCACAAAGAAACAAGTTTAACTGCATTTTCTCAAATTGTTTTTCAAATTATAGTAGTACATTCAAAACCATACACATACTGCTTTTGGATTAATACTGCATTTTCAAGATCTCTACATGGTATAAAGAACATTCTTTAAAATAAGCAATGAGGAAGAAAGTACAAACTGAGGTAGGAATATAAATCAGGAGTTAAATGAACATAACCTTGCAATGTCTTGATCATCGTGAAAGGGATCACAAATACCTGCCAATAACTATTTCAAGGATGTAAACATTTTGGCTGCCAGTGTGTTATTTACATCTATAGAAAATTTATAACTGGAGATAATGGTATGTAATTTTGAAATGATACAGACTGAATATGACAGGTTTCTCTGCACCAACAGCTATTAGAATTGTGCATTGCCCTTTATGGAAAGTGACTGAAGCCTTATTCCTTTGAAATTTAAAAACAGTGAAGGACAAAAATCCTTGAAGATGACTTTAAGGACTCAAGCCCTGTTGGCTGTAGGCTGCAAATAGAACCTTTTACAGTTGAGTAAATACTTCCTTTCCCCTCAGCTTTATTGTTTCAAAAAATTTTGACCTTACTTCTATTCATAATCTTGGTATAGTACTTTTCAGCCTTTTTCAAAATCCAGGACTGTATCTGTATAATACAAACGCAGTGGATTGCAGAGATATCCAAAGTAGCTCTGAACAATGTGAGGCAGGAGAATCAAGCAAAAGACCCAGGGTAAGGCTGCTGTCCTAATTCTGGCACATTAATCACACTGATAGGTCTATATGGCACAGCACTGCATTGGCTCTCGCACCTGAGAATGTTAACAGAATCTGCTATTGAAGGAAAATATTTCTAAAATGTTTCTGATCTTCAACATGTCTATAGTTAAAATGACTGCCATACAGTCCCCTTTAACTCTAACTATTGAAACCAATTGCAAACAGAAGACAAGTCATGCTAGCCAAGATCTGATACACTCGGGATCTGGAAGTATCAACCCCTCACAATATCAACTCCTCACAATATCCTATAAAGCAATGTAGAAGCAGAAAAAAAAAAAGATTTAAGAAGATTTTAAAGAAGAATTATTTCTCCTTTGCACACTACTGAACACAGTATTCTTTTAAAAAGCACCAAAATAGTACTGCAGTCCTTGAAATATTACGTAATAAATTCTGCAGCTTTATTTCTTTGCAAAAAGGGGATACGTCTTTATGATTTTTATCATTGCAAAATTACTTCAGAGTAAAGGCCAAAGTATTAGTTTACAACATCAACACAATTATGTTCTTTTTTGCTTTCATCTATCATCATCTTCAAGTATTTTATATTGACCTTCAATCAACACAATCTGTTTTAAAGTGCCTTCAGCTAAAACTATGAGAGGAAGGTTTTGTGGGCAGAAAATACAAACATTTGAAACAAAAAATTTATTCCAGCCCAATTATCAAAAATATTGTCTACAAAATAAAAATAAAATACCCATAATGAAATTATTTAGAGCAGCTATCTTTTACTACAATCAAATTCTTTTTGTAATGAAAAGAATGAATCCTGCACATTTCAGAGGTCAAATTTGAAATAGGATGTGTATAAAATTTCTAAATTAATATCAGCTTGATCTCAAAAGGAAATTATTTTAAAATAGAAATCCAATTTCCTTTCTGGCTCATCAACACTTAAAAGGTTAACCTGGGAAAATATAATTCTTTATTCAGGCCTCTTCTAAGCTACTGAAGGCAGAACAAGTTGTTGCCTAGGACAACAAAATATTTAGTGACTGTATTTCATCTGTTTTTGTAGAGAACTTGTGGGCTGGCAGAAGAGGTTATTTTCCAGTGGTTTGAAAGGAAATAAGAAGTCTATTGTACTCCCTGGAAAGGAGATCACATTCTGAAACTTGAAATATGAACCTTCTGATAGAATACTGAGATTTTAGACAGAAAATCAAATGATAAGGCAATTTATTTGTTCCCTGAATGGAGAAAGATTTTGTTAGCATACTTCAGAGACAGTACTTGCTCTGGCAAGAGGTAGAACAGGTTACTTTATAATGCAAGATAATTTTTTTATTAAATCAATCATTTGTGCTACCCAGTGTGTTACAGGACAAGAAAATGATCCTGCAGATGAAACACAATAGGTGCTAAAATTGCTCAGCTTTGATTATTAGTGCTAAAAATGGCTGCCAATCACTACCTGATTATAATTTGTTTTGAAGAGAGTGTGGAGAAGAGAAGGAAAGAAATAAAAGAGAAAAGGGGGGGGGGGGGGGAAGCTCTGATTTTAAAAATTATAAAGCAAATGTTTGCCTCAGAAAAGAGGGAAAAGCAATTGCTATCTGCAAATTTCGATGGCTACATTTACAAATCAAACATGGTTGTTTTAATATCATTTTTAAATCAGAAACCAGTATTTTTTTGTTATTGTCATAATATAAGGAAATAATAGAATCAGGGAAATCACTTCAAAGTACTTATATCATGTCTTCTATTTAAATAACCTGTAGTGCAAAAGGACATCAGATGGATTACAAAAGAATCATTATATAACAACAACAAAAAAGTAATGATATTATTAACATGCAAATGTTTCCTCTTTCTTTCTTTACCATACTGTATTGTAAACTGAATAAAGCACTGCATTTGAACTAAAAGAAGTGTTTTTCCTCCCACTTCTCCTGAGTCTAGGCACTGCCATGATCCAAAGTGGGAGTGGGTAGAGGTAAACAGAAGATGTTTAAAGGAGCTGCCATGATTATGTCATCTTGTGATCTTTTGCAAGTAACCGTAAAGAGGAAAGAGAACGATGTATTTAACAAGTATTTTCTTTAGCATGAGGAACAGATGGAAGTTTGCACATCAAATCACTCCTAGGCTGTAAGACCACTACCTATGCAAAATGTTAAATGCAGAAACTGTACAGAAAAGCTAAACATGGTATGAAGTTAAAATACTGGCACATGGATTTGTTGAGGATACAGAGCTTCCAATGACATTTCTAGAGACAGCCACTGCAATACTACAACGTAACAACAGTTTCTAAATTATAAGTAACATCCACAGTAATTTAGGAACTGAGTGAGTAATGGAGATGCTATCAGCATTCAAAACAGAAAGAGTCTGACTGCAGAAAGAATAATTTTCAAATGCAAGATCCAAAGGAACAAATTTAATACATGATTGCAATTGTTAAGTATTTAATTATTGCAAAAGAAACAGATATGCATTATTGAAACCATTCTGAGACCTCTGAGGGTGCCCTGGATAAGGGAAATCTACGCAACTACTCTATACAGGGGAAAAATGCAATTTGTATAATAACCCATGGCTTTTTTTTGTACATTTAATGAACCTACTGATCCTGTTTCAAAAGGAAATAGAGTAATTTAGAGAGTTATCCTTTGCAATGGCAACTATAGTGGCTAACACATATTAATGAAATCTCATTTACAGCATTGTCCTGCTAATGCAGGAGCAACTGAACAAATCCATATACATCTTACCTCATGAAGAAATAATGCATCATGATAAAAGCTATTCAGTTCCATACTCATCTTCAGAGCTTTTATTATGAAAAATATGAACAACTCCTCTGTTGTCTAAAGAATGCTTAATATTTGGTCCTATATATAAAAATTAGCGTAGCTTTGCAAACTAAGCCAAAGAATTTGAATGTATATTGAAAGTTTCCTTCATATTTTCTCAAATAAACCAAGGTTGTTTATTACCCATTTCAAAAATGTAGTTATTTAGTATAAAACCCACCACAAATGCAGTAGAAAATGTTTTCCTGAATGTCTTAATGCATTGTATGCATAGACTGCTACTTTACTAAAGAGTGAGAAGACCTAAAGCTCAGTCTGCCTGGCAGAGAATTTTAAAGATTCTTTGTAAACTTTCTAAAGGCTAGAAATATCTGTTCCTTAGTGAAAGAGGCACATTTGTTTTTGCAGCATGTTGGAGACATTCTCAAGCATTTTATGCTACCTAGAAACTTTGAAATACAGGACTTTTGGTTTTGCACCAGTACATCAATATGGTTGTCTCTAAAGAAGTATTGGTTCACTTAAACTAACTTCAAGAACTTGATCAAGTATCCTAGTAATAAGCTTCCAAATGTCTGGAAGGAGTGAACAAAGAAAAAGTCATACAGAAAAGTTTCTACACTCCACAACTATAGAAGGTATTTTTAATAACAAAATATCTAATAACTTGAGATCCCACGGCCTATTGCTAGTGCAGCCCCATGGTCTTGAAAGCTCTTCTGACCATCAAAATTGTTTGTGCCATTTAGAAAGCAACCACAGGAAGAGCAATGGGCATCTTTATCAACCAGCAGTGTCTCTGGGAGATCAGAAAGGACTGTGGCTCTAAACACTCTTATTCAGTGATATGAAATCTAGCAGGGGGCTCTGAAGCAGAGAGGAAAAGGAACTGGAGCTGTAATTCTGCAGTTGCAATGTCTGAGAGTATGTTTTGTTCGTCTCCCAAAACTGTCTCTGCAGAGTGGTGCACTTGGGAAATTAGTAACAACAAGAGAAGAAGAGTCACAGAGCAATTTTTCAAACAAAATCTGAAGGACAGCCCTCTTAAGAAAAAGGCATATTTTCATGCCAGATAGCATGGGAAATTAAGCTGTCAAGTGAGCACTGTACAAAATCCCTCCATTTGGTGTGTACTACCCAATCAAACTGTGGAGTTCCTCTCTGCTTTGCTGGAGTAGATGAAAAGGCTGCTGAGCAAGACACCAACCTGATCAAGGTGTTTGAAGGTAGTATGTGCAGTAGGTTTAAGTTCTTTAAGCACAGACTATAAGATATACAGACATTGTAGGGGTATTGGTCAGCTAAGGCCTTATGACAACTCTGAGAACTAAGTTCAGCACAGTGGTTTCCATAACTTAGACCTATAGGCTCAAGCTAGATATGTATAAAGAAATTCTGACTTTGAAATTAGCCATGCATCATTGCCACTCTGTGACTGTACTGGAACTGTAAAGAGAAAGAACAGAAAGATATAGAACAAAGATTTCTAGATGTCTGAAATTACTAAATTATGTAAGACTCTTCAGTTTGCAAGTGAGACCATTGAACGGAGAAATAATAGAAGTTTGTAAAATGAACCGCAGCACAGAAAAGATAAATAGAGAAGGAATTAAAGGATGAATTTGCTGAACTGCTAGCAGCAATGTGTAATGTTTTTCCCTAAAAACTTCTTAACTGAGAACTGGAGAGTGCTAAAATTGATGCCAATTTTTGAAAAGAGTTTCATGGAAGATCCATGGTAATACTGGTCCCTATGCCTGTCCCAGGCGAAATAGTAGGAAATTAAAAATTAATACTAGTAATGGACACATGAATAAAGACAACAAAGAAGAGTTAATGTGACTGCATGTAAGGATGCCTCATATCTTAGGAGCCTATTCGTGATCCTTGAAGGTGTCAAAATCATGTAGAGAAGGTTAATGATTTGCTTGATCGGCTTGTTTGCCTGAATTTCTAAAGTCTTTTGATGGAGCCACTCTTAAAACGTTTTTATGAAAAAACCCCCAAAACTCACAAAAGAGCAGTCATGAAATTAAACCATAAGAAGATGTTCTTTCAAGGAGAAACAGCTGTTTTAATCAGGAAACTGCAGGAGAAATTGAAGTGGAAGAAGGCATCTAGTGAATTCCTCAAGAGAACTGTGAATGGACCTTGGCAGCTCAATATATTTATTCATTCTGTAGGGAAGAAGACTAGCAGTAAGATTGCAAAACTTGATGATGATAGAAACCTATTAAAGGTCAAAAAGCCAAGAACCAGGTGGGCCCAATTCCAGAAGTCCTTGAGAGCTCAAAATTATTATTTCACAAATGCTATACAGATAATTCATAGTATGGTTGTTCATAATATACTTGCTATGTAGCCTTCCCATGTCATCTGTGATTTTTATAGACACACTGTGGGTTGTGTAGACCCACTGATCTGCTTTCATTCCTACAGTAAAAACATCATGGGCTTCAATAACCATGTAGCTACTTTAAATAAAACTGAAAAATCCCTTTTCTACACAGTATATAATTCAATTAAATTGTGGGACTCGTCAGCAATGTCATGAAAAGTCCAAAATATTTAGCTATAAACTAATGGAAGGCAGTGGTAGCTAGTTTCCCTCTCTGGTATCTTTGCTCTGATCCTGAACAGCAATCATTATATCCTAAAGAAAACCAGGAATGCAATTTGGGAGAGAGTTTCAAGAACACTTCCCAAAAAGTTCAGGATCTGGACAGTAATTGAAGCATATCATAAAGATTAATTTTACAGAAGACAAAGACTGAATCACCCATGTGAAACAAGTATGTATGAGAAAAGAAGCTCACAGTGCAAGATGAACTAATTGAGAAGAAATGTAAACCAGGCCACCTCCATGTAACCCTCCTCCCAGGAGTTCAACTATCTGTGATTCCAGACCTACTTTCAGTACAGCACAGCTGTGCAACTGTTCTCAGTTTCCTTCCGAGAAAATTGCTAGGGCGTGAGAGGGAGCTGTGAGAAAGTGCACAGGATGAGAAAGGTAAAGTTGCAGACATAAGTAAGATTGTTGAGACAGGGAAAACTGGCACCTCAAGGACTCAAGGAACAACACTCACATGAAGAGGTAAAAAATCCTAATGAGAAAAAGGGAAAGGGAAATCAGAAGATAGCAGCTCAGCAGTACCACAGATCAGCCTGTTCCAGTGAGCCCCAGAGCCAGCTCTCCCCTACCTGAGTGATGACTACTTGCCCTTTACACTGAGTGACTCATTCAGTGGGGGTTGATTTAATGCCTACTAGTTCATTAGTCCTACAAGGAATTGTGTTACACGACAAATAACCCGCTTTGTGCTTTTAAGATGTTTGTATCTTGACTGAAGAATCTCTATGGTAAAAAGCTCCCTGAAGAGAGTGAGTCCCAGAGGGGGAGGGTTACGTAAGTAATCCAGAATAACTGACAAGAATAATATGATTAGTCATATAGAAAAGCATTTATACTTCAAAGCACAGGTGCACAGGTGGGTTAGGGGATTACAGAACATACTGGCCTTTTTTCAGCCAACGATATATATTTCAGACAAGTTTCTCATAGCTACAGTATTGAATAAATTATATCTGAATCTGGATACAGAATCTGATCTCTCTAATGAGCCAAGAAACCTGGGAGACAAAAGCAGAACTGTTGGGAAAGCCTAATCTGGGAGAAGGCATTCTGAATATTCACAATCCCAGGATGGGAAAATTAGAACAATGCTTCTCAGAAAGCACATCACAGAAAGAAATGGATCTGGGAAAATTCTAAATTACCTAAATGAAAAATTAATTAGAGAAACAAAATCTAAATTTCAAAGTCTGACTTGTTGAAGAAGGACAGAAAATGCTGGTGGGCGCTTGCAAGAAACACAAGTGAATAACTTTTAAAATTACTCTTCTGATTCAAATGCTTTTAGAAATTGCTGCTTGATCTTGTTTGAAGAAACACATGCTCCATATGCATGTAAAAGTTTGAAAGAAACTAGCATGTAAGTCAGAGATGACATTACCTTGCCAGAATAATTTGCAATAGATTATAGGAAGCTGAATATTAAATTTCTTTCCTAAGGCCAGAGAGCTGCCTGGAGGACTAGAAAAGCTGACAGAAGATGCACCAGTGCATCAGAGATTCTCCCTCTCTACATGCTTGGTGTTCTCCTTGCAGTGGTTTTAAATGTGATTATCTAGATAGTAATTTACAGGAATAACAAAACTGTGTTGGAAATAAAGTAAGAACTGTTCTTTTTAGGAAGACAAGAAGATTCAAAGTTCTGATCATTCCAGTGTCCTATGGGAATAAAGGGTAAATCATGAAGGTTAACTTTAATCATAGAATCATTTAAGTTGAAAAAGACCTTTAAGTTCGTTGAGTTCAACCATAAATCTAACTCTGTCATGTCCCACCAAACCATATCTCTAAGTGGCATACCTAAATGTCTTGGAAATATCCCCAGGGATGCCGACTCAACCCTGGTGACTACACTAGGCAGCTTGTTCCAATACTTGACAACTCCTTCCTTTCGGTGAAGAAATTTTTCCTAACATTCATTAGGAACCTTGAGGCCCTTTCCTCTTACCCTATTGTTTATTACTCAGGAGAAGAGACTGACCTCCACCTTGCTACAGACTCCTTTCAGGTAGGTGTAGAGTGAAAGGGTCTGTCCTGAGCCTCCACTTCTCCAGGCTGAACAACCCCAGCTACCCCAGATGCCCTTCATGGGATTTGTGCTCCAGACCCTTCACAAACTTTGCTGCCCTTTCAGGATACACTCCAGTGCCTCAGATTCTTTCTTGCAGTGAGGGGTACAAATAGAAAATATTATCTCTACCATCAAGCCTGTTTCTACCCCTCCAGAACCCATGGTTGATTTCCCAATAGCTAAATGGAAAGAAGCAGCAAATATGAAGGGACTCCTTGAACCAAACTAGGTATGGCTTTTATGTCAAATTCAGTGGGTGTTTAAAAAGCTGAAATGAAGAAGTTATCATTTCTGTAGCCCTTCATATATTTTTATTGCATACTAGGCATAAATTTAATTTGAACTTCTTGTTCCATCTACAACTTAAGCACCAAGAGACATCAAACTAAGGGTACTCTGAATTCTTTTCAGGATTCTGAGTCTGCTTTTCCTCTTACTTTTCAAGTGCTTGGATTTTGACCTACTCAAGTGAGGAGTCCTGGTCCTAACTTAGTGGCTTTGACCTTTATGCATTCTTTTATGAAAAAAACTTTCTGCGATAAGCTTTTCTTTGCCATCACCTGAAGAAGTGAGACCTTTGAAATCAATTTCAGACAGCAGGCCTGCTGGTCAAAACTAAGTATCTTGTTCTGACAGACTGCACAATGCTTCAAACCAATTTTTTGTCCATTTCTGAAAGATTCCCATCAATTGAAAGAAAATAGTAATAGTAAACACGTTTCTAAGCTACAGATTTTCTCAGTGAACATAATATCATTACATTGAGCTCCTACTGTTTGGGAGGAAGGAAATATGGCTAGACTAAAATAGAAATTCTTATAATGAAAAACTGTTTTATTAACTCTGCTCTTGAACAGCATAATTCAAACATATCAGGTGGGAAAATTATTTATCTCTATAGATTCCTATATCTTTAGAAGTACTTCTATAACTATTAAACAGCTTCTTCTTGCAACTCATGGCAAAAGGGCATGTTTTCCCAAGAAGTACAGACCTTTAAATGGAACACAATGTTAAGCTTTAAAATTAGAGGGACATAGTGGTCTGGTTTATACCAGTTTTATAGAAGTGTACTCCTGTTAACTTCAGTGTAGGCACTCCTCTTTTCATGAGTTTAAGCAAGTTTCGAATCAAACCACAAACCTTTAATGACGTTTTAATGATCCACTTGGGGGAGCTAAAGGGTAATTTGTTTCCAAATTGATTATGGCAAAATGGGACGCAAAATTACAGAAAACAATAAAAGCAGAGTCTTCTATTGTTTTTTTTCAACTTGGTGCTGGCTGATGACCTATATTAGCTTCTGAGGCAAAGGGTCCCCTGTTCTTAGTAAAATTCCAGCCACTTAGAGAAAAAAGAATCCCAGTTATAACTAGCTTAGCTGAAGACACCCGTAATGCATCAGTCATACCCTGACTTCAATTATGCACCTAAAAGATACACTGAATGCAAGAGACATAACACATGAGGCAGAGTTTGGCCTTACACTACATTTTGTGCTAGTTAACATCGACTGCAACAGCAACAAAAGAAATTCTAACATGCAATTGTTTTGTCTGTCAATTAATATGAAATAACTCCTTTTATATTTTTCTTTCTTTTCTTTAGATGCTGATCTCAGGCTACACCTGTCTGTGCCTCATGTAGCAGATGCTATGTTGAAACATGGCTTTGCACCATAGTTATGCTCTTCATTTCTCTATCCTGGGACAGAGTGGGAACTGTTTCCTAGCATACAACTACACCGGATGCTTTATCTTATGCTTGATTGACTATGGTTACTGGTAGCCCTCTGACCGTTCTGGGACTCAGGCACTAATCAAAGGCAGAAATGCAGCATCTCCTACACTGGAAGGAAGCACAGAGCCTTTTGTCTGTGAAGAATCAATAACATGATATCAGGCTTCTCTCCATATAGAGGTTGCCCTGAAGTTCATATAAACTAACATTACAGTTGATTTCAGAAATCACAGCAAAGCTACAATCACTCTTCTTTTATAAGAGAAAATAACTCAATTCCAGACACGTAACTCGCACAAAAATTCCACTGGCAGAGCTGTACTGTCAATGTCTTCACTGTAACATTACAAACTTCACTTTAACAATACAAACTTCCTCTCATTCCAGACTATCCTGCAGTGCAGTCCACATTAAAGTTTATGGTTGCCCATATGTGGACATCTAATTAAACTGAGTCATGTAAATGAAGTTTCAAGCAGAAATGATAATTAAATTAAAAATTATGTTCTTTCAGCATAACTTACTAACTGCAAGGTTTCCTTATTTTATGTCAAGTTCAGCTGGAGCATGTAGAAAAAGAAAATTGTAAGTATCTCCACAGGAAGTACTGTTCCTAGGCACTTTAAAAGCAAAGATGTGTGCTTTGTAGCTATAAATTCCTCAAAAATATTTTAAAATGTCATTCAGCCTCCTGAAGGCAAACACAATCATGCTCATTGAATAAAATGCTAAAGACAATGGCAAAGTAAATGGAAGAAAAGGGTACAGTCAACCCAGATACAGGCATGAAAGGTGTAGTCATTTAACAGCACTTGATGACTGTATTTGTAGAACAAATTGCTTTTCTGCCTTCTCCTTGATGTATAGGGACAAGAACTGCATAATGTATTTGGGAGAAACTACTGCTATAAATTAATCAACTTACATTAATTAATTCAATCTCCCATATTTTTTTCACAAGGTCCATCGATGTATAGCCATTAATTAGAAAGGATTTGGTATAGTCACCCAGTTCAATGGAATCCAGCCATTCAGCTACAGAGGAGGGATTGTAGCCATCGTGACCAATCTGCTTCATCTGAAAAACAAAAATGAGCAAAAATTACTGGTGATAGTCATTAAACACCTTTAAGAACAGGAGTTGCCCATATTATTTGCTTTGGGTCAGTTGTCTTATTCTCTGATCAACGTTATTTTAATGGTTAGTACAACATGAAACGATTTTGTAAGCAGAAGCAGTAATAATCCTTAGTTTTCAATGCATCTTTTCCTTACAGCTGTTTGCCTTTTATATCAGTGTATACCAACACTGTAGGCAGTGTTCAATTCTTTCCAGACATCAGAGAATTCATAAGTGGGGGAAGACAAAAGGGTAAAAGAGACACTAATATCCTTACTGCTCAAAAATGTCAGATTTTCACCTAAGATTTCATAGAAGGGGAAGAAATTAAGACTGAGAAATGGTTCTTTTGGTATCGTACTGCAAATGAAACATATGGTCTTGGTTCTATTATTCCTAATTTATCTTTTCTACCAAGCTATATGTTATTTTATAACGGCTGAACCTGCACTATATTTTTCTGCCCCCAGGGAAGGTTTAAAAAAAGTCTCTTTCCTCTACCTGCTCACATATTTCATGGTACTCCTGGGAATTTATCATGTTTTAGATTGCTCACTGTCTTTAAAGTTGCCTGAGATTGAACAATTGAATCAGACATTATCAGAATGGAATTGACAGAATAACGTACACAGAAGTGCACCACTTGCATGTATACAGAACCACAGCCACCTAATCTCATAAACGTTGTTTTCATAAAAAGCTAAAAAATACCACTAACATCCTTTTTTTTTCTGAATTTTTTAAGCTGCCAGGAAGGAAAAGCTGCAATTTCTCTTTCAAAATTGCCTCTCAGTGACACAAGTGAAGACCTTCAAGCTAGCCATTAAAGATGAAACTGTATCAAGCCTATTCCTGTGCTATTTGTTAAGCCGTACTGTTTTTATGAATTTTAAAGTAACCTACAATAGTGGCAGAAATAGAAGTAGAATGAAGTAGAAAAAATTATTAAATAGCCTCAATTTTCAACAGTATTTTGCACATATCGTCTTTCTATGGCAGTGTAACTATTGCTAACTTGATAATACACTGAAATGGTAAATTGTTAAGAAGCTTTAGAGGGTTAGAAACATGGGTTTTGCATAGTTCTCCTGACTGTGCAAGGGTGACTGTAAATAGTAAAAGCCAGTCTCCCATTTCTGCCTGCTCATATACATTCCTACTTTTTGAAAAACAATGCAAGTGTAACAGAAACATAACGCTGTGAGCTTAAGTTTGAAGTGAGTGATAAAGTAATTTAAAACTGAGAGAATTCTGATCAATTTACTTCTCACAGTTTATTTGAAATACAATTTAAATTCAGAGCAGAGAAAAGAAAATTAAAGTCTGCATTTGAAAACCACAGCATTGTTTGTTGATCTGTCTGCTCAAATGCAGAAAGCCAGCATGTCACGGTCTTGATCTTGGCCTCCTGCAGTGTCAGAGAGGAGTGATGCAGGCACACTTCAACGTGAATGAGACAGTTTACTCATAGTCTTTTGCTGCAGATAATGGGTATAAAATCTTAATGGTAATATTTAAATGATGTAATGAAATCATTATCTTAAATCATGAAAGAAAGACAAGAGAAATCACCTAATTAGCACTGGAAATCATAGCCTTTCAGGCCACAAAGGAATCATACCGGAAAGGAAGAGATCAGTTTTGTTGTTGAACTTGACATTTTGAAATTTACTTTCATCTTAATTTAGGATGAAATTATTCTATGACAAAAGTATGGCAATGTCTTCTTCCACTGTCATTTAGACTTACATTAAATATTAGATTGATGGTAGTCTGTCCAGCAGACTGCAAAAACATTGGAGGATCGTGCAATCTCTGGCTCCTAGGAAACTTATTTAAGGAACTGATTTGAAACAAGGTATGCTTAAATAGCAGACACATGAAAAGCAAGAACTTGATAACTGGAAGAAGAACCTAGTATAGAGAATACAAGAACCCACAAGGAACACTTGAGTTTTGGAAAACATAAGGTATTTTTGTTTCCTTTCTCTAACAATGAAAAGTGAAGCACCGTGAAAACAATTTTCAGTGTATCCAGATGGGGCACCTTATGCAAGTTATTTCTTTTGTTTATTACTATTTAATCTTTATGTTTAATACATTCTTATTTTTAATTTTGTTTTTGTTTTTGTTTTCGCCCACTGATTTGAGAAAACCCATGCAGTCTGGCCTGGACTTTTGGTAACCCATCAGCCTCTATAAAAACACAATATGGCAAGTTTCTAAATTTTCAATTCCCACTGGAGATCTCCATCAAAAGGGCTGTTAAAATGGATATTCCTCTACTACACCAGAGTTGCAAAGGGCTGCAGGCAAGTAAACACAGGTGAACAGTACAATAAACAAGAGGCTGAGAACAACTGAAATGGATGTGACAATTTCAGTCTTCAGATTTGGTGCCAATAGACAAAATTGTTATTGGGTCACTCAATAGCCTACAGGAAAATACACTAGCCAGTTGCTGGGCAGCAGTTGATTCTGTAAGCATTTTCCCTCTTCCTGTCCCAGAGTTTTGGCTGCTTTTATTCAAGGCCACATTGTGGGTAGTGCAGCTGCTTAGCTTGGATCAGACCATGTGAGGAAGAGTAATGAGATGCCTGGCCAGGGCCACCCCACCTTTCGCAGGAGCTGCATGTGAGCTCAAGTCCACGTCCTGATACTTCCCTGAGCTGTGCTGCAGATATGTCTGTGCCCAGCCATGCACCTTTGCTCATCCTCAACCACTGACCCTCTGGAGTGACCTTGTCCTGTCCTCATCCCTGTGAATGTTCTGTGGATTTGCCCTGGGATGTGCCTCCTCACAGTCACTGCCACTGTCCCTGCCCCACTCATCTTGTCCCAGTACTTCCTGCCCACTGCCTCCCCAAGCTCTCAGCCCACCTGCCCTGTCAGGACAGCTGCTACTACCACAGAAAATTAATCTCAGAACTAGAATATTAGTTTCAGCACAAAAGCAGTATCTTGTTTTGTCACGAACTAAGAATCACTCTCTCATCTAAAACAGGCTTTCTAAAATGTGTCTAAAATGAAAATTAATAACATTTCAGTATCTGTCCTCTTGTATGAAAAGTCTCGTTCTGTCTTTTAATAATATCAACTTTATTAACTGTCATTCATAGTTACCTGTTTTCCTTTCAAATACTTACTGGCAGACATATTGGTTATCTAGATGTGACAGTATCATTAATAGTATCTGCTTTTCATAAAAATGTTATTGAGTTTTTAAATAAAAGCACTTTCAAATACCTGTCCAAAAGTGCTGCCCCTTTACTTCATCAGAGATCCAGTTTAGTTGCATCTTACCCCAGTCTTCATTAACAGGTCATGGCTCTTAGACTGTATCTTTTCTTCTGTACTGCACTGTTATCTTGGACTCCTCTCACAGATCATTTACACCCTGTAGGCATCCTTGCTGATTGATATTTCTTGAAAGAAAAATTCCCTCCCACCTACTGAGTGTATTTCCATGCATAATATTTCAATCATTTTGCACCAGCTACAACACAGGCACCAGTGGTGTCAAATATCCAGGCAAGGTGAGCACTGCTTGACTCAGATCGGCATAAAATCTCTGAGCTGCAAGTCATGAAAATGTTTCAGATATTAACTGCTCATAAATAGGGGCACTATTGTTCTTCCACAGACACTACTACTAGTTCATTCAGTTGTTTGAAGAACAATACCAATGTTAGCTCTTTCATTGCAGAAGATCTTCATGTGCTGACTGTGGAAAAGGCTAGGAATTGAAGCCCACAGGATTTAGAGAAAAATAAAATTTTAAGAAAATATGATTGAAAAGAAGTATGGAAGAAGATACAAACCATATGAGATTTCTCTCCTAGGTCCTACTGATATATCACCAGTATCACTTCCTTTGAAATGAACAGAATGCAGAAGCCAGAAAGAGCTGTTTCTCATAATAAAATAGCAATGTCAAGTAGCATTCTAATGGGTTGAGAAATCCCTCACAAAAGACCATCTGTACAACAGACTTTTAAGAAGTATATCACTGCTGTATCTATACAACATTTTACATTAGGATAAAAGGTACTTGAGTCTTTTGTCTCTGAAAGGTGGTAAAATAAACACAAATAGAGCTTCAAAGTAAACACATACATGCCAGAAACATCAAGGTAAATTCAGTAGCACGGACTATTACCAGTTAAGTCTGATCTTCTCAGACAGATGGGGAATTAATACTATGTTCTCCAAAGGTAATATCACTATCTGGTGGATCTTAACAGTGTGTGTATCAAAATCAAACTTTTTATGTTCTGTAAAAGGAGGATGAGAACACTTGACTTTAACAGCTTTTTAAATGATGGCTGTGATTACTTTGAATTTATGCTTGTGTTCATTTGGAAGAAAGACTGTTTTAGCAAGAATATAATGCTTTCTTTTACACTGCTGTCCCATTCAAGAGCTTTAAGCAGCATTTTGGGGAACTTATATGAAACTATCAACTATGTAGCTAAGAAATTTTAGGTGATTGTAATGCAGGATATATCAGTTCTTTTTTGTTTCCTGTCTTTGTGAGTTGTCTGTTATATACTATGTACTTTACAAATGTGGTCACTTGGAGTCATGTTTTTGGAAGAGGAGATCATTCCTCCTCTAGACTGCTGAAAGGAAAGGCTCCAAAGAATGACACTTCTGAAGCCCAGGAAGCCTGGCTGGCACAGGGGCACCACATGGAGTTGGTGTCTGCAGTGCCTGGGCAGAAATTGAGCCTGCAGTCAAGGGCAGAGGAGCAGCTTTCACAGTGGACAGGCACAAATCACAAAGGACCTGAGAAGACTTTGCATATGCTGCTGTTGAGAAAGGCACTCAGTGAAAACACAGTCCACCTGCAGAGACACAGTGGGTGAGGAAGAACTGTCTATAAACCCTTTGGTTTTCTATTCTGTCTACCCTGTCATATATTTCAAAAGTTAACTATTCAAGCTTGTGTTCTATTAATGTTTGACTATTCTTCCCACTAATCAAAAGCCTTCTGTCTTCTTGCGGAGCTTGCTAGAAAAAGGCGGTACGGGCACATTCACTTCACAGCATTGCCTGATTCAGGATCTTGCCTCAATGGTAGGTCCAGAATACCCCTAACTGAGTTCAGTGTTTCCTACCTAAGATTGTCAGAATTTCAACAGGCTTCCTTTCTATGGTTTTTTTTTTCAGTTGGAAACTGTCTTCCAAATTTAAAGGAAAATAGATGCACACATGCGGGTTTTTGTATTTTTTTTTTTTTTTTGTGTGTGTGTTTTTTTTTTTTTTTCTTTTTTTCTGGAGAAACATAAACCATTCCACATCCAAAAGAATGAAGAAACCTCCTAGTTCTTCATCAGATACAATATGTGAGACAAGGAAATAACAGTTGTCATTCAGTGGTAATGTATGCAACAGTTCAGGACATATCCATTGCATAAAATATAATCTTAAGAAAATCAAAATCTGAAGTTTGTGGACAAAGTGGACTAAGTTTGTGGACTAATCTAAACATGTGGACTATGACCTTTGATCTCATGAAAAAGTTTATGTCAGCTCCTTCAGGTTGCCATCCTAGTCTGGTTATAAAAAAAGAGAATAGCATTTCCTCTCATATAGCATATTTCTTTGCCTGCTGACTATTCTCAGAGCAGCCAGTATATACTGTGGAGTCAATCACAAATAAGAAAGTATAAAAGAAGCAGGAAGGTAAGCAAGACATACTGTATGGCAATAGTGGTAGGACCAGCAGCATGCTCCTGTTATCCTCATGATACAGATAAATTCCAGTGTGACATGTCTAGAGTAGCTCTCTGGTAGGCTCAGATAGGAAGAAAAATGTTTGTGACGCTGCTTTCATCAGGCAGTTTTGAAGCACATGCCTGCAGAGGATACTTGATCTGTGGGACGAGTCTGAAGCTAGTCTGAAGTAAACACCTTGAACTAAAGCTTGCACGTATGTAACTGCTTTTATTGAATCATTCCTATTGTGCTGCATCACTTAAATAACATAGACTACCCATTTGTATTTTAGACTTGAAAAATTAACATGATATGATGGATTCTAACGCTTTTTTTTCTGTCCTTACAGTTAAAGGTTTTGCAAGTGGTGCAGTGAGCATGTGAGTGGCCTCCCTTCAAACCAGGAAACTAATTCTCAGAGGCATTAGAAGCAGGGAAAACAGCCAAGTAGAAAGTACTTCCTTTGAATCCTGTTTTTCATCTTCACTTCTAGCAGACGAGAAACAAGGAGTCACAGAAAGGGTCATAAATATTTTGCAGCATCTCCTAGTTTGGAAACTGTGTTAGGAATGGAGGTGCTAAATGGTAGGTAATTAAACACCAGGATTAAAATCAGCTTGCTGAGCTCTGGGGTGTCTAAGCCAATCGCAATATAGCAGCAGCAAACACATGATGTGATCTTTGTTACAAACACAGCATAGCTAATGAGCACATGCACAGTCGTTCTGTTCTCCTAAATGCCAGACTTACTGAGCCTGCACAAGAGTGTCACATATGAGTAATAAGTCCAGCACTTTTTGGAAGCAGAGCTTTATCACTCTTATAACACCACTCACAGACAGGATGTGCTCATAGGCTGCTCAAATCCTACTTCTTGTCTGCTGCAAAGCACCCAAGAAAAGAGGCTGGCTGCCTGCACACCACTGCTATTCCCAATCCTGCTTTGTGCTGAGACCTCTCTGTGCAGGAAGGAACAAGCTGCTTTAAGAATAGCTCTGAAGCCAGGAGAAAGCAGCTCTCAGCTAACATCTTTCTTCCATCTGTCAAATGAGAGCATGTGTTCCCATTATATGCTGGGAGAAGGAGCCATACACTGAGCATCCCACACAAAACCAATCCTTTTTCTTAGATAAATTCTGAGATAAGCTAGGATAATTGTCATTAAAAAAACACCTTTTGAGGAACTCACGGAAAAGTCACTTGCACACAGGTTTGGGATGCTGAAATAGCTGGACAATGCTCCTTAGGTTTTCTATGTAACTTAAGTGTGACTAAAATTTTATGCCATGACTGTTACTACTTTGTTAGTCAATTAAGTATACACTGTACACAATTCTTTCCTCAGTATTAATTTTCTTCTCAAGGTATTTGCAATTTCAGTATCTTTTTATATGTTGTCTCCTCAACATATGTGAACTTCCTTTTAATAAAGTATATAAAATCCTTCCCCAAACATTTATTGATTTCATTTTTTCATACAAAAAGCTTAAATGCAACATTAAATTCTGCTATGAAATCTGTTTTAAGATTGATGGCATATATAAAATACTTCCATTTCAAGAACTAATTTTGTAAATGATATTTCTACTAGACTGTCTTAACCTTATGTTATTAAAATAAGCCATAAAGTGCTCTAGTTAATATTAATGTGAAACTTGAATAACTTAAATTACATTGGTACAAGATGAGAATTAGAGCTACAAGCTCTAATCCAACAAAATAAAGGGTATTTTGGAAAGAAGGATTCTAACTGAAAAGTTTCAACTCTGCCTTACTACTGATGAATATATCAGTTTTCCCTCTTATGAAATTTTCTTCTCAAATATAGACTATAATGAGAAAACATTTTGAGAAATACAGATAAACATACCCTTTTATACCAGTTAAACACTGCACAGGAGACTACAATGATTAATTAATCTATATTTGACTAAAATGTGGGTATTTTTCTCTATTGAAAACTACTTCAAGCTCTAGAGAATGGTTCCTAATCAGGATACTGGTGTTTGACATGAAGAAATTCATCACTCTTTAGGAAGACAGCAATTATGAGCAAAAAAGACAGTCTTTCTTTTCAGCTACTAAATACCTGTTGCATTTCCAGGCTGCAGAGAAGAATATATATCAGAATAACAAAAGGAGCTTTTAAAAAAAGTATTTTAAAGCCTTTACAATAGATTTATTGCTTGATTTTTACCCTCTAAACTTATTCAGTGCTGCCTGGGACTTTAAGGATGTGTTGTTTGATAAGTGTTTTTTAAGGCACTTAACTTCTACCTCAAAATATGAGCTAAAAAGTATCTCAAGTCAGGAAAGATTATTAGTAAAACTAAAAATAACATCATCAGCAATGTCATTAAGTAAAAAGCACACGGAGTCATCTAGATTTAAATTAAATGAGGAACAGAAAAGAGGTACATGTTCAAAACAAACAATGAGATTCAAATTAGTGAGACTCCAATTAGGGTTTGAGGTCTTAATATGTTTAGATGGTATGCACTGTTTTGAATGCATGATGACAGAGCTGAACTTATCAACACACAAACAGACATACAGCAATATTTCATGGTTTGTTGCAGGATATGAAAGTGTTTTACGTGTTCAGCTGTTGTGAATGCAAGGGTGCATTACATTAGATAAAACTTCTCATGATCCTAATTTTTGGGCTCTATAACTATTCTGCCTTCAAAAGAACTCACAGATATATAGGAAATTATGTATGTTTACAATGTAAGTTCTCTTACATTTCTGAGTCATTTATGTGGAGAAACATGAGGCACAGCTTCAGCTTGCAACTGTCTTGGTTTGGTGTAACATCCTTGCATTAAAGACATGTTAAAAATGTGGTCCTTAGGAACTGCTTTTTTAGCTCAACAGGGAAGATGCTAAAAACTATCTCACCATTATTCAGTACATGCTTCAAGACATGCTCTCTTACTTAATTATCTTTGGTTCAGAATTCTTCTGAGTAACTGCATTACCGTCTTGTTCTCAACTGGTTACAAGCGTACCTCTCGATCTCAATTCTGCCTCACGTTAAGCAGATTTTAAAAGGACTTCAGTTGTAGTTTTATAAGAGAATCTGGTCTTACCATTAGTAAACTCTCCAAAAGCAGACAATATTAGCAATGTTTTCATAAACAGCAGTCACTGAGTGCAGATAGCACTAACATGATGATATATTAACAATCGATTCATTAATTTTAAAGAATGTAAACAAGACTACATGAAAGTTGTTCTCTCTAAGAAGTATGAAAAACAGAATAAATTTATCATCAGTTATGAGCTGGGTTAAAGATTACAAAAATTTTGTTTGAATGATAGCATTGCTGAAAAATTCATAAATTCATAGATAGACCTTTAATGTCTTTTGTAATTAATCAAATGCTACTTTTAATACCCTACCTCTTGTACCATTTATCTAATTTCTCTAATATGGTACATGGCAAATTATTATCTTTAATGATCTTTGGTGTTTCTGTGCACAGACTCACATTGTAGTATATATGGATTGACCATCACCTCCAGGTACAGAAATTGCTTCACAACTTCTGATTTTCCCATACCAAAGAAACCCTTGTGCTCTTTTATAAGTCATCCATCCAGGAGCCTTGATGCATCAAAAAGCATTTTCCAACAATGTCAGCTTCATGATCTAAACTGAAAAGTCTTTTAATAACTCTAGTCATTCTCCAGTATTATGAAACTTCAAGCAGACTGATTTCTATTTACTGGGACAATTTCCCTCATGCTGCTACCAGAACACTCAGTGTACTTTACATTTGGTTTTATTCCTGCCCTAGTATTTTGCCCAAAGTATCAACATCACATGTGACAGCCTTCTGAACCTTACTGGTGTCTACTATTTGTCATTCATTCTCCTTACAAAGTTTTCCAAATTAAAGTAGTAATTTTCCACGCTAGGTCTGCTATCTCTTGTTTGGAATGGTATTAGAAGCCTCCAGTGATATATTCTGGTATGCAGAATACTATATCACTGATTTTAAAATCTAGAGTTTAAATTGGCTAGTGCTAAAAATGGTTGTAAAAATGGCTACAAATTTTTCTGTTGGCAGCTGGGAAGCAGAAAATTAAATGTGAAACCTGCAGGAAGTCTCTGCATCTCACACAGAAGGCAGGTATTAGGAAAAGTGTTTCCTCCAATGCTTTTAAGAGTACTTACATAAGGGGCAAAGTATTTCCAGGGCAACTGCTATGTTAAGACAGACAATCTGAAGTTCATGGACAGCCTTATTTACACATATATAACAGCAGTCTACAAATGGGCTGAAAGGCCAAAAATAATTCAAATACATTCTAAACAGCCATCACTTCAAATTACAGATTTTTACTTTCCTTTGCTTTGTCAACTACATCCATACAAAGGGAATCCAATGCACTGACATTATATTATGCCATATTTGCATATGCAAAAACACATCTACAGGACCAGTAGAGTTATGTCTATTCCATTCAACAAAGTGTTTTAAATAATGTGAAAGCTGCAGGGGTTGGTTCCCTCATTTGTATAATAATAGGAACTATACCTTTGGGAGAAGCTGGATTGCTTGGAGTATTCTCTGCCTGTGCCCAGAGTTAAGGATTCCTATTTCCAAGAGATCCTGGTCCTCCATCACGTTGCTTCCCTAAAAATGAGAAAAAAAAGGTGTAATAAAAATGAAAAACTTAACAGGCGCCCTCAACAGCCTGAAACAGACTCTTCTGTCACATTTGAAAGATAACACTTTGCTTAACTTCTAGTATCTGACAAGAATAATAAATTACTGATGATTGTATTAATTTTCATGATGACAAAATATGGTGGAAGGAGCTTGAACCCAATTACTACACTGCCAGCAGCACTGCCAGTAGAGAAATTGTAGCTCTCACGCAAGCCAAATACCAGATGTGAACATCCTTTCATTTGACTGGAACCAAAGACCTGATGACAAAATTGTTCAGAAACTCTCCATTTTTTCAATTCATCTCCTACCTCACCTAGCTATACATGATGTTCATTTTTCTCCAGATGGAAAAAAAAATCAACACAGAATAAGATGAGGAGAGTGGATGAGCATAAAATTATTTAGTTCACTGATAGCAAAATTATGAAGAAAGGGACTGGTATCAACAAACCTTGTGCAGTCCCCATACCCCTAAATTTAACTGCACCAGTTCAATCCTAACTTTACTTGTCACTGCTTTTATCTTCCTGCTCGTGGGCAGGTCAAATAGCTCCAAACATTCAAATAGCTGAAAAGGACCATCTGTTCAAATAAAGCACAAAATAATTGCCCAGAAAAGTTAATGAAATAAACCTCCACAATTCAAGCATCTCTTCTTAGGAGCTGCTAGCAGTAGGAGTTACACAAACAGGACAACACAATTCCTAAATTCAAGGAGTCTGACACCACCTAGTGAGTTCAGCATTTGAAGGTCAATGATCTAAATGAGTGGGCAGTGACTACTGGAGGAATCATTGGAGGCACTATAGTGGCTCAAAAGGGGAATCACAGGCAGGGATCAAATCAGGATTTCTGAAAATCCTGTGTTCTTTTTTTTACCTTTTCATTTCAGAAAAAACCTCAGCTTTTTAAAAATGTATTTTATTTTTTAAAAGTTTCTAACTCTTACAGTTGAAAACAAAACCTGAAAAAACAGATGACCTGTTCTGATCTCTTAGCCTTGTTGGAGTCTCATGACACTAATTGGCCACAAGCAAGAATTCTTATTTGTATTCATTTAATTTGATCATGAAATAAGCTTTACATGAGCAAGTCCACGAAAACTCCATCTCTACCTTTACATATGGCTTGCTACTTCTGACTTAGCACAGCTCTTAAAAAGCACCAAAATGAAATGCAAATAAGCACATAACAGAACATGCTTAAATGCTTTGCTGAGTTAGGGCTTAATAAAGGATATGACTTCTTTCTGAACATAAAATCTCTTGTCCCAAAACATCACTGATTTCTTTCAAAAATCACAATGGAATAGACAACACTTCACCCTGTTCAGCTGCTAAATCTTTGCTCTTTTCAGATGGACTGATTAATTTACAGGTGTACCCCTGAGGACTCTCAAGTGCTACTCCACACAGCACCCTGCAAAATCTAGGCAATGTCTTCTTAAGGGAATCATGGAAACTTTGCAAAGCTATTTTATTCTAAATTATATTTTCCAGTAAGTGGTATGATTTAAGACTACAAGTCTGCAAGTCATGCCCTGAAACAATCTGTGTGCAGCATTCAGAACAAGGCAGGCATAAACCTGCTCTACAAGGAGAAGCTGTGCAATGATGCTGCTCTCAGTAGATCACCTGGTATGAGAGCGCATGCAGCACAGGCTGTGCAAACAGTGATAGTGATTAGGTGGGGGTAATGCCCCCTTCATCTCCCTGGTAAACACATAAAAAGTAAAATTTTCTCTTTCTGCCTTTCCCTTTTAAGCAACGAAAAGGAGCCTGTAAACTTACAGGAAAAACTCTTGAAAAAAGCCATCCATTTTGGGCTGGATTCTCCAGCTGCTGGAAATATCTAGCATAAAAGGATTTAAGGAAACTGAGCCAACTGAGGATCCAGTCCAAAACAAAGGCTATACATTTCCATTCATTTTAATAAATGCATCTATTTTGTTTGCAGCTACTGCTTTCACTTCATTTCACCATTTTTAGATTTCACCTTCATTACTGCATGATGTTTACACACAATCATGGTGTACTCATCAGTGTTTACTGGTGCCAGTAACCTTGGCATACAGCTTCAAATATTGCAATGTTTAAAACTCAATTAAACTAACAGGCACAGGAAAAATATTTGCACATAGTTGCTGCATAGCAGAGAAAGCATTATTTTATTAATTCTTCGCTATTCTTTTTTCCCTTATATATTAATTAATGTATTTTTTAGAAGTAAGTAAAGGTTACATATGCAAATATTTAAAACTCAGGAAAGCCTGAAATTCACATTACCTCCTCATTCCCAGTTTAATAAGGCAACAACCTTGTCTTTCAATGATCCCAGGTTTTACAGCTTTTGCTGTGTCAATGTTAAGTGTCAACAGTAGCAGACACTCATCCCTCCTGTAATGCTGATTTTATTGTCTTCTGCCATGGAGTTAAAACAACTTTTCATCTTTCCACAGGAGCAAGCCAGGAAAATTTAGGTACTCAGTATAATCCAATATTGCTTAGCATAGAGGAATAAACTCATAGTAGCAGAAAGCTGCTGTTAGGTTTGCAGAAATATCTGTGAAGGGAAAGAAACAGTCCGCCCCTCACAGGCCTATCTCCCTACTATCTGCTCACACTGCCCCATAATCCTATTCCCTGATTATTTTCTTTACCTGATTATTCTTCTCATGCTCCTCCAGTCTCTTTCCATAGGCTCCTACACTGAGAGTGAAGAAAACCTAAACTTCCTTCTGCAGCAGAGAAGATACAAGGGGACAAATTCTCTCCCTGCTCTTAGCTTCCATGTATTATACACTGGGCCAGATGTAACCTCAATTAACTGTACAGAGATGACATGGTAAATGTAATTAAAATGAATATGAATACAAGACTGTCTTGTCACATTATTTCATCCTTAAAAATAGTTGAGCTACATTAGCTGAAATGTTCACCAAAAAGAAGTTATCCTAGTAGACACCTAGAGAATTTGAGTCCAAAGATTTCATTTTTATATGCTTACATGCAAAACAGGTTCTTATAACAGAAAATATGGGACAACAACCTTTATTGAGCTTATTAAGCTTTCTATATTGAAAACATAAGAGACTTTGTGATATTGTAGTTTCTTAAGTCTATAGGAAAACTTAGTTGGAAGGAAAACTTCTTGGAATTAAAGCCATAAGAATACATCAGACTTGCTTATATAAGAGTAGATTCAGATCTCATTCATTTCAGCTTACACTGTTGAAATTCCTGTCTTATTAAGGCAAAATATTCTTATGAACAGGAAAGATCCTGATTCTGAAGTTCCAATTAGGGAAGAGTGTATCTGAAACCCTCTACTCCCCAGACTTGTGGTTCTACACAACCCTCGGGATCATCAACTTTTTCCCTTTAAGCGCACACAGGAAGCCAATCTCCTGAGCAAGAAGGCAGTAGTTTCACAGAACAGTTGGGCTCAAGAACGAAGAAAAAAAGACTGCATGTGGGAGACTGGAGGCATATGAAAAACATAATTTTAAAACCCAAGAAATTTTGCCAAATTCTGAAATAGTTCCTATAAATAAGTTCAGAACAAAATGCATAATGATATATTATGAGATAAAGATGTCAATGGCATTTATTTGGGCTGTTCAATACAAAGTCACCTCTGGCATTCTCCACCTAAATACAGTCTTTCCCAAAAATTCTGGATTAGACCTCAGCACCCATATACCTTCTACCTCCTGCAGGAACAAAAGAACTCTGAAGATTTGTCTCTGAAAATAATAAAATATGGTGATTGAAGAACATATTAATTAGAATGGCAGACATGACTGTATGTTTCCCATTCTTCCTTGTGTACCTATATTTTTAATCTTCCTTTGCATATTTTCTATGCTGGAGAACTATCATGAAAAATTCTAATTTCTGGTCCTGTCACCTAAGTAAAACAGTACAGAAGCTTTAAAATAGCTGGCAGATGTATCGCTAGACTTATCTGAAAATTCAACCACTGAAGCTGGAAGAGATGAGCAGTGGGAAACAAAACAACTGACTGAAAAAAAGAGACCAAATTGATTTTGCATGTAAAGCTTTCTTTCTCCCCTGCGAAGGAAAAAGATTGTTAAATAAGAAATAGAAGATTTGGGGGACTTTTGCCTTTAGGCTGACAATGCCAACTTAACCAGTTCTTTCAGTCTTCATCTGTGTCAGCAGAGGAAGAAAAGTACCAAATCTGGTACCTAAAGTTGTGTAAGAGCTGCTGCTCAACAGACTGAGTTGAAGTCATTTGCTGTGCAGCTGCTATTGAGACCAAGGTCAGCTAGAGATACCAAGAGCTACTGGAGGTAGCAACAACTTCTGGTAATGTTTTATGCTTCTGATATACTGGAAACTGGTTTGACAAAGAACAGGATTGGTGTGGGTAAGGGAAGGATGACTTCTGAGGTAAGTACAGGGTTGATGGGGCAGCAATCACTCCCAGTGTGAAGGGAGCACTTTACACCCTCCTTCGCCCCCTCTCAGCCATCCATGTAGTAATCTGCTGCACCATCAACATAACGAGATCAGAACGGACTCTGAGGAGCTGGTCCAGGTGGCATCTAGCACAGAGCAGTGGGCAGAATCACACTGCATGTGTATGACAGACAAGGTCTGGTGGGTGTTTGAAGTGCCTTGCCAATGTCTCTACCAAAGTGTACTGCACTGAGTCTCACCCTGACGGACTGAGACCTGGCACTGCAGGAGCACAGCTGGGGAATTTCAGTGGAGTTGTGCAACAGGCATCATACTTCAGCTTACAAGGCTGCTGGAAATATGACCTAGCACAGGAAAGAGAATCTGCTGGGCTGTACACTTAGCTGGAGTATCCAAGAGTACCATCATTCCTGTCACTCAGATAAGAGAGGTAGGAGCAGGGCAGGAGCAGACAGGAATGTTCTTCCATGGTTGTAGACTGAAGTCAGAGACAGAAAACTGAGATCAACAGCACCAAAGAGCTCTATTCTTTCTTACTTTCTTCCATCCCAAACGCATAACTGGTGAGGAAGGGAGCATGTATCTAGTACCAGTGGGAATAAGGACTGTTACAAAACATCCTCAACAGCTCCCTTAAACCAGCCTCCTCACTCTGAATTGCTTTGTTTCTCACCCACCGAACCCTAATATTCTTCCAAACTGCATCCCCTTGATGTAGTGGACATCTAAACTGTCCTCTGACTGGGAACAAATTAAAGACATCTCACAATGTAATAAGGAACACACTGAATAACCAAGACTTCTCTTTTTCATAATCTAAAGCACATGCCAAAAGGGATTTTTTTGACACAACACAAGTTTTTCCACAAGGTAAAAGAAATTATTTCTTAGAAACTTGCAAGAAAGGACTACAGAAATACAGCTTTCAGTAATGAACATTGTTTCCTATTAGTGCAAAAATTTCAGGCAATGTGTCACATGTTTAATTTCCAAACAAGAACTGGCAAATGACCAGAATTTAGCAGGCTTCATTATACGTGAAAAGGTTGCCTCTCATTAGTATTTCCACTGTTAACATGAAAACAAGATCTGTAAGAATGATTGCTGAGTTAAATGCCCAACTTGTACTTTCAGGTCAGAAAGATTTATCAGATTCCTGAAGATACTGCAGACATTATTTCATCTAAAAACCCAACAAGATTTTGTTAGAAAAATTCCCTGCAGAAGCAAGGAATTTTGTCTTGGGAAAAAGAGATTGATAATAAAATATGTTAGGAAGAAAGGACCAGGCAGGTTGCAAAATAATCATTTGATAACATTCTTCCAAAATTAATTTGCTGTAAAACTACCAATACTCACCCTCAATCTTCACCTTGCTCTATTTCAGTCTTTACATTTATGAGTTTCTTAGCAATTAAAAAACCCACAAAACCAGAGAAAACTGGAAGAGAGTTTTCCATGTTAGTGTCATTCAGTCAGGAGGTAATAACAAACTACTGCTGAAATGTTAATTTCAAAAAGGCCATTTCACTGAGAGAAGGGTGGAATGATAGCACCTCTGCGTACAAATTTGCAACCCGCATAAAAAGTGGTGGTGTAAGCAGCGCCAGTTCAAAAAGGAGTCCCAGCAGACCTGAGGCCCAAATGACTTAAATTTTAAAGATCTCTTTCTGGTTCACATTCAGCTCTTCCAGAAATGAACCTGAAGCAACCAGTGCCATCAAAAGCTTTTCAAATATTGGCATTCAAATGAACATATAGTCACACACATTTCACACAACAGGAATAGTTAATTAAAATGTAGTGGTAATTAAACAATATGGATAGCTGGGACAAAGATCCTTGTAGGAAGAATTCCTGCTATTTTTATCCCTCTTCCCTGTAGCACTGATTCATTACAACCAACATGGTTGTCACATGCAAATTAGCTGCACAGATAAGGTGGCAATTGAAAAAATTACCTCTGATGTCACACTTGGCCCACTTAATTGCTAATGCTGTGGACCCAAGTCTGTCTACCTATTTAGTCATAATAATTCAATAATATAATTATTAATACTTACCTAAATTACATCTTAATGTCTTGAATGTATATTGTGAAGATAATTTCACTTCACTTGAGTAATGAAAATTCCAGAGAGTCTATATTGTACCATTATTCAGATTACTTGCTATAAATGCTGCTTAGCTTAGATGCTAAATTTCTCAAAGGACCCACTTTAAAAATCAATATTACTGTGAGCTAATTAACAGACTTATAAATTCTCAGAAAATTGTTCCTTTCTCCAGTAAGTGTGTAAAGCTGTGGAGTGCAGGCAGGGACAAAGATGGCATTTTCAGACATAACAAATATGTTGAATACCTACTCTGCATATAATATAGAGTTTTAACCAGCTAACACTGGTGGTATTGTAATAAATAAGAAAGTGATAATAAAGTAACAAAGTAACTTTTGTAATAAAATTAGGTGTAGATTGCTGCCAGTCAACATGCCTTCACTAAGAGCAAACTGTGCCTGACAAATTTGGTGGCCTTCTGCAGTGTGGTTACAGCACTGGTGGATAAGGGAGGCACAACTGATGATCTCTACCTGGATCGTGCAAAGCATTTGACACTGTCCCACACAACATCCTTGTCTCTAAACTGAGGAGACATGGACTTGACAGACGTGCTTCTTGCTGGGTAAAGAATTAGTTGGATAGTTGCATTCAAAGAGTTGGGGTTAGTGGCTCGATGTCCGAGTGGAGAGCAGGGATGAGTGGCGTCCACAGGGCTGGCAGTGTTTAAGACCTTGGTCAGCACCATGGACAGCGGGATTGAGTGCCCCCTCAGCAAGTTTGTCACCAGCAGTGAATACGGAAGGGAGGGAGGATGCCATCCAGAGGGACCTTGACAGGCTTGAGAGGTGGGCTCATTTGAACCTCATGAACTTCAACAAGGCCAAGGGCAAGGCCCTGAATGTGGGTCAGGGAAATCTCAAGCACAAATACAGTATGGGCAGAGAATGGATTGAGAGCAGCCCTGAGGAGAAGAGTTTGGTTGACACGACCTGGCAATGTGCACAGCCCAGAAAGCCAACCATTTCCTGGGCTGCATCAAGAGAATTGTGGCCGGCAAGTCAAGGGAGGTGATTCTGCCCCTCTACTCTGCTGTCTCCCCACCTGGAGTGTTGCATCCAGCTCTGGAGCCCTCAGCATAAGAAGGACATGGGCCCCAGAGAAGGGCCATGAATATGATCACAGGGCTGGAATACCTCTTTCATTAAAGCAGGCTGAGAGTGTTAGGGTGTTCAGCCTGGAGAAGAACTATGTGATCTTTAAGGTCCCTTCCAACCCAAGCTATTTTATAATTCTACGATTCTATGAAATGTAAAAACTCAGTTCACCTCTCAGACTGTCCTTCACAAGTATTTCCTTCCCCACATTTTTATCAACCATAGTGTCATGTTTTTAAAATGTAAGCCACTCAAATATCATCCCAGGGATCACAAAATGCAAAGTCAAAGATTCTAAAATTCTGGGCAGGATCCACAACTTAAAAATAGGTTATTCCCAGAAAGGGCCTGTCAAATAGCAGCAAGGAAAACATGCCCAAGAAAATACGTAAAATATGATTCACACACTTCATGCCCTAAAGTTATGACTGACATCTTCAAGCACTTGTTCACCTCCTGCCTGCAACTGAACCCTGCTCACACTGGTGGCTTTTCATTTGGGCTGTCTGGTATTCAAGCTCTCTGTTCTGAGCAGACAGAGCAGCTAGGAAACCACGTCAGTCCTTTGGGGGAGTCTATAAAGTAGGCCTTCCTCTGAAATGCCACCAGAGCTTGATCTGGTAGGAAGTCTCAAAGTATGCCCAAGGCAGAAACAGGAGCATGACATGAACTGGCTGCTGCTCTTTCTTAAAATGTGTCAAAAGGAGGAAGAATAGCTTTATCTTTCTTTCTCATAGCACAGCCCACCAGATAGAGGATTCATGCAGAAGGTGGGAGATCAGTTTTACCTGTCTTTATCATACTCAAGTTTCCTAAAAAACAGAGGAAACTATGCATCAACTGTTAGGAAAGAGCACTCTGCAGTTGAGGAGGAGTTGTCCATTGGTTCTGCTGAAATTAAACTACTGTGAGGTTTAGTCAGTAAGCCAAGAAAGAAGTATTATCCTTTAGACTAATGACAGCTGCTTGTGGCAAATCAATTTTCTTGTACTCTTTCTAGAAATGTTTCCAGTTTATATCTAGTGACTGCCAAAAAAAAGCAGCAAATAAAGCTAAAAATTCATTACTTTCTTTTATCCAAGTACCCTAACTTCTAAGCTACAGGTTCATGCTTGTGTTTCAATTTGAAAGAAAACAATGAACCAGATGTCCTTATCCAAAGGGTTGACTTCCATGTCAAGATTCAGGGAGCAGGACAGGAAATCCAGCCTCCAAACAGTGTCTAAGGCAGAGATGCAAAGGGAGGAACAACATTCAGATATAACTCCCGTTTTTGGAGCATCTCACTGGCTTCCTCTGCTCAGCTTTGCAAACCCTTTTTCTACTTGCCTTTTTCTTCCTGTTAAGTTATGCAGGGTCTTCTTTGCCTAATTCAGTTGTACACATCCTGCTCCTAGAAACAGGAATTCTACAGTCAAACATCACGATGCTCACAAATCGCTGCAACTCACTTGCATTTTTATTATAGTTTTGGAGGCCTCACTTGGCTGTTTTTTTAGTCCACCCTGTGTGCTGCAAAATGAAGGCACTGCCTAACATTCAGGTGCCCAAACCATTTTCAGGATGTAGCTACTAGTAACTGGAGGTTGTTCAGTTGACTGAAAGTGCTGGTTTGTTTAATATTACTAAATATAATAAAATATGAAGGAGCTCCCCAAAATGAGAAATACTGGAAAATGAATGGTGTTTTCTATGCACCACTGATTTGTTATGTTTAAATGTATTTCACAGTCCACCATGCTGCTTTTGATATGCAGCCGTGCAGCAAATGTAAAAGTAAGAGGCATTGTAAGACAACAAGAAAAGGCAATATATTACCTTCCCCTAGCTAAAAAATAGTGTATTTAGAGTGCCTGCCAAATATAGTTGTTATATTGAGAATCATTTTAACATATTCTAACAGATTTTGTTTGCTAAGGCAAGTACAAAAGACAGCAGGATTGAATAAGGTTTTGTCATCTCCCACTGCACACAGATATCTTTTACATGTGATTTTTCTTATACAAACCTCTGTGATTTATTTCCACAGTATGAACAGAGATATTACTAGCCAAATCCCTGAGGCCCAAGAGGTAAGTGGAGATGGTCTCCATTTTCTTCAATCCCTTTCTAAAAATAAGAGAACATTTGATTAAGGGTTGACATTTTTCTTTTCTTCCTTTGCTTGTTCTTGTAATTCATTTCACATGGGAAGTGGGCTGTGTTTTTCTTATCCCTTCCAACTCAGCAGCCAGGAGGCTGGCTTTGCGGGCCCACTCCCGTCACCACGGCAACCAGCGGATCGCTGTGATGCAATCCCTTGCGCTTTGTGTCACTACACGGTGCTATTGTTCTCCAGTAAGCATTTGGGAGAGGCATGTCAATATGCCCATAAAGGAGGATTGATCATTGTTCCACTGGTCATCCTGTGCATCACGCATGGACATCACACAGCATCACCTTAGGATGTGCTTCCCTTCCCACGCAGTGACTTTGGGAATGACTGGTTTGCACCATGAAGCCCATGTTCAGCACCAAGCAGACCCTGCTCCTCAGAAACACTGCAGGGAATCTGAATTGAGGCTGCAGTTCAGAAGCATCAATATGACCATATTAGATGAGATCAAAGGTCTCCCTAACTCACTGGTTCAGTGTTTCTGCTAGATGCCAACACTGCCCAGAAAAGGAAAATATATCAATAAATTACCTTATGTATAATTTTCTTCACTCTCATATTTGGGCTAATTTAAAGTTAAGCACATAGACATTTAGCTACACCAGAGACTGAGTGATATATATACAATATACATGTATGTATGTATATATACAGCAGGCAGAAGACCTGATTTTCCTAAATACAAACCTACCATTAATTTGAATGGATACATGAGATTCAGCAGCTCTTTAGTATTTGGAGGAAACTGATTTACTATGCCTTTTCTAGACTGCAGCAAAACATGTCTGCACTGCAAAGCTCTCTTTTTTTTTTTCTTTTTTTAATGTGTTGCAGAGACAACAGAAACCCTGGACTATCTTCCTTAAAAATTAACTTTGGGAAGATATAATCCACAAGAATAGAAGCAAAAGTATGCCCTTCAAAACTGTGTTATGATGGCAGACCCAAACTTGTAGAGATCATGGAAGAAAGGATATTTAGCATCAAGCCCTGTACTTGGCACTGGTGAGGCCACACCTCAAATCCTGTGTTCAATTTTAGGCCCTTCACTACAAGAAAGACATTGATGTGCTGGAGTGTGTGCAGAGAAGGGCAATGGAGCTGGGGAAGGGTCTGGAGCACAGGTCTGGTGAGGAGCAGCTGAGGAAGCTGGAGTTGTTTAGCTTGGAAAAAAGGTTGCTATTGGGGGGGGACCTTATTGCTCTCTACAAGTACTGGAAAGGAGGCTGTAGCCAGGTGGAAGTCAGTCTCTTCTCCTATGTTACAAGCAATAGGACAAGAAGAAATGGTCTCACTTGCACCAGGGGACGTTTAGATTGTACATGAGGAAAAATTACTTCATTGAAAGGTTGGTCAAGTACTGGAACAGAGTGTCCAAGGAAGTGGTTGAGTCACAGTCCCTGGAGGTACTTAGAACACATGTGGATGTGGCACTTAGGAACATCACTTAGCAGCAGACTTGAAGTGCTGGGGTAATGCTTGCACCTGGTGATCTTAAGCGTCTTTTCCAAACGAAATGATTCCACAGAGTCATAATCATAGAGTGGTCTGGGTCAGAAGGAATCTTCAAAGATCATCTAGTTCCTGTCACACACAGGGACAATTTTCATGTTGCTCAAAATCACTTTCAACTAGATGAATGAGCCCAAAGAATGAAAGAAACACATCCCATTTATGCCAACTTTATCTAAACTGTAAAAACAACTAGGTAGCCACTGATACGTAAGAAGTGCACTCTATAGCCATTCACTACATTTCTTAATAGTCCTTTTTCAATGCCTGACAACATATTTCTCATATAAAACAGTAACATTTCATGTAGCATGGTCTAGCTATGTCATGGATAATGCAGCAACTGTCACTCAGAACCTACTGAAAAAAAAAGGGCTACCACTTTGTTGCTGTTGACTGGATCTCATATAAAATATTAACTACTGCAGGCTTCAAAATAGTTTGCCCACAAATTTTAAGTACCTTAAAAGAACAATAAGAACAATAACATTTATAATTCCAAAACATAAAAATTAACAAGCACATCCAAAAAAATAAACAAATGCAAAATCAGATTTCTGGTTGTATAAGTCACATAGCAAATTCTCTATGTTCTGTTCCCTTTTTTCCTTCATAGCTGTTTCTTTTCCCTCTGCAACTTATTCCCAGACCACATAATTTATTAAAAAATAGTTCTAATGCTGTGACTTTTCATTCTGTACACATTCTCTCCTTTATTTGCACCTTTTCACTCTTTTGCAAATGTTCTTGAATCGTTTACCTCAGATACAACATAAAAGCAGTAATCAGACTACCACAGTTCTGTGTTTTCTACCTATACCTGAGTAGTTAGAACATACAAATACTCGCACAAGATGTCATATTTACACCAGTCCATTAATTAGTTGCATATATAATGGCAGGCATAATCTCTTATATCAGTGAATTTAAGGGAAAAGAATATCCATCCATTTGAAGAAGCTTGTTCAGAGAAATGAACTATGTAATTTGTGTTCAGCCAAAGCAAGTACTGTCTGTGAAACTTAAAGTTACATATTGGTCTCATATACACAGTCCTAGCACTTTGATACAGCCCTCTGAACTCTCCATCCTGACTAGCAACCAGTATTTGTCTTCAAGAGTCTTCTATATAAAGATAAACTTGTTCTGCTTTTTGTCCAAAGGGCTCATTATTCTTCTCACAACGTACTGACGTACTGCATTTTCTTAAAAATCTGAATTAATGTGTCCAAAACTAATGAGAGGACAGCTTGATACGCTCTTTGGATAGTATTAACTGTACACAGAGTAATTCAGTTGCAAAACACTATGGAAGGATTTTGCAATGTCGCTACACAGCTTTTTTTTCAAGGTGTTGGGATATCTACTGTAAAAGTCCATGAATCTGGCACTCTAGTACTTAATTCCCTCAGTCACAAGGAAATCTTCAGGCAAACCAGTCCATCTTGTCTGGCACCCTTCTTCCTGATGCTATTGTGATGAGTATTTCCACCAATTCCTTTCTATACAAGGATACTGCATTTGAAAACTAACATTTAGGGATCCTTTGGGGCCTCCTCCTATCCTAATTCAAGAAAAGTGTTTCCCTGACTATTTACACATGGCTCCATGAGCTAGCCTTGTCTAATTTAACTTTTCTTTGCAATAAAAAAACTGCTCCTAATAGTTTGGTGAACACTTGTGAGTTTCCCTTGCCCCTTATGCCTCTGATATTTGGTCCAAACAAACCAGTGCTATCAACATATTGGACAATACAACTATATGCTCCTGATTTAGTCAGACAAGACTGTGGGAGACTGTGACTTCACTTGATATAATTTATAGATTTCAGTACACCTTCCTAAAAGGAAAAGTCACTGCAAAGAATAAAATAGACAAAACAAGAGTTACTGATCCCCACTATACATTATAGGAATGTCACGAAGCTACAAAATACAAGACTGTAGACTGTTCAACACTGGCTAACCCCCCTTCGCCCCAGGTTCCATATCCCACATGGCAACAAACACACAGTATAATTATATTTCTGAATAATCAAAGAATTCAGTACAGGAGGATGGATGGTACTTGGAAAATAAGGCAGCTGATATTTCTTTTTTTAGCATTTATCATTCTCTGTGTGGGCCCGTGTCTTATATTTAGTTTCCCATTGAAGACCTCACCAGTAAAAATGACTCACTTTCTTCAGACTTTTTATAGACATTCATTGAAATAATATTAGACAGCTCCAAACAACAAATTAATGTATTTTATAAGACTCCATCAAAGCAAGGTGGCATTTTAATACCCATTATACAGGTAAGGAATTAAAGTAAAACAAATTAGGGCAAGAATTAAAAAAACCACAATATATTAGCTCTCAATGCCAAAATGCAGAGAATGCTTTCTTCCATTTCAGTAAATACTTGGTATCTATCTACTTATGTATTCAAGGGACAACTGTAGTTATATTCAATTTTAGCTATGAGCACTCACACTTCAGAAAATCAAAATCTGCTCCTTCCCTTTCACACGTGCATTAAAGGATTTTGAGTGCAAGAGTTTTATTTGACAACTTTGTCACAATTTGTAGCTATCAGTCCAGGTAAATCAGAAGCCTGAGCTACCCTGGAAAATGGAAAAATCTGAGTAACATGGAACTACAAAGCATGCTGCAAAGCATGGCCAACTCTCTGCAAGAAGTCATCTTAAGCCCAGACAAGGAAGTCACTTTTCACTCAGCACCAGCTCTGTCGGGTTTGAGTAGTGAGTGACAAGAACATCACTGTGAAAACCACCCAGTTAAATGTCCCACTGCTTTTCAAATCAAGTTAAAATGTTTTAAGTCATTAAAAGAACATGGATGTGAAGCAGAAATCATCTGTCCCCCTCTGTCTTCTGTTATTCCATCTCCTTTTTTCCCTCTCCTTTCCTCCCTCTTGCCTTTGATTTGGAAACCAAAGAAAAGACATATGGTATTTTCTACTTGGGAAAGAGCAAAGTGAGAAAAGGAGGACATGAAGAGTCCAACCTGCAGGAATGGTGAGGCAGAGAGAGATCTCACAAACCAAACAAGGGGAAAGGGTCAGACACAGAGAACCTCATAAATAAAAAGAAAGGAAGGGTGGTACCGAGGCAGGTCCAGGGGAGACAAGAGGAATGTTAAGAAACTGTTTCTGCCAAGAGTTTGGTTTATGAAATAAAATGCATGACTTAAAGATTAAAATCATGATAAATTACATTTAGGTAGCTCATACACGGAAAAATGTTTCTTTTATTTCATTTTATGTTCATTTTATTTAATTATTAAATGAACTATTAAATACTTGTTTTCTTATTGTCCACTATTTTGAGCTTAAATCCAATCCTTACTACTGACTTAATTTAGAACTTAACTGAAGGTACTCGGTGAAATTCTTCAGGCAATCTGGCTACCTCTGACTCCCTCCTGAGAAAGTGTTCTTCCCAACTACAGGTACTTAGAAATCTGGATATCAAAGGTTAGACACAAGCAGGTAATTGTCCACAAGATAGCTCAAAATACACAGATATTTCTATACCAGGATCTTCTCTTGATTTCATATATGTAGGCCAGTAAAGTTATGTAATTTCCCTTAGCCAGATAAGGGAACAGAGTGGCATTTTCCCCAAACTCATAATCCAAATCAAAAGCTGAACTCAGAGAAGACCCTTAGATATATTGTCCTATGGATTCTCCATGGACCAGGCTGCTTCTGCATGTGCCAGCAAGTGTTTTCTTTATTCTCTTTTCCCCTGAGTCTCTATTTCTTATTTTTGAAGAATGAGGGAAATCAGAATGCTTTTTAAAAATGCATATACTAGAAGCAGAATTAGGAGACAGAGGGAAACCAACCATACAAGCAGGGAGAGCAGAATTTTCTAACAAAAAGCTTGATATTACTTAGAATAGATTTGTTGGTATGTTGATTCGGTGGTGTAATATTCCATTCTTGCTGCATAAAGTGATTTTTTTGAGCAGAAAGCAAAGATCTACTATTTCTATAGGCAGTAAAACAAGTACTTAAAAAATCAGAATGTCAGGAAATAAAAAGTTCATGGACAGAATAGACACATTTCCAAATTCCAAGGGAGATGGAAAACAAAATAAAATAACTTGCCTTGTCAATTTGTAATTCCTTTCTGGCAACAAGAGGGATGCCTAGGGAGTTCAGAGAAGCTAACAGGGCTATAATATTCATACTATATTTAAAAATGGATCAAGGCTAAAAACCAACTCAGTTGTGCAATCTTTTATCCTAATGCAGCATAGCAGCTAAGAACTGCTTTTTCTTTTTAAATGATGTCTTAACTTACTTCAAGAAGTGGCCTTTCTATGTGATTAAAAGGGGAGCTGTTTGGAGAGAGCAAACTGCAGGAAGTGAAAAAGCTGGTAAATAGTGTGGCCACTGAAGAACAGAAGCTACCAATCATTTCAGAGCTGTAACCAGTTGCAACAAATAACACACTTTTTCTTAGTGTAAGCTGCAAGATACCTGTGAATAACATGCAGACTTTTTCCCCTTCTTTCTGACTGCCAAGGGGAGATTGCACACAGAGGAGCAACTATTTGCTAATTTTTGGCTGCTACCTAGGCATTCTGAGAAAATACCATCTGAAATTTACTTTGGAAGGTCATTTGATAGGTATCTATCCAGTGTATTTTTATTCATGATATTCCAGTTTTTACTATTTAGCACTTCTATTCACAGTAATCTTATCTTTCAACTTCTGTCACCTGGGCAATTACTTTGGCTTTTATATTTCAAAACTACCATCTAGATCTAGCCTTTGGATCAAAAAAAATTCAAATAATTATTATCTAATCAAAGACATTTAACACAAATATAGAGAAGGTATGGTACATCTTGCAAATTTAACCCATTGTTGTTCCCATCAATAATGTTATTAAGGCATTCAATTTCCAGTAATTCAATAAAATACTGCATAAAATAAGAGTAATAAACATCTGAAATATGAAGTTTCAGTTAAGTCAAAGCAACATGTGTATACACCCTCAGTTTCATCAGTACTAGCCAGTCCAAAGCAAATACAGTGTATTGCTGCATGGAGATTTTATCCCATACGCCAAATAATTGGGATTTAATGAGGAACAGCAAACGATACAGAATAGAACATGTTCCAAAGTGAATAAAACATTTGAAATGTTTAATGTAGTGAATAAAAGACTACAGAAGTAAATTATTTGAGGATTAAAGTAGCATTTAAATTTCAATCAGGAGTGGGCTAAGAACAAGACCAGAGACCAGGTGTGAATTTAATTGTGTGACCTTGCACTTTAAATGAACAAAAGCCTTCTGTTAATTCAATCAATCATGCAGATGTGGAATAAAATCATAGTTCAGCAGCTTGCTTTGTCTACACTGGGCCTTTATCTTACTTTCAAGAGATTGAGGAATGTAACTTTTGTCCCATAGAAAGTCAAGAACACCAAAATTTCTTGTAACTGAGTTTGTGCTTAGACCCATGTACAACACAGGCAAAGTTTTTGGAGGTGACTTCTGATGCACAGTTCTCAGCTTCTGAAAAACTGTGACAAAAGTGTTTCTGAATATACTAATTTTCAATTGTCTAAAGTTATAATCTGAAGTATTATAATTTTATCTTTACAACCCAGTTACTAAAATGCAAATGCATGTAGCATCCTCAGATATATAGGTATTTTTTTCTAATATTCCAGATGAACAACACTATGCAAGTGTACATCACTGCTGCATGAGAAAAGGCGGCAGTTTAGGCATCTAATTATGGTTTTAAATGACTGTTGGGCTAAGGTTGTAAACTTCAAGCAATGCAGCATTAGAAAAATAAAAACAAGTTTTATTTTAAACCCTAGTTCTTTGAAATATGTGCCTGTGCATACTCAAATCTCAGTACACTTAATGAGAAAGGAATTTTGAGGTAAGAAAATTAGTAAAGAAACTCATGACTGAAGACTCTATCATAAAGCACATGAATCTGAGGGGTGAACTGAGGTCACCCAGGTACTGTAACTCCACAGTTCTTAATATCTGAGCATGTGGAATATTTCACTATAATGACCTTTTTGTGTAATAGGTGTATGCACAAATGTGAGTGTGTGTGTGTGTGAACAGACAAAACAGACAACATGGTGATAAGGCTACACGAGTGTCACCGCTTTTGTCAGTGCCAAAGTTAAAACAGATGCTACAGTGCTGGCACCATAAACAATATACGTGCATGGTGTGCAGGAGAAGGAAAAAAAAATCACCAATATGTGAGAAAATAAAAGATTTCCGAACTGAAGGACAGGAAATTTAGATATCCAGGAAATTTAGAAGCAGTCAGGCAAATGCTGTACCAGGAATGGCTTGCTTGAATGGCAAGTCTGGTACATGATTCTAAAACAGCTTTTAAAACGTAGCTGTAGTTTTACTTGCAAAATTAAGCTTGTCTCCCTTGTTGAAATTCTAGTTACTTTTGATGGAAAAAAATTTCTCATCCAAATGATGGGGGGCACAATGGGATGTACAGTACATCTGTTTCTTTACTGGTTTCCTTTAAATAGTTCATCTCCCAGCTGCTGAGTTACTTCATTTAGCTTTATTCTCTTCCCATTACATCCCATTGCAGCATTCTGCATACTTCCCCATTTTCTCTCCATCAGAGTCAGTACTAATGACAGTAAACATCTATTGCCAATAACACCACCATACATCTCCCTCTGATTTAGGCAAAGGTTGTATGGTGAATGGTTGAAGACAAACAGCTCAGGAGATTGGAAATCTGCACTGAGGAAGAATCCTGTGATCTGACATACATACTGGTACTACATTTATATTTTAGTTGTCCTCTAATAATTTATTCACTCTCCAGAAGTTCTCAAAAAATGATTGCTAAGGGATTTGGTATTTTCTCCTCAGTTTCTTAAAACTCTTCATCAAACATCACCTAACCTAGATGATTGAGATACTCTAATTAACCAAGTATTCTTTTGTCTGTTTGCAGGATGATTACTCTTTCTCTTCCTCCAATTTCTCAGTGGTCTTCATTAACACTATACTTGACTAATTATTATATTTTGTTCTTTATGCTAAAACAAAATTACATTTTTTTTTGATTCCAACAGTGGCTGTAACTTTCTTAATAGTCCTTTTAGCTATAGCATATTGATAAAAACTTCTCTGAATATATTCCAGTTACATAGTTAATAACATAGCATTTTCTCCCCTAAGTATTTTCCCTTTTTGTATTTTGATTATTTATCTGTTCTTTCTCAACGTATTCTTTCTTTTAGATTGTTTCTATTTTCTGATCAGCATTAATACCTGTTCTTATAACTGCCTGAGCTTTTCTTATATCATCTGGTCTTCCTTCAAAAAGGATAACATGCCTGAGAATCATGTTTATTTCCAATTATCTGTTTGTACTCATTAATCTTTGCCCAAAAACTTCTTCAGAGTCCCACCATGCCATTATCTGCAATCAAGCCACTCTGTACTGCTCTGTCCTTTAACTTAGTAAGGGAACTCTGACATATTTTGAAATTAATTAATCTACTGTTCCAGAGTCCATTTAATTGCTTCTTGTTGGACAATGTTGTTCTAAAGAAGTAATATACACAACTGTATATATACTATGTTCCTTTGAAAATTTCTTTCATTCTGTTTGGGTTTTTTTCTTAATTTAATGAAAAATTATTCCTACATGGAATAACTAAGAACAAGCTGTAACTTCTTATTACATACAGGACATTAGTTTTAAAGCTGTAAATAGAACTAAAAACTGACTGTCCTGTGAATCTTCAGTTTTTTGCTCTGAAGAATAAAACCACTTTGATTTTTTGCCTTTCTTAATCTTTAAATTTTCTGTTACTTTTAATGACTTTTACATCTTGTCAGGTTTTCCATAACTTTCATCAGTTATCGAGAACAGCATCATACACATCACTCTATACACAAACATTTCTAATTCTTGAAGTTTTAGCATTGTTCTTTTTGGTCAATAAAATCAGCTGGAATGTTTTGGCCTTAAAAAAATACATAGCAAGATCATTTTACTAGAATCACACCTATTATTCTTGAAGTTATTAAAACATCATGCTTCATTCTGATTATTAGAGTTTTCATCTACTTTATCAAACTAACTTTCAGATTAAATACTTGCTACTAGTTTCTCATAAAATTGCATTTAGGGCCAATAGCCAATTCCTCCAATATGTAGTCTCAAAATACAGCTCATCAGTGTTTGTACATCAAAATGAGGCCACCCTCTGCAGTAGGCAGGCTTTTAGCTTAAACACACGGTTTAACATTAACATTTAGCATATTGTTAGAACAGATGGGACTAATTCCCATCCCCACGTATCATACTCACAGATATGTACTATGAAACAGTTTTACTGTCAGGGGTGACTGTACATACAATGGCTTTCAGTGTCTGGATTTGGCCCTTTGTTCCTAGGGAGGTGTCTTGGAGTGACTTTATGATGTGTATCCCCTATTGCCCGCTTTATGCCCAGACATGAATCCTGTGCCTTTCTGTGCCTTTAAAACTGGGTCCAAGAGAAAGAAAAAAAGCCCATGGAATTCTTTTGGTGCTGTGTTCAAAACCAGGTAGGACTGAGCCCAGTACATTGCTGTGTACCTTGGACAAGCTCTTTTCCCTAAGTCTGAACTTAGCACAGTAGCACATACGCACCAAATGTCATTAATGTGAATAGCAGGAGTGAGTGCAAGGACATTCCACTCAAGATACTGACACCTGGATTGCTGACCAGGAGTGCAGCCCAAAGTCCTGTCTCTCTGCCTTGTATGTACAACCTTGCATGGAACAACATTTAAATGAAGACTGCCAAATATTCCAGAACAACCAGAGAAACCCTCACCTAAAGGTTAATGCAGCAGAACCTAGCACACAGGCAGAGGGACCCATCCTTGATTATACCTTCGAGATACAATTGCTGAGACAGGCTTGGGAGGAAACATACTCCCTCAGACTCTCAAGGGATCCACCATATCCAGGATGACTTAATGAAGCCAACAGTCCATTTGGAGGTGTGTTCCTTATGAATCAACCGTTCAAGTGAAATACCCAAAAACTTCATCTCTCTGTCAGGCAATCATTACTGCCAAAATTTGCATAAAGTCCTCTGTCAAGTGCAGGACCAGTCCCCAACCTGCAGTGCTATGTTTTTCACACACACACATTACACATACAGATATATAAAGATGAAGCAGATTCTTCTAAATTCCCTTTCCACTGGGGAATGAGCACTGCCTCTCCATTTCTGAGATGCATGCACTCACACAGGATGATGCAGACTTGCCAGAGACCTCAAGAGAGAAAGACAGTGTAAGCTATTATTTACACATGCAATACTGGGTAGTACATTAATAAGCTCTTCTTTCTCTTGACTAGCTTGAGGAATACCATGACAGAAGCATTATCAGGATCATGTGGAATGGGATTATATGTTAGACCCGCTGCTGTTGCAGGGTGACAGGCACAATCTTCAACTCTGGCACCCACCTGAGCTCTAATTTGCAGTTTCTATAGTAAGAATTCCTACTTGGATGAGAAAGAAAATCTTGAAGCCTCAGGGCAGAACGTTACGAGGGAGGAGAAAAAGCTCTGATAAAAATACTTTGTGTTTTGTTTTTAGTGAACTCTGTATGGATTCTAGCCCAAACTGAACCATCAAAAATTTTGTGTCTACATTATAGCTTAAGGAGATCTAGTACAAAGCTATCAATACAGCCTAGGCAGTGGTTCAGATGAATCTACTTTAATTTATCCTCAAATAACTACCCTAACAGTTATTCAGCCACCCAGCTAAATTGCATTCTATGCTCCATTGGCTTTAATGTCTGATTAGGTGCTTCACTTAGTCACCCACAGAAATGAATTTAGAGTCATCTGAGGTGCTGCAAATGTATGTTGCTTGGAATCTGACTGACGCTCCAGACAGGTATGGCTATTTTATATATCCTTTACCATAAAGTCCAAGACTACACAGATTTCTCAGACATCTCAACTTCAATATGAGGGCAACTGAACTGATTCATACTGATATGTAAATAGATATGTAATTGTCTATACTTGAACTTAAAATTTGCCCCATTCTTTTTGGGCTAAGGGAAAACGTGGCCTGCCTGAAGACCCACAGATGCAAAGGTTACTTAGGTGAAGGAGAGGAAGACTCAGAAGACACCAAAATGACAAAGTCATTTTACTCATGCAAAAAGCCAAGGATACAGTGGTACTGAGAGGAGCTCCACAGTTTTAGTGTTAAGTTCTGCAGATCTGGCATGAAAGTAAAAGGAAATCCTGATTGTGAGAGTGAGGTCCAGGCAAGGGGACTGAAACTTGTGGTTCCAGGCATATATTTTAAGATTTTATTAGATGTACAGTAAATCTTAAACCACAGCTTATTCCAGCATCACTAGGACTTATATTCCTTCTACTCTGCTAGAAGTATGACTTGCTGTATATCATCAACTTAATCAACAGCCATTTTTAAGGCTTACTTAAATAGTTCTTAATTTCTGGGTAAACTACACACAGACAATGCCTTGTGAATCTTCTTAGGGTCCAGCAGATGCTCAAGTACCCCGGTGATTCCCAGTGGTAGCCATTATGGGCCTGGAGAGGTCACAGCCTGGATGCTGCAGAGGTTCATCTGCATGTTAGGAGTGGCTTCTATAAATCACCAAAGTCACTGCAGACTAGAACCCCTGTCAAAAATTGGCCTCCTTTTCATCATCTGCCACATGGTTAATTTAAGAGAAGTGTTGGCAGACTGATGGACTCTTTTCTAGCTTTCATCTAACTCAAATCATCAACATCTGCCCCATGTATCTTTGGCCAAATATCTGGTGATCTCCACAACTGCAGGACATGGAGCCAATGCATATAGAGATTTTCTTTTAGGTGCATTTCATTCTAAGGAAATTGCTTCTGTCCTTTATATTTGACACAGAGTTTAAGATCCTCAAGAGAGATTAAAGGCAAGAAGAATTACTGTGTATTCCAGAGGAGCAAATCCCAGGAATAACACCTGGGAGAAAGGAGTCTCCAGATAAACTTCAGATAATCAACCTTCATAACTAGTAACAAAATGAAAGAAAAGAAATTAAGAAAGAGAGAGGAAGGGAGAAAGAAAAGTCAAAACATAACTCAAAACTACATCCACAGCAAAGGAGAACTGAGAAGGTAGACCATGCCTCGCAGTGAAAAACCAGGTAAATACTTTTGCGGGTAAGTTCACAGGATGAATACAAATACAGAAAATTATTAGAAGGTAAAGAAATGCATATGTAAATAAATGGAAACTCAAGACATCTATATTCAGTTTCCAGACATGTCATTCTCTGTAATTTAAGATTTGTTTCAGGTGCCTAAACATCAGGACTCTACAGCTGTCTGAGCTGAACTTGAGCTGCTAGTCATGAAGGGTCTGGCTGCCTCTGGTCCCCAGCAATATCTGTCAGCCTTGTCTCGATCTCCTGGACTCCCTACGGTATTTCAATTGGTACTAGACAACTATATTTAAGCAACTGACACGATCCGTTAAACATTCTGTTAGCAGGTATTTTGAGAATTAGTGCCTCTTACATCAAATGTATAAGAGTTTTAAAGCTCACCCTGCAGTCACTCTATGCCTCAGTTTCCCAACAGCAAAAAAGAGAGAATTAAAAAAAAAAAACAAAACTACTTATGCAATACTTAGATCATTAGGCAATGGATGCCACAGAAGTACTTGGAGGGGTAGAGAAGCATGTTTTTTAAAAGGAATGAAAGCCTAGGGTTTAATGCAAATATTAACTGTTGATAGTGAATAGTACTTTAGAATGTCAAAGATATAATAAAATGCTTCATATTTTTCTGTTAACTCATTTCAAATGCTGGTCCCTGTTTCTGTCATAGTGTGCTTTATAAATCTTTTTAAGAGACTTTTTTTTTAATCAAACTGCAATTGTAAGCATTAAAACTTCAGAATATCTTAAATGATTAAGACAATCTACAAATAGATAGTCATATGCAGTCCTTAATCAGAACTAGTCCCCACTGGGCAATGATTGATTGAACTGTTCTTATCTCTGTGAATCCAGAATGGAGTCTTTGATGAAGTTTCACAGTTGTAGAAAGCGGCATAAGAGCTTTTAGTGACCTTGCACATTTATATATTTACATCTGTTTCTCTGCAAGTCAACTTTTTTTTTTTTTTCTCAGCATACTAAGTGATACAGGCCTGCAAGTCTGCATAAAATTACAGCTTGTCCCAGGGATATCCATTGCACCTACGCATCAAAAAAGATTCATGAGTTTTGTTATTGTTTATATTTCGTTCATATACTGTCATTTATGACTGATCTAATTGTTTTCTTGCACTTTGGAATTGGTTTACCTGCAAAATAGCCTTCACATTAAGAAACTGCAGTATCATCTGCACCTTCAAATATAGAGTATCTGCACAAAGTCACTACACATTTTAACATCTGAAGGACACTGCAGCCTATTACACAACAAATTATCAAAGTTAATGATGATTGCATATCCATATACATATTCAAGTGTCATACTACTACAAGCACATGCAAATCAAGTCTTAGGACTGAATCTGCCTGGGGCCTACTAAATATGATGGAAATGTCACTCCTGCACGACACTAACAGTGGGTAGGAAATGCACTTGCTGTGTGCACAAACATGCTGTAAGTAGAAATAAAGTATTTCATGAAAAAACACTAATTTTTTTAGTACTATGTTTCAAGGTGTTTTTAAAACATACATATTGATAAAGTACAGAAAAATATTTATACTGTAAAGTTAACAGGAGTACAGTTGTTTCTTCATATAAAGTCCACATATTGCAAGTAAGATAAACAAATCTTCCTAATTCTAACAGCAGTCTAGCGAATAACTTTCCTAATGCCCAAGGGAGATTAAACACAAGGAGTTAATTTCCATGATCTAATGAATGATTAACCATGAAATCTTTTTATCAGAAAATCACCTTTTTATTAAAATGCTAATTTAATTAATAGAATTTTGCTGTTGAGAGTAGTATTTATAGGATCTATTTGTTCTCAGATGTATGTTATTCCATGGACATTAATTATAACATTGTGATATTCCTTATTCTGTTCTGAGCAGCTAGTAAGACCTGTACTACTAAATCATACTTAATAGGAGTGTGATGGTTGTTGCTTAGGCAACAGAATGAATAAATGCAGGTCAGAATGTGCTTCTAGAAAAACAAAAGCAGGGATATAGTGCAGAATGAATAAGAAATATGTCTTAACTGATTTTTACTGCATTGAACTAACTATTAGATTTCTTCCATGTAAAGCAGCCAACCTATCTGAAACATTTAAGTTAGTAAGATTTTAAACTCTAGTTTAATTTGTAAACCACTGTAAGAAAGGTGAAGCTGTTCTGTCATATTAAGGAAGACTACAACATAATAAGTTTGGAATAATCTGAATTCTTCTCTTAGCATAGCAGGTATTTCTTCTCTCATTTTTCTTATATACTTTCTGAGTTTTATCTTCCCTTTAACATTCTGCTGGGAGGAAAAATAGCTTTTGAAACACTCAATTTTTTCAAGAGAGGCTTTACTTACATAATGCTGATGTATTCGAAGGAATGATATAAAAAGAAATCAATGTTTTATTTTCAATAAAATAAAGGAAATATTAAATTTCTGGTACAGACAAAAAATTAAATATGCAAAAGCATGATGACTAGTGAAATCAATACATTGGAAATGATAAAACTACTGAAATTATACATTTTTTTATTACTACACAATTTCCCAGCTCTTTTTTGTTATTGGATTCATGAGTCTAATATTCCATTCCTCTATGCATGCTAACCCAACTAATATTAAGAGTAATTATGTGTTTTATCTTTAATATGTCAGAAAAGGCTTAAAATGACCAGAAAACACTGGCTAACAGAAGTATGCAAGCAAAACTTAATCTGACTGATACATTAAAAGTTTGATTTGTACACAGCATAATAAAATCTTGTATGTAATTTGTATGTTTACATAATTACAGTAATAAGAGATGTAGGAAAGTCTTAGAAATTGTCCGAGATCATGGTTCAGGCCCCTCCAGAGCCAGGGTATGACTGAAAAGCCCTCCAGGGCAGTTTATTTTACTTCTCTGGTGCTCATAATTTATGTGTGGTAGGTGTACCCCTCTGCATTTGTTATACCTCCTACAGCCTCTTGTGAACAATTTCCTTTTGTAACCTCTTTAAGACTAAATGATCACCTACTTATGTAACTAAGGCTACAATATTACAACATACATGAGAACATGTAGTTACATTTTGGGAAACTGCAGTATGAAACACTTTTTTTCTTTTTTTCTTCCCAATATTAATGGGCTGACAGCACAGCTTTGTTTTCAAGAATATTTAAAGGTATAGATTACAATGATTTTTACTGATCTAAGCAAATGATCACATGGCAGCCATGTAAAAACAGGAAGAAACCTCTGCACTATTATAATGTGAAAATGGTAGAGATATGTGCCTTAATTTTTTGATGAGTAGCCCAAAGGCATGTAATGATGTTGGCAAAATAATTTAAAGAGGAAGAACTAAACTCAGGTGATGATTTTACAGTCGTAATATTCATGCCATTTCACTTCTGTTTCTTATATGCCAGATACAAGTTACAAAAAGTTAGATTTGTTCCCAGATATACATGGATACTTAAAATACATTTTAAAGATATTTTAAAATATGTTTTAAGCCCTGCATCTTTTAAAGAAATGCAGTCAAGATTTTTGGAAGAGGCTCAAGTAACAGAAATACTGAAGTGGGTATAAAAGTGATTATATAACAGCCTTCCAAGTAAGCTTCTCTCTTTACTGTCAATATTCATTTCAATGGAAAGTTTGTGCATGACAGGTCTGTTACTTTACACCACATGGTGATACTGTAAATCCTGAACTAACTAGAATTTAATTTCATTCAAATATTCCTGATAAATGCCTAGAGTTAAAACATGAAAATGGAACAATTAATAGGAATCCATTACTTTTTCTCCCAGGGCATAAGTTTCAACAAGTGAATCCCACAGCCTGATTGTCTAAGATGCAAAAATATTTAACTGAGACATCCAGAATTACTTGCAGAGAGAACATACTTCATTAAATAATTTTCTGTTATAAAAACATCTCTCAAGGCAAGAATGGCATTGTGTGTTCTTTAATTACCATTATAAGTTAATGCTGAAATAAAAATAATAATGTGATGCACTGCAGAAAGGGTGCTTGCAGCTTTTTGATACTCTGAAAATCCTGCAATGGATTAAAAGAACTGTGCATTTTTCTTCTTTAATCGGAAGATTAATGAGGGAGAGAAAGAACCTTAATATTCAGTTTTTATTTTACCAAATTTCAGGCTAGACTATTTTGTAATGTGTACAGTCTGGAAGTTTATAAAAAGACAGTTTATATATTAATTCAGCTACACAGGAAAGTGAAACATGAAACAGATCTTAGTGCAGTGCAGAACAGCTCTAAGGTTTTTATGAGCACATAAGAGACAGACAAAAAAGGCAGCTACAGTGTATATACACAGCTATGCACGGAAGGTTTCTTACCATAAATTGAACATTGTCAAATCCATTAGCCAGCAAGTGGTTTTCATACTGAGGTAGCCCAATATTTTCCAACCATTGTCCCACTGTCTGGACAGGGCATCGGGGTCCTGTAGGAGGGTGAAGAGGGAGGCGTTTAAGCAACGAATAACCATCCACTGGATAATAGCGGTAGTCCTGGGCTGAGAGGTGGCATTGCCACATCGTGTTCCTGGAAAAGTTGGTATCAAACGAGCCCGCCAGCTTGACAGATTAATGTTTTCAGCAAGCAGAAAAGTCAGAAGTAAAACATAGTTTTCAGGGCAGTATATAACGCAAGATCTGATCGCAGCTCTACATTTCCTGGTTATTAATCTTTACTACAGACCAGTACGTCATACAGTAGGGAAAAAAAAAAAAAAGAGCATATCAAGCTGTCAGCTAAGCTGTTCTCCGTTATATGTGATTGTTGGAATACTCCACAATGAGCAATGCACTGCCAGCAGCAAGAATTCTTTTTATCAAGTACTCCTACACTCATCAGTATGCAGCTCCATGCTTCTTGCTCCCCCTCGCTCGCTCCCCTTCATTACCCAGCCTAGGCTACACCTCGCATTTTCAATAATAGCCATCAGATAAGGCAGATTTTTTTTTTGTCTGCAAGCTGTAAGCCTGCTGCTGCGGCTTCCTCCTACACACCCATCCAAGCGTCAATCTTGAATGATGAGAGCAGTCAAAACAAATGCAGAAAATAGCAAGATTCAAAAGCAACCTAGAGCACTAAAATCTGAATAGAATCTTCATATCAGTTATGCTTTACATATCTATTTGTTGTAGATTTTTTACATTTCACAAGACATTAAGAGATGCAATACTTAAAGCATAGCCCATGGCATGGTTCCCTTCCCTATGCCTTCCCTTTCCCCCCTTTTAATGTACGGTAAGTAGTGGTCTGCATCACTGCTTACATAATAGCAAAACCCTTTAATGAATCAATAATGAATATATTTCACAGTTTCTCTTGTGTAGTACAGCAAAAGACATAAAAGGCACAACAATTTTAGTCAAAGTAATTAGATTATCTGCATGATTTCTTCAACCATAAAATATTATAAGACACAAGAAAACCTTCATGCCAACATATAATAATCAACTTGAAAAGGTCACAATTTCAAATGAATAATTAAAAGAATAAAACTGTAAGTTTATAGCCTTTCCTACAAAAATGTGAAGGACAGCAAGTAGACATACAAGATTCACATGATTTCTGAAGAGGATTTAAATTTTATCAACTATAACTGGGGAAAAAAAAAAAGATCATGAATTTTAAACGAGTGGAAAATTCATTTTCTGCATAAGAAACAAAATACCTCATGATGTGTTTGCTATCTACATTCCATGTTTGAGACAGTTTCTCTTGAGATGGAAATATTTTATTCCTTTGTTCTGAAATGAATGTTTACTAAACTTTTGTTTTTCATAACCATATGAAAGGACTAAGCAAAAAAAGGCAGGAAATAGGTATATTCAGGGTACAATTCTAGAAGGAATCCTGTCAGTGGTGCTTCATTTATTGAACATATTAATTACTTTTTTTGTTTGTCTTAGCCATTGTGAATCTCGAGCAATGGCCACCTCTAAGGAGGAATTTAATTCCAAGCATGAGGAAATGATAGATAATTGTCAAGGGGACAATAAGGGACTGATGGTAGTATGGCAGATAATTGTTTCATAGAAATCCAAACCTACAGTCTGACCAACACATTATATTACAAAGCCTCTGCAAGTGCCACACAGAAGGGCCCTGAGCAGTCACAGAACAGATTCTAAATACAGCTGAATGTTTAGAATTAACAATATTTTAAGAGTTTCAACTCTAATCTGACTAGCCCTTGGACTAAAACTGGATGACCTTTCACTCTGATACTGATGCTTAGATTTGTGAAACATCTCTTGCAAACCAAAGTCCACAATAATTTTGTAGAATAATTTTCATTGAGCCACAGATCTTTCATGAAGTTGGAAAGTTGCCTAAGGTCTCTTACAAGATCTACTGTTATTCCAGGTATTCTTACTGACTTGATAAATTTACTACACAAAGTAAGGTTCATTAGGTCTTTAAAAAGAATACTGAACATTCACCAGGTGCTGGTAAATCTGCTGTTGCTGACGAAACTTTTAGGAGTTTTCTATTTCCTAAAGGTACTTCAAATAAATGGATGATTAATTTCTTCTTGAAGAAGGTAGGTATACCAAAATGATAGGAAATCCAGGACTCATGAGATACAAATGCATTTGTTCACACATGTCTGGAACTCATCCCTATTTTGCAAAGCTTTCTCTGCTATGAATCAATGCCTTTGTATATAGATAGATTATAATTCCTTCAGGACTGTGTCCAGTCAGCAGCATGAAGAAGGGTAGGTTATGTTGAATTGAAATATAGGGGACTTCCCATGAGCAGGAAAATTCAAAAGGCTGGGCAAGATCTTCAGGGGCAAATTGAGAACAAAATTATCTTAAAATGAGAGTTATACCCTTTCTGAATTTTTCTTAGTTGACTGAGAATTAATAAACTTCTTTGAAAAGGATTCCTGATTTTGTCGTCCCCTTTCCCCTGTAAGCAGAAAAATTGATATCACAAAGAGATCTAGTGAAGCATAACCCCTTTGAATGGATTATGCATGAATGGCTCCTGTACTTCCTATAAATGCAGAGACACAAATGTCTCTGCATTGTGTTCCCCAATACCAAAGATTTTCTGCCCACAAAAAGGCAAACACAATAATCAATATACTAGTTTCATGGTCAAACTGCTTCTTCCTTACCTTACTATAAATGGCATAGAAGCTATGCTGCCAGTGATAAGGAGTGCTTGGCTCAATGCCTAGCAACAGTGTAGGCAAAATTCGGTTGCTGAGTGGCTCCCCAGACACATTTCCTCATGTAGCTGTTGGTACTGTGTCTAACTATCTCCATGGCTCCGGCACTGGATGATTATAGCACTGCTGGTCCCACTGTGCACTCTCCTCCAACTCTGTCCTTTGCCAGTATAACTACACATCTGAACCCATCAACACAACATAAGGTTGCTCAGCAAGGGGAAAGAAAATAAGGAGAAATAGTCAGTTTGCTGTCTAGTCCTCATCCCTGACTATTGTCTCATTGCTAAAGTATCCTCTTATCTACAAGTTTTCTTCCCTCCTTCTTCCACCAAAGGTTGTAGCAAGGCAAAGGCAGGTACAGAAAAGAGCCAGGACTGCTTGGATGAGGGAACTTGCAGTTCTGTAAGATCTTCAGATCTTTGGCCAGTTCAGGTGTCTTACCTCAGTGGGGTTGCTTGGGCAGTTTTTCTGAGCCAGTGCAATGGGAACCTGGAGCAGATGTTCGTGCTTTGAGACTAAAAGGCTACCTCTTGATTTTTTGAAGTCTATGACTCAGTGCCAGCCCCACTAGCATGCTGCTGCAGGCAATGCCTACACTTTGCCTGTGCCTACACTTTGCCTGTGCCTACAGCTGGTGCCAACATTGAAAAACGCCATGCAGACTGTATGAGATGGTCTCACCACAACATATTTACACACTACCATGCTTTCCTGTCATTTCAAAGGACATAAATTTCATGATAATCCTTCTGTGATACCACAATCAGAAAAGATGCACCCATTCCTACATGGGAAAACTGACACATAAGTCTCTTACAGAGATAGCAATACTTGGCTCTTTCTTCTCCAAGGCAACAGAAGAAGCAAACTGAAGTGATGTCTGCAAGAAAGATGCCATCTGGTATGCTATACGATAATTTCTACAAGACATCTTGTTCCCAATGGGATTCAGAATATGTTTATTGTGGGGTTTGGAACTGACTGAATCTGTGATATCAGAGGGCACATGATTTCAAACATGTTGTAAGGCAGATCTGCTCTAAATGCTAAGTAATTTAAGGTCCTCTCAATTTTATTTTTTTTATTGTTAACAATATGAATTTTTCTTGATTTTTTCTTTATTTGTTTTTGGACTGAGGAGGAGGAGAAGAAACTGCAGTGATTATTTGTAGAGGAGGTGTTCCCCCAGTCATTATGAATAGACTATTTTAAACAATTCTTTTTTGGTACCTAAATACCTGTTAAAAATTGCTAAACACTAGTGATATTAAAGGAATCAAAAAGTGGAGGATTTTAGTAACGACTAGTAGTGGCCAAAAGACTTCTGAGCAGAGAATATGAAAGAACGAATCATTTAGGTAAGCTGGCAGCCAGTTTAGCAAAGCTGGAGAAGAAATTGATGCTAGAGTAAGTACTTGGAACTTTTTTTTTTAATTAAAGCTTTCAGTCTTGTCCAAAGCTAAATGGGAGATAATATTTTGTTTTGTATTTATGAATTCAGGCACATAAAAAAGTTACCTGTCTACATTGTGACAGAACTTGTGCGTCAGCTGTTAGCATGGCAGGGTGTTTTAGTGAATAAACTAACCTAATCTCCTGAGAGGAGATAAGGATAGCTAGGAACAGGATGCTGTATGAGAAAAACTATGCCTAACATCCAGCAGACCACTATAAATAAAGCTTATTTATAAGAAAAGCATACAAGGTTCCAAGAAGTGTATGCAGGATTCTGGTTTATCTTACACATTTCAGTTATACTATAAGGCAGCTCCAAAGGCTTAGAGATTTTAAACGATCTCTTCCCAAAAACTCTGAAAAAAAATGGACACCTTACAGAAAATCTGTAACTTCTGCCAGCAGCCTGGCTCTTTGGATGATGACACTGTGGATGTTGACATTTGGTGATGCTGAATATTTCTCTGGAAGTGCTTTTAGAGACATTTTTCATGGCATATAAAGAAACAAAACAAAATCAACAGGGACAGCTTGAATTTAAGTAACACTATCTAGTATCTGTGATCTAAAGGTTACATTCTATTGCTTATGTGCAGCTCAGAACTCACAAAAATAGCTCTCAGATTCACAGCTAATCAAGCGAATGGAAAAACCCTCAGCAACTAGGAAAAACCATCCTCACAGTTCCTTTCTGATTTTTATACCAATATTGATTATAACTCTACATTACCACTATGTAAGTACATATTGCCATTATGTAAGTACTGTATCTATAATAACTAAAACCTCAAAGTCAACAAGGAAAATTCATTTTACTTGACAGATGATTTGTCAGCATTGACCTGTACTTTGTGAACTGTACTGGCCCTTCTACAAGTTTGCATTTCTGACTGTTGATGTGTTATTTACCCAGAAAGAGCTCAGTCAAAGCACTCCACTATATCATGAAACATACATTTATCACAGACATTTCAACATTAGAATATTTTTCATGTTCAGTTGATTGCTTTGACAACTTTAATTTAGCCTCCTTCAGAACACATGCTGTTCAGTCAATGAGGAGCAGATCTTACTGGAAAATTAAAATACCTGTTTTCTAGAGCTCAGCCACTGGACTAGAATGATTTTCTATTTTAAACTAACAGATTTGGGGAATAATTTCTTTCTAAAGACATTGGGATAATCAAACTATATTATATAGCATTGCAACACTCATGACTTCAGTCAGATGTATATCCTTGGCTTACAGAATAGAAATATAAGATGCAAACTACTGAATCACAAGAATTAGCTAAGAATAGATGGGTTTTTCACTGCAAGACCACAGGATCAACCACACTGGATCAGAACACAGCTTTATGTAGATCATCATTCATCAGCTTCCATCACAGTGACTACTATTAGATGATTATAGAAGAGCAGAAGAACAAGATGGACATCCAGTGATCCTTTCCTAGCATTTTCCCATTTTCCAGCAATTTGCAGCTAAATGTCTTCCTGAAAGAGAAAGTGCCTTATTCTTAATCGTCATTTATGTATTTTTTTGACAGTTTGGTGGTTGGTGAAATACAGACTAAGAAAGAGTCATCCTTATTCTGACTTCAATGGAAGTTAATAATATTTTCTGCAAAAAAGAGTTATTCTCTCAGAGCAATTTCTGTCCGTGTCTTGGGAAGTTTTATGGGATAATAGTAACACTACACTCACCACCTATGAGTAATCATTTTCACTGCTTTCATCTAGTAAGAAAAAAAAACCCTGAAAATTTACATGACACCATGACCAATCAAAATATTTTACTTAATTCAGTAAAAATTTTAGACTACTGTTAAAAGCTAGTACACTGAGTGCATATATATATGAAAGATGTACACTGCATAGTTTTTCTAAAAATACTAAGGAAGCTCAACCCTTTATACTATCATTCCTAGCACCATAAACCAAATTTATGTAATTTCAAATTTGAGCAAATCTTTTCATAGCTCTGTGCTAAGCAACACTGGACTAGCAAATAAGCAGAACTAGGTAACACAGAACGGGGTAACAGATAACTGTTTAAAGAAAGTGCTCAAAAAAAAAAAAGGTATCTGCACAGAGATATCTTAAGAAGTTAACTACAGCTGTTAAATAACTGGTAACCTTGATTTCATAAATTTGGTAACTGCTGCAAGGTCCTGTGAAGAGCTGTGGAAATGAGAAGCACATACTGGCACATACTTTTCAAATTCTGAATAGTGAAATTATACAAGATGGAAGAGTGAAGATTCCTCCTGGCATTATTTTATAAAGCAGATTCTACCTGAGACAGTGTGGCACTTTTTTTCTTGTTTGCTTTTGCCTAACTGGGTTCAGAGGCTCCCTCACCCCCAGTGCATCGGCTTTTGGAGTGAATTCCTCCTTTCAACAGCTAATCAAGTGAATTCCCTTCTCTCCTCCCCATTCTTCATAACTTTGTTTTATAATTCATTTTCTATGCTCCCTATTTATCTCACTTCTTCTTATTCTCCCTTTAAGTGATGGTCATTTGCTCTTTTGTCATCATTCACCTCCAACTACTACAATTTGTTGTTCTGTTTCACATCAGTCTTTTTCCTTTTCTAGTCTTCTTCTCCTACTTCCCCTTTCAAATCCTTTAAAACAGGTTAAAAAAAAAGTTCATTTAAAAGTGAAATTACTTATCTGAGATTACATTACCCCCTGAGATTTCTTTAGAGTTGAGACTAGGTTGGATTTGGTATTTGAGGTAATACTAACTTAACTTCAGTGGTCAGTGGAGCACGGTACCATCACCTGGCTCTGCCCACTGGGTGCAGACATCTCCCTGCTTTTTTGGGAACAACCATCCCTCTCAGCTTCCTGACAAAAAGTCAGGTTCTCAACAGGAACTTGCCTTATTACACAAAAACTCTATAACCACCTTTTGCGATTTTCATCCCCTGCTAACACAGGCTCTGCAGCACCACAAGGAAACTGCAGCACCTTTCAATGAATAATAAAGACGTTACTTAAGTGGCTGGCATGCTGGCACAGCTCTGGCAACTCACTGGACCGTTTGCATATGGATGAGCTTACTTAAACCCAGTTCGACCTGTCTGTGAGCTCCCTATGCCAACAGCTCACTCTCCCACCTCTGGAGCCTATGGCCTTGTTTCAAGAAGCTGTGCTGATGCTTGCAGCAGTGCAAATACCTCTCATGGCATTCTACTTAGTCCTGCAAAGCTTTTTATTTTAGAAATTGGAATGATACAAACACAACTCTTCAGACAAGCTTCATAAAATGTACTCCAAGAATCATTCCTTACCTAGTTCATTTATCAAGGCTAAAGGATCTCAGGTTGAGCTGAAAATGTACTCATCAGACTAGTTCCACTAATGTTTTATAATGATTATTGCATGTTAATGATTATTTCCTATACTACAAAGCAGATCAAAACTTGAACTGGTTTAACAAGCAAAACCAACACCTACATTTTGTCTCTTACATTCTCGTCTAGAGCTGTTTAGCCACATTTCTTGCCACGCGTTTCAAAATTTTCATGAACAGGGATTTTCTTCTTGCATAAATTTGAGAAGAATGGCTGGTCTCTATATAAATGCCATACTGATATGCAAATAGGGGGATTTGTGTACTGACATGATAATATATTCTTTAGGATTATGCTCTATTAAACACTTCAAATAGCCTACCAGAAAACAAAAGTAGCACAAAGTAACTGGGATAGGCCATCATACTCCGTAAATAGAAAAGCAAACAGCAGAGTTAAGTGCAAGTATTGTCAATGAATAATAAATATACTCTAGAAATAGCTTCTGGAACAATTCACCACTTTAGACTAAATGATAGTTTTAGCATTTAATGGAAATTCTTATTAGCAATCAATAATTTAACCTCAGCCATTCTCAGAACTGTCATTATGTAATAACCTAAAATAAAGAGCTGAAGTCAGCAATGGATAAAAGTAGAAAAACAGTTTCAAAAAATTCTTGGTATCATTAGTTATGATGTAGGGGTGGAAAGTAGTAAATAGCAAATAATTTTTGAAGGATGTGAAGGCATTCAAATGCAGTACCTTCCTGAACACAGGGCAATGAAACAAGAAAATACCAACCCCAGCATTACAATCATGAACTCAGGTTAACAGGCTGGGTGAGAAAGTAAATGAATTCCCTTTAGTAAGTTCAATATTCTGAATTACTTCATTTTCTTTAGGTGGAATGAAATCTAGAAACAATTTGATGTGCTGTACATTCTATAACAAGCCAAAAATTTTTCAACTAGCATGTGATGTTCTTGTGATTATTCAAAATGTGATTACTAGAAATATGAATCCAAGGACGACTAGAAGGCAACATGAGTGAATCAGCTGAACTTTCAAGAAACCGTTATTAATACTGTTTCAGTAGACTTAGGTCTCTCTATTATATATGAAAGATAAACTTCTTGTAGTGTCATTTGCCACAACATCTCCAACCCTAACACATATTTGTAATGGTAACACTTCTATCATCTCATACAAAACACCACCACAGATACTGAACAAAATTTTAGAGATTTGCCCTTAGCAATCATGTATGGAAATAACAAACTGATTACTCAAGGCAAATCTGTAAAATATATTTTAGAAGTTAGGAATATTCTTTTGCCTTTAAAGTATTTCTTGGCCACAGGCTGTAAAAGCTTCATTTTTCATCAGATATTTTTAATTCCATTGATGTGCTAATTCCTATTCTGCATACATTTTTTTTCAACCTGGTATTGAATTTGATTCTGCTTTAGGAATAAGCACTCTTTAATTTAATCAAATAAATTGAATAAAATACTAACATACATGTGTGTAAGTGGCTATATAGTTGCAAGGTTCAGATTAAACAGCAAGGAAAAAGCTGAATCTGACTATGTGATTTCGAAAACTTTCAAGTAACCTGGTAATTCTTTTCACATCATTTATCATGGTTTGAAAAAATCTCTCAACCTCTGGAATTACATAGGATGATTACCAGAGCATTATAGAATGAAGGCATCATTGGTTTGTTCCTTTTTAGGCACTCTGGCAAGCACCCTGGCATTAACTTTGTGAAATCCAGCCAAACTGTCCTTGTGGAGAAGACACAAATTATTAGAACTCCCCTCATTGTGGTTAGGTGGAGAAACAGACAAAACCTCAGTCTTACTGGAAAAAACTTTGAAAATGTTTTAATCAATTTTTTTTTCCAAGTTCTGAAATCTGCAATCTTCCTTTGTTGATCCTTTTATCTCTAATCTAGATGGACAAAGCTCAGATATATATTCAACCCCATGAAGGAAAAAGATACCTTCTATACAGCTCAGTGACTTCAGAGATTGGTCTGACAGAGGAAAGAATTGACCAGGAAGAGCAGATTGCAGCATTAACATCATCCTCAGAAATGTTTTTAAACCCACTTAAGAGTAAGGGACCCATTACCAATAGAACCCAGGACATAATGTGGGCAATATTATTTTAAAGCAACTTTCACCACCAATTTATTTAACGTCAAACATGATTTGTTTTTATCACTGTGATTTTGTAAGGTTAGGCCATAGGCAGGTATATCCAAACTTTTAGAGTGAGAATAACTTTTATTCACTTAAGTTTGATTTTCTGTAGAGTAACATATACAGTTTTTCTAAGTACTGTCCCTGAACATGCTTAAACATCATGTTACTGAACTCTCCATTTTACTATTATTTGTCAGTATTTTTGAGCTTCATTGCCTTGGAAGTAACTGAAAATCTGATTTTCTGAATTTTGCATTCTGTGTACTCATACCATTCTGCACTCTGTCTCAAAACAAATATTAGAGGTGTATATGAGTACAATATAGGTCAATATCATGACATATTTACTTATTACCATACACATCATCTTTATAACTCAATATCTCTCACTTCTTCTAAAGGGAAATTATATAATGTGAGAATATTTTTAAAATACTGAAATAAGGCTTTAATAACAGTGTTAAGTACGCTATTTGAATTTTCATAGATTTCAGTAGCATTCAAATTGTACATAAATTGTTCATGTCACAAAGACTTCTTTTTTAGCCATATTTAACAGTAGAATATATGGATCAGCTATTAGTTGAAGAAAAAAATAAGAGATGGCAGGGATTCAGTATGCATTACTCCTCTTCCTGAGAAGAAACTATGAAATAACAAAAATGTACTTCTAGATCTGAAAAAAATTTTCCAAAGAAGAATACATTATTTGTATTCTGTGAAGAGGGAAAAAAAGTGGTTGCTTAGAAATAACAGTACAGGAGACCAGACTGCTAAAGTTTTAAGTTTTTATTTTTTTTAAAAAGGAGAAAATATCAGTATTGAAATGGGGCCTTAATTTCCTATGCTTTTTCAATAAAACATTACATCTGATGTGGGGAAATACTGCTGAATAAATAAATACAGCATATTAAGTCAGTCAAAATTACATATCAATCCTCCAATGAAAAGAGAGTTTGTAGAAGGTTCCTTTGTTCAAGCAGTTCTGTTGCAGACCAGGCCTGACAGCCACAAGTAGACTACACCAAAATTGACAAGAATTAGGCTACACATTTACTCTCTGATGGATGCCAATATTTATGACATTATAGTTCCATTTTCCTAGGTTTTCTTGTTTGCTATCAATATTCTCTATTGCTTCTAGAAGACGTATGCCATAAATCATTTGTCCAAGTTTGTGAATATAATGACTGAATTGTTTTGCAACAGCTTTGGAAAAAGAAGCCTACCACTGAAAAGCATGGACAGAGATAAAAGGTAAATGCTGATTAGCACTTATAGAGAGAGTGGACATGTAAAAAGAATGCATCAGAGTTAAAGACTATGGTAAATATGGTCTGATGACTTACATTTTTACTCTATATTCTGTTTAGCCTGAGTCTTCCTTTGTAGTAGGTTATTTCAAACAAAATTGGCATATGAAGAACACAGAGCTGAGTATTATATTTATGACACTACAGGGTAAAATTGCTAATATAATAGGAATACTTTATTATAAGAAAATAAGATAAATGCCTGCGGCTTTTTGCATCCAACTCCCATTGCATTTATTATAAAACATAGCTAAAAGCTGTACAATTATCTTGCAGTTTGCCCAGTTTCTGTAAGGTTTGTTTTGGGATTCAATGAATCATTAAAACAGATGCATTTTTATCTCTTGTTTAGGTTTTTACACTGTAGAAGTCCAAAAAACCCAAAATTAACCCAATTATATGTGATAACTTTTGTAAAATTTTTATCATCTTTAGGTAAGTTCAGTGACATGCAATACATTAGGACTATCATGTTCTCAGTAAATAAATGATGCTAAAAATACTTCCTCATATTTTATAGCTATATGCCTTTTGTTCTCCACTATTTTATAATCTGGATGATAGCATACACTTAAATTACAATTCAAATAACCAGAAATGAAGATATTAGTAATAAAAATAGGAAAATTGGTCCAAATAATGCAAGGACAGAAACGCATATGTGACAGCACCAGAAGAGATAGCGCCTCAAAGAGTTAAAGGCATGGTCTGTACTGATAATCAAGGACACTGCTGGCAGTGGTGGAACACTAGGGAATATGTTCCTGTCAAGAGGAGGAGTGTGCTCTGATGAAACAACAGCTCAGACAATTTATCAGCAGAAGACCCTGCACTAAAGCAACAATATCATGGCACATGTATGTGATATTCATCTTTTTGCTACTCCAAAAATATGACCTAAAATATCTGAGAAAAGGAAGCAAAACTGAAGAAAATTTTGGACCATACCACAGCAAAGGTTGATTCCTAAAGGTCTGTGAAAAACTTGTGTGCTTTTCCTAACCAAAAGGAGCCAAACAGACCCAGTAAGAATGCAATAGTCAGCCTACCACAACATACATAATTGACAATGGACAGGCAACCTGGCCATGCACACATGCACACCTCGGTGCTTTTGGGTACTGTGACAGGCTCCATATGAGAATGTGACTGACTGGAAACAGTTCTACGTCAAAGAAGAATCCCTTTTGCACTCTGTAATATTGCATATTGACTTTGGTTATGCAAATCCCCCCAGCTGTTCTACCATTGCAAATTAGAATTCCACATTCACATTCCAGTTAATAAGATACAAGGGCAGAACCAGACACAAATATTTGTCTCTCTTTCCTAAAGTGCAGTCCGATTATTGTTGCTAAAGAGTTCAAAGACTTGCAGTTTAATAATTTCAGACTGCATATGCATTTCCTATTGAGGAGGCATCAAACAGCACTGGGAGCAGACACCAGCTGCTGGAGCTGCCTCGTCTCATCAGGTCCCTCTGCTACCAGCTACACAGTCAGGTTCCCTCTGTCTTTACATTTTTTGTATCTGTGATGCTACAGGTACTTTGGTCTTCTTGCACAGCCTATCAGCTTCAAAAGGAAATTGGGAGGAAAGAGATGTTATCCTTATTTTACAGTCTGGTTGTTGTGGTTGGCTATTGCAAAATTATAGAGTTATGTGTTCAAAACTGTAAGCTTAAGAGGTGTCCCATTTTGTGAGAAGCTGCATGGCTCATTTTATTAAATTCTATTAATTAAGTCCACTCTATCAAAGCTCCTAGGTTAACCAAAAAGGACATTTAAAAAGGACAAGGTAAATGCAGGAAAACAAGGACTAAATTACAATAAAAATGTACACTTTTAAGGCTATAACATACCACTGTGAAATATGCCTCATGCCAACATGCCTACACATATCCAATTAAAATTCTGCCTTAATTAAGTACTTATATTTTATCAGTTTTCAGCTCTTGGAGGAGGGAGGATATTAACAGCTTTGGAGGAAAACCACTTTGCCAAAACTGCAGCCATATGGCAGCACACAAAAAAGGGCCAGCCTAACAAGGCTTCATTTGTTAAAAGAAAGTTTGACTTACAAATTATAGCTATATATTAGCTTTTATAGGCAGAACCACACCAGGAATGATGAAGACTTCATGTCTGAGCAGTGGCAGTGGAGCAGATGGAAGAAAGAGAGGAAACCAAGCATGTAGCTTCAGGCAGTTAAGTGTTTTGCCCAATTTCAATTATATTACAGCTGTACAGGGCACAACACAAACCCTTACACTTGTCATTCAGCTTTTCTGGCTGTGGCCCCACCTGATTCCATCTTTTCCTAAGCTGCTGAAGTCACATCTACTTCAATTTCCAAATCTTTGTGCTCAAAGTCACTTCCCTCACTAATCTGAAAAGTAAGATTTCTTAAAATTTTCCCCATACTGCAAAGCAGAAATCATCAATAATAGCCTTGGTCATATCAGTAGAGAAGGTAAATAAACAAAGAAAATAACTTTTGTATGATGACTGCCTACAACTTTCATCCTGAAATGGAAGATTTGAGAAAGAACACTACAAAATGTATTCTAATACAGTGCTCTGTGGCCTACTTTCAGTCCCTGGCATTAAATTTGGACTACATGACATTGAAACCAATAAGGTCTCGTTTGTGCAAAAGCTTGACATAAAGTGGAGTTGTAGGGTTTATTCTGAATACAGCACAATGCAGTGCAGTCCTGCTTTCAAATGAGATACAGCCAGTGCAGTCAACTCAGGCACAGCCTTCAGGGATCCAGGGTCCTTCTGTTTTCAAAGCAGCCCTAAAAGAGCCAACTCATGAGTTTCTCTGAAGCTTTAGACATGAGGATAGATACTGCTAAAGGAAATATTCTGCAAGATTTGCTAGCTTCCTTGAAAGTCTTTATTTTTTCATATCGTGTGATTCTGTTTCATATACCTCTTCCAGTAAAAAGCAGCATCAATCTTTGAAAGGCAATCACTCAGGTTGTGTCAGTGAGCAAGGTTTGTAGCCTCGATATTGATAGTAAGACACAGATGCTGAATGCGGTGCTAGGATTATCTCCAAGCACAGGAAAAGGCACTCCTCTCACAAAAGGGCAACAAAAACCCCTGTAAAATACAAACTTGCTAAATGCAATAAGAATTTTGCTTATTTCAGCTGTAAGAAAAAGTCTCGTTCAGTATATTACATTTCAAACTAAAATTTTAGATCAAGAAAATTAAGTTAATTCAGTAAGCTCTACCCTCTCTGCCTCTAGGTGGAATGATGATATCACTCAAGGTCGCTCAGCTGACCAAAAATATCCTGCTTTGAACACACAGCAACTGTTTAGTGCATTTATGGATAGCACCCAAAATAGAATTTATGATTAGTAAAATTATAAAGCTGTAAATCACCCTCCTAGAATATATTTGACAGAAGTGGCTCTCTCAAAAGCCTCGCAAAAACCTAAAATGATTGTCAATTATTTGGATGTGGAATGACTTTCAACAATTATTTTCTTAGTCATTATATTAATTGGTCTGATTTGACAAACAATTCTAGCTTTAATCATGATGATATGATATCCATTACCCATGTTAATTTGGGGTTTTTTGAAGTAGATTATTTTTTGATTGTTCCCTTCCAAGTGGTTTGCAAACACAAGTAAACTCTGAGTCACACACCTGCAAACAGCTACCAAGCTCCAACTAACACAGAATTACTGCTAGGCATGCCTTGAAGGACTTCTCATTGTTGAAAAAAATTTTTTTTTATAATTTGGCAAAGAAAATACAAGATCTTCTTTTTACTTTATAGATAGGTTCCTTCCAAATCATGTTATCACAGTAGTCACAGAATCATTACAAAATAGACTCAAAGGGGCATAACCCAGCAACCTATTCCATTCTCACTCAAGCCAATGTCAGTTACATCCCAACCATTATTCTTTTTCATTCTTGCAAATATTCAAAAGCCTTGAAGATGCTGCTGAATGTAACCAAAGTTATAATCTTCCTAAGAATCTATTTGGATAATTCACTATATCATCTTTATAATTTTGTCCTGAAGAAGAGGGGGAGATTAATTTTAGGTAGTTTTAGACAGCTGCATCTGAGGAGGTCCTCTAAGGCACTCCCAGTGCCATTTTGCATGCTTCAGACATTTAGACATGATGAACAATAACAAAAAAGTGTCTGCTTATCTAACTCAGCATTAGTAGTTCAGATGTGCTCAATGCAGTCCACACTCCAGAACTCTGAACTTAGACATTATGAATAAGATTAATCTGTCTGACCTACCATTTTTATATTTGACCTACCATTATTTCCATCAAGCTCATGCTTTCCTAATTTATTTGCAAGGAAAACACAAGGCAATGTCAAAACTCCAAATGAAGTCCAACTACTGGACCCCCACTGTTTCTCCCTTACCTACAAAATTTCATACTCGCTCCTAGGAGGGAATTAGATGGCCTTAATAGGTTTGCTCTTGGCAAATCCATTATTACTAATTTCTTTGTTATTTTCTAGCTACTTTAAGCAGTATATCTGTTCATTGACTTGCCTATGAAGTGAAAATAATTGCCCATATTCTTCCTTTTCTCTTTTAAAGGTAATTTCCATGTCATTCTCATTTAGTCTTTTGGTACCTGATACATCCTTCAAGAAATCTCACAGAAACCCACTAATAGGCCTAAGTGTTGCAGATAGATAAGAAACCTAACATTTACAGTCTGATATTTCCTTAATTACAGTTTAGGTTCTAGCTCTAGGATTAACTGTGCATGTCATATGTTTACCAACAACCTTGTCAGTAACTCATGTAATAAAAAAATCACTGTATGCTTTTCCTTCACTGTACTGCACCTTCTCCGTGCACCTTTTCCTTTCCTCCAGTTGCTCTCTTATGTGCTGAATATTTCTTCGTTCTTCTATCGATGTATTGATATAATTATGTTATATTAAATCTTGCTAGCTGCATCTCACTGAGTGCTTTGGTATTTCTGACATGTCTCTACATGCATGTGTTGCTAAGATACCTTGCAAACTGACCCATTACTTTCTCTAGTCACTTCTTTAATTTTGTTTTAAATAATCCCAGGGATGAGACCTATGTTCAAGTTGCCTTATTTAAGATTATGATTTTTGTTCTTGCCAAATGGTTCTCAGTATAAACTTCTCTCAGGAGGGAAAAGAGTTATATTTAGGGTGTATCTGACTGATGCTAGACTTGGACATAAGATGTGAGACAATATCATCTTGAATCTTCAACCCCTTTATTCACTGGTGCAGAGCCTGATAAGAACGTTTGATTTGCTACACAAATTCTTAGTGGTGCCATTTTTATTCTTCATCCTATGCTAATGCTTGGTGCATTCCTTTGCAATTTGGGAAAGTTTGACTCTTGTGAAGAAACACATCAGCCATAATTTAAGTGCCAGGTGTTGCAGATGTTTCCACATCACCTTGAATAGAAGATCAGTAGCCAGCAGCACTTTTTACTTCCTCTTGGTAACAGGGATTTTGTATTCTTTGTGTTTGGGGTTTTTGTCTGTTATCAAGATTTGTTCTTATTTGCTTCCTGGTCAGCAGTCCTGCTTTTCATTTTTCAGAGGACATCAACAACCATCTTCTTCTCTGTAGTTTTAAACTTGCTCCTCCAGTACCTGTACTGCTACCAAACTGAAAGTTCTGCTTTAATTTTTTTGTTCCTGAATGCATGCTGTAGATGAAGTCCTCATGAGCATACTCAGTTTTGACTCTCTCCTTTTACTGTTCCTCTAATTGCTTCTTAGGAGATTTCCTTGGAGATCTAAGAGAATTCTTCTCAGATATCATCAGGAGGAAAATACAGACCAAAGTTCTGGCAAGTCCATTCAAGAATTTCATCACAAGATGTCATCATTGTCTAATTTTAAATATAGCTATTAATTATGAGTATATTACACATTTCCTCTCAAATATTTTTCACTGAGAATGAGATACTATGTAGTACAAAAAGCTCTTTATGTTCATGACCGACAGAATACTTGTGTTTGAACTGGATATATTTTTGTTATTATCAGTTCATAAAACTACTAAAGTAGAATATAACATACAGGACTAAGCAAACACTAAAATGAAGGATTCCACAGTAAGCTAAATTTGCTCTTCAATATTATCAGAAATTTTCCTTCTTGCTAAAAAGTTATTAGACAAGTGACGTTTACTGAATACAGTGCTCAATAATCTAGATGCTTTCAGTTGAACGGTAGAAGTTTCTTTGACTTACACACTGAACAATAAAACCATTATTTTTAAGCTCTACTGGATTACCTTTTCCCACATATATTCAAGTAAAAACTAAAAAACCCTCATATTTATACAAAAATAGCTGTATTTTGATTGATCGTAGCTTGATTTCTTAATTAAGAGCAAAATCAAATTATCATCCTAAACTAGCTAAAGACCATAAAGCAGTTGACAGGAAAGAAAACAATGTTTGAGTTCAGAAAGCGGCACATTGAATAGAAAGTTGGGACTCAACATCCACTCTGGGAAAAGAAGCAAAGAAAAGAGTAAATCTGCCAGGTGCAAGAGCTGAAACACCAAATGCCATATTTGAATGTCAAGAAAAATAACGTATGCAGTAGAAGCCACAAAATGGCTGATGATAAGAGTTGTGAGGTGTTTTCTGATCTTAAAAAAGTAGAAAAAGAAAAGCAGTGGTCAATCATAGCAACAGATAGAGTGGTATTTACACCTAACTAAGTTATGGAAATTCGCAAACACAGTCTTGCTGTTGTCTCCTTTTCATAGCTCTTACTTGCTGTGCAACCTCTTACCCTACACCCAATTTTGCATTTGGTGCCTGTGTGCTACTGTGAGAAGCTGACTCTGGCTGGATGCCGAGTGCCCATCAAGCTGCTTCATCACCACACTCCCCAGTGGGACAGGGCAGGGCAGAAAAGAAGACAGGAAAAATCTCTCTTGGGTCAAGATAAAGGCAATTTAACACAGCAAAAGCAAAGGCCTGCGTGAAACCAAAGGAAAACCAAAGATTTATTCTCTACTTCCTATCAGCTGGTGATATCCAGCCTCCCCCTCCTTTTTCTTAGCTTTCATTGCTGAACAGCCTCGTCTGGTATGGAATATTCCTTTGCAGCTTGAGTCAGCTGTCCTGGGTGTGTCCCCTCCCAAGATCCTGCCCACCCTCTCCCCACTGGCGAGGGGGGAATGTTGGAGAGGCAGCCTTGGTGCTGAGTGAGCACTGCTGTGCAGAAGCCAAAACACCACGGTGTTTGACAGGTGCACACCTTTCTAGCTACCAATACAAAGCACCATGAAGGCTGCTATAGGAAAGATAACTCCATCTTCAGCAGACCCAGTACAAGTACCACGATAAAATATAATAAGCAGAAAATCCTGAATTATTTATAATAGCTTCAGAAATTATTCACTATCCCCTAGCGTAGAGTTTGCCTACAAATAATTCTGTTTTCCAACACTGCAAGTTGCAGTAAGAATGAACAGACTGCCAGTACAATATGCCTAGAACTTTTCATTATATTGCCCCTTCCTCTTTCTAGAAGAAAAATAAGCTGAATCTTCTTGTTTTATCTGCAATTATATTTGCACTCAAATCAGTTATTTTCTCTTTATTCTAGATGCCCTTTTCACTGTAAGCTGCTGTTAAATAGCTGTGTCAGTTATATTTAATTGATAAGACATAGTTTCATCCTGTATTTATGATATATCCTTTTCCAAATTTTAAGCTATAAGGTCCATAAAATCCTGCCCTACACAAAAACTCAATGCAATTTTTAGCAGGGGTGTACCACTACAGGTGAGCTAACACAGCTTTGCCTCAGGACTAAATTATTCAGACACGCAAGACAATTTTCCCTCTATTTTCCCTCTGAGTAAGGGAGAAGACATAATAAAATGCTTTAAAAATTCTTATCAGCACAGTTGCACAGGTCTGTGCTGACAGACCAACAGGCTAGGCATTACTTAGGGTTCTTAGAATTCTCCATGGCAGGGAAGTTTTGCAAATTTTCCCATCATTGCTAACACCAGTCACTGGCTGTCAGCAACATTTTCAGCCCTGTGCCAAATATTTCTTCGAAGCAGCATTATGTAATACAATACTTTAAAACATGTCAGCAGCTATTGGATTATATTTACTCAGAGTTCCATCATTCCAAACAAAATCTCATCTGAAAGAGATTGTAAAATACCCCCCTAGAAGAACAGCTTCAGTACAAAGATATTAATGGAGTATTTTTTCTGGTAAGGTTTCAAAACAACACTAATGACTCCAAGATGCTATTTAAAGCAACAGCTCTAGGACACTGGGCCTAATGCATCTCTAACAGTAAACAACATAGATTCTGTTCATGGTTATTCAAATATCTACAAATGATTTCAACACAGTGGGTTACTCAGCAATGTCTTATCCACAGTTTCCCTATGGACAATTAAGTCAAAAGTAAACAATAGTTAGTTCTTTTTCCTTACTTGTAGCATGATCTTTCATCTCCCCCAGTCCAGTATTAATTCCAGCATCTATCGAACTCATGATTTTATCAATCTACAAAAGAGAGAACAGTGAAACAATAGATGAATCCCATCTTCATTATTTTAGTTTAGTTTTTCATGCATAGATTTATAGCATTATTACTCTCATTAGGAGAGCAACAATCAAAATTGTAAAAATACATAAATCAAAGGTAGACAATTGAATTCTCCAATTGATTTTTATTTTGCAATATTTGTATGCTAGCAAAAACTAAAGCTTGGGAATAGTATTTATTTTTCCATGGTAGAGTTCTTTTCATACTGACGACTCTGGCCATCTAGATACAACCACTAGTGGTTTATTTAAGCAATAATATTAATGAATGAAAAATATTAACTTGCATGTTCTAAAGTATTTAGAATACATGCAATTAAATCAATTGTTCAACTAATATTTCCAGAGAATTTCCTAGATCCCTTTTTTTTCCCATCTGCCCCAATGGCACTGAATAGGTATGAAACATAGCAGTGTCCCCACATACCACAAAACAACATTCTCTGTGAAACAGCACTGCACTGATCCCAAAACTTACTTCCATGTTTCTAAGGCACATTGAACTTACTAGGTGAAAACCATTATATCTATTTTATTTTCTGTAGGAACGGAACAAAACAAGAAGTGAATCAAAAGGATGGTGTGGACTAAGAAGGTAGACAAAGAGAAATATACTTTACTAAGCTTAATATTAGGACTAGGAAAAGTACAAAAAAAAAAGTAGGAAAAGTATGTATTAGTCACTGGTGACAGGAGAAAGTCTAGGAATTAGGACAGAATCTGCAGATTGAGAATTCATATTTATATGTATAAATTTACATATATATATATATATATATATATATATATATATATATATATATATAAAATGCACATTTTTACTCTTAAGAACAACCAAACCTTGATGACCATGTAGAAAGGCAAACCTGGACCTGATTCTAATCAGAATTTTATATAAACATATTCAAGTTGTAAAGATCAAAACCTGATATCCTTAGTACATTTCCACTGAGAGAGTGTCTCCTTTACAACGAAAAGTGCCTTAAAATGTCCTATCAAATCAGACATATAGGCTAGCTTGAAATACTTTCCTAGAAAAATAACCAACCACATAATCAAACTCTGGGTTCTTTCTGAACACAACAGCCCCCTGGAGATAGATGCATTTCCCTATTGTAGTAGTTTTAAAGAGAAATTGCTCACTTCTCTGTAGGAAGAGCAAAGATCTAAATATTTCAGACTCTTAATTTACCTCAATGAGATGGGAACTATATGGGAACTATGTGTCTATAAAGAACCATTTACATTCTTGAAATTCAGCACAGGAAAAACAAATTAAACATAAGTGTCTAAAAGTTAATTTAAATTGAATTCTAAACTTAAAATAAAATCTCTCATATGAGCAAGCATGTGCACTACCAATTCAGTGTGGAAACTTCTGTTAGTAGTCCTGAATTCATTGCAGCTATAAGAGCACTCCCACTTCACACAGCAGTCAGGTATGTGCCAAGATTTAGTACACAGGCTACACACCACTTAGAGGATATGATACATAAGGAGGATTTGTAGAATGCACAATCAACTCTCTATTGCTGCCATTTTCTCCTGGCTCTTGCTGATGGGCACTGCCACGGTGGAAATAATTTGCAAATATATAAACAATAGGCACAGTTACTAAGGATTTTACCAATCTTATTAATGTCAGTGAGGGCTTTAGCAGACAATAATTTCAGTGCCACAAAAAATTGCAGAATTACTTCTGGTTAACTTCATTCACTACAGAAACAATAGACTTTATGGAGTGGGCAGCATTTGAACAGAAATGTTTTACATTTTGTGCCAGCTGTTGAACTATCATGCAGTACACTGTAACATTCTCTCTGAGGCTTTGCAGTGTGGGAGATCCACTTTTTATTTCGTCTCTGAAACTGAAAACAATAACAGCATCTTCACAAGACCACAGTACTTAAAAAATGAAAAACTTACTTCTTCCCATTCTGATGTGAAGGAAGGTGTTCTCTCCGAATTCCCTTTGGAGCACTGTGGCTTTGGTGTGGGTTCGCTCCAATTGCTTCTTGCTTTTTTATCATTTGGTGGATGGGTGATAAGATTAGAATCAGATTTTGAAACATTTTTGCACAAATGCATTTCCAGCAAAGTCTTTGGTAAAGATCGTATTCTGCCCAGCGTGCACGCTCGCTCCACAAATCCCCCAGTGGTAACAATCCATTGTTCACTTATCCTTGGCGTGCCAACCAGGGTATGATTTTCTGCTGGTTTATTTTTAGTATGAAATATGGTTCTGTTTACAATTGGTGGCTTTTTTTTCTTAACAGGAGGATCAGAGCTGCTTTCTTTCCGTAGCTGTATCTGCTGCGCTGCACTCTTGCTCAAAATGCTTTTCTCTAGTGGCCCACTGCACGGGTTTACTTTGCTGTACAGCTGGAGTGGGTTTTCAGGTGGGTCACAGGCAGGTGATGAGCCATGAAGTAAACCTGCAAAGTGCTCAGCGGGGTGTCCTTCAGGAAGCTCACTTTCGGTGGACGTTTCACCCTGGCAAAGTTGCTCTGAAATGAGAGAGTGCCTTGTAAACATAAAAGGGTGATAAAATACTTCAAACTACAACATCTTTCTCAAAATTACTTTTTTATGCTGCTTGGTTCTTTCTTATGCAAAGAAACAAAAGATAATTATGCAATGAACTGAATTATTATTCTCTTAAAAAAAAAAAATTCTTAAATTTGACTATTTTATCCTGACTGGTTGAAGAACAGCCAACAATGCTCAGTGCTATATATAAACTCCAGGAAAAAAACAAATTTATAAGATAAAATAGGCCATCACTATTCCATCAACTTGATGATGTCTCTTTTAATTTGTTATTGAGTTGAAATGTGCACAAATTATACAGTTTAGTATGATGAATTAGGTGGTTAGTTTGTAGGTGGTAAAATACATGAAGAACAAGTATTGTCAGGAGTATTCTTAGTAATTTTTCTTTTTATAGTCATTATAATAATAGTGAACTTACGCTATAATGCCTTTTTACTGACAGTCTCTAAGGAATAGATCTGAGTGTTGTTTTTATTTCTGGGAACTTTTGAGAATAGTAATAATAACCATCAGGGAAAAAAGAATACAAAATCAAGTCTTTTCAAACAAGCTTTATATGTAATTTAGCACACACATACACAAAAAGCAACTGCAGAAAAGCAACTTTTTGGCACAGTTCGGAGTAGATTATTAAAATTTTATAGCTCTTTTTTTACACTCGTTGCTGTAAGGACTAGGAGGAGGAAAAAAAAACCCAAGGCCTCTGCTGCCTCACTTAAAGTGCTGGTGTGGTTAGCAACACTCTATCAACATGGAATTAAGTTAGCATGTTCTAGTCAGAATAACTGCCCCCAGTAATGGTCGCATCTGCATGACTACTTCATTAAAGATAAATAAATTCACCTCATTCTCACCAGAAGTTGTACGTTCTAGACAGATTCTAACTGTAGGACTGTGTGCACAGCAGTAGCTACCACAAGGAATCAAGCACGGCACCATGTCATAATTTGCAAAGATACTGAGCAGTTTTCCCCAATTGACTAAAATATCTGCTGGTAAAAAAGCCTCAATCAAATCTCAAAATATCCCTTCTAAAAGAAAGTAGTGCTTGACTTTATGAATGACAGAAGAAAGATTTTGGTGCGTACTTCAAAACTTTATCAACTCTTTTACTAGTCAGCAGCTTGAAAATAGAAAATTAAATGTTTTTCTTATTTGTTTAAATATCAAAGGTATTTGAAATATTATACATATATATATATATGAATGATTAAATTCCAAGAACCTCAGTAAATACACTTTCCTTCTTTGTGGAACAATTGACTAGAATATACACTTCAGACATTTTGCAACCAAAAAGATGTGAGGTGTTACGGAGAAAGGTTAAATATAGGACATGAAAGAGCTTAAGGGATCAATAAACCCAGAAAAATTTGGTTTAAGGGACAAATTCAAGGGAAGAGGAGGACATGGGGCATTCTCTCTTTGATTTCGGCAAGTTGCTGATTTATACATACGTCTGCAATTTTGAAGGCGAATTCAAAATGAGGAATAAATTATGGAAATAATTATTGGCTTTGGTGCTTTTCCTTCACATGAAAAACTCAGCAGCTGACATTCTGCTCCAGATTAAGACATCTCATTTTTCTACATGGGTATGAAGCATGTTAGCTCCCACCATAGCCAGAGATTAATAAAGTCAGTGGAACCTATCACTCCCTGTACTCTGCTAACTTGGCTGACTACACTGCCAGTGACTTACGGGAGACAGCAATCAGTTTGTGTTCAAATACCTACATTTATGTGTCTCAGTCATGAACTGAATCCTATTCTCATGTTCCAGACAGGAATCTTAGAGCTGTGTATTGAATTCATTGAAGAGAGAAATACTTTTGTAAGGAAAAAGTAAACCAGGAGGAATAAATCAGGGGGAAAAAAAGAGCGTACAGACACCTGGTCTGCAAGAATTTTACTACTACTATCTTTGCTACATCTGTGTTACTAAATAGCATGGTCAATAGCTATTAGGATCTAAAGGAATTACTAGGCTCATGTCCTTAAAGTTTAACTCTCCTCCTTCTCAAGACAGAGGCAGCCTATCCAAAAAATTACTGGGAATAGTCTTTGGTCTCAGCTAAAACTTGCATTGTGCCTGAGTACTGTCTAGGTGGGTCTATTCAGTACTGGCCAAAGACTGGGAAAACCCAAACAGTTTAACAGGACAGACTGCCAAGCACCAATGGCATCTCATGCCCTGATTTTGTTCAATTTACTACTGTAAACAAAGGAAGTTCTTCCTGAGACCTCTCATTCCTCTGTAGTCAGTAAATATATGTAGTGACCACTAGAAAGTGTGAGTGTGTGTCTGTGTCTTACTTTCCAGCAGTGTTGCAGTGACAACACATCAAAACATTAATTCTGGGATTTTTTGTTAGTCAAAGTGGCAGCAGTTTATCATATATTCAAAGATTCCAAATAGATTACAAGAGCCTTTTTCAGCTTCATTTTTCACAGCAGTAACTGTGCTGTGTACACATAAGTATCTATATTCTACTTTTTATAAGATTACTTCTAGTTTTCAAAAATACCCTTTCTGTTTCACTTAATGTTCAGAATGAAGTTTGCTTAATGAAGAAGATGCTCCTCAACATTTTCATAGCATCACAGAATCATAGAACTGTTTAGTTTGGAAAAGGCCTCTAAGAACATCAAGTCCAGCTGTTAAACCAGCACTGCCAAGTTCACCACCAATCCATGTCCCTAAGTGTCACATCTTCACATCTTTTAAGTACCTCCAGAGATATATATTCTCTTTGTTCAAAAAGAGCAGACCTATTACCTATTTACTAAATAGCATTTAAACTCTTTGAATATCAAGTTATTCAACAGTTTCTCAGATTCTTACGACATCCATTACCTAAGGGGTTCACAAATATGGAATAATGTATCTTTTTAAGGTGACACTGTAATGTGATACTGTACTGATTTGATAAATAGGAGATGAGGCAGAAGAATATAATGCTGAAAATGTAAAAATGTTGGGGCATCTGATTTGAAATTCCTCAAGATTTTCTTTGTTCAGAATATTGGACATTTTTTAACCCTGAATATTTTCAAAGCATGGTTACTGTTCACTTCAGTAGATCAAACAAATGTGACCCCTAATGCATCAAATTCATCACTCAAATACCAAGGAACACTGTTAATGGCTACTTTGATAAACTTTGGTTTGTCTTGACCAGAGTAACAAAAGACCTGGCAGAGACAGAGTATGCTCTCTTGCTTTCAGCTGCCTCAGTTGTCACTTCTTCTCATTGATACCTTTTGCTTTCAATAAGAGCTTTGTTAATTATGTGACAAAGTAAGCAAAGACCTCATAGCTATACCTTCTTCACCCCATGATTTTGAGCAACGCAAACCATATCTATACCAGGCAACAAAAAAGACTGGGGCTGACAGGGGGAAAATAAAAAAAAATCCATGTGGTCATGATGAAGGTTAAGAAGCAAGCAGCCTCGCACGCTGCACTGCAGCCCTAAAATAGGTTATCCAGAGTGGTGCCACCTGCATCCTTGGAGGGTTTCAAGGCCTGGCTAGGAAAAGACATCTGATCTCATGAGGACAGTCCTGCTCCAAACAGGAGGATGGACTAGAAATCCTTCAGACATCCATCCCTTCAAACCGCCACTTTAATGAGCCAATTATAATTCTGAATCTTTTGACTTTTGAACTGGTAACTGTTGAGGCTAATGCTCTTTGAATACAGACTTATATTATTTTAATTTCCTAATGCAGTTAATATTTAATACTTTTATGTTTAGCAAATAAGGAGAGTACAGAGATGGACTACAGTGCTGCTCTAAACAGTACAGTAGCCAACCACTCACTGTCATGTTCTAAAGAAATCAGAGAAGGAAGAAAATAAACGATGCAACATATAATCATAAAATAATTTGCCAGCATATGCTTTTCTTTCCTGTTGACCTAAGATCTGAAGCATGAGATGTTAAATAACATCTTCAAACAGCACCAATAGTTAAAAATGCAGCTTCATTGTTCATGGGAATATGCATGATCTCTATCTCAAGAACTTAAAGTATGAAAAACTGTACACAGGATAACAGAATAGTACTACTATATCCTTGCAAAAATAGGCAACTTTAGATATAAAGAAAATTGTAATATCTTAGCTTTTACTAATTACCCATCTCTGAGATAGCTTTTTTTTATTGTTGCATATTTCTGTCATAAAATTCAAGAAAAGTTATATTGAAATCAATATTTCTCCAGAGGCTTAGTAGTAATGCACAAAATGTGATATTTTATATATTATTTTCTGGTTTTAAACATATAAAAATAATTATTGTTTTGAATATTGCTGTGTATTGAAAAAACCCATGCTATTGAACCTTGTATTAATTCTTATTTTTATTTCCTGTTATTTCAACCAACTTAACTGGCACTAAGAAGGGATATAAAAAAATTACATCACCTAGGTCTCTACTCAGTGAACAGTCATTTAATAATGCCAGGTTTTTTCCTCATGGGGCATTTGAGTAAGCTTTCTGAGAAGGGACTTTAGGAAAGAGGATTGGAATAAAAAGGAGAGCAAACAGGAGAAATTCAAGCTCTTGGACTGAATCCCAGTGGAAAGAAGCATTTACCTTATAAATAATTTTTTTTTCTTTTTTGCAAATACATTTATTTTTGTAGTTAGAAAAAAAAAAAAAAACAGCCAACAGAAAAAGATCTTGCTTCTTTAACAGATACTGCTTTTCTTACCACTTTATCTTTTTACTCGTAAATAGTATCATAAATACCAAAACATAAACAGATGCCATTTCTACAGAAATTTAGTGTAATAATAAGTGCACATACAGCTTATCCATCTGAGTGGATTACTTCTGAAAATCACTGTGATACTGCCATATCTGTGCTACAAGGAAAACATTTACATTTGGAACTACAAATAAATTCAGTTGTGCCATAATCTCAAAGCCACAGATACATGTTGCTATTATCACCAGTTTATATACAACCAAACTGGTATTTAGGCAGCAGATTGCAATTCAATCAGTTATTTATTTTCACATTGATGCACCCCAGCACAGTTGCTTGTGGTACATATATAGAACTTTATGAAATACCATTCTCACTTTCAGTATTCGAGAGTTATAATTTACAGACGCTTCATCAAACTCAGATATTTTTCCTAATTCTGACTCCAAGACTGCAGAGCACATTAAGAAAATCAGAGGCATACTGAATAGTGTGAATTTTGCATTCATGTAAAATTGGAAATTGTCTTATTCACATTTGTATCTCAAGAGATTCCATCTTCCAAACTAAAGTACATTCAGGAGAATAACAGTTGTTAATAATACTAATGAAAAGAGCTGTAATAGATAAATTATAATGACAGAGTTAGATCTTTAACAGGCATTGCTGTTGCCATGGCACAAATTTCTAATGTAAAATAAAAATCCACTAGAAAATTGTTCTATAGCTATGGTAACAACGGTGTTGTGACACGATTAATCTATTCAAATTCTGTTTTCATTAGATCCAGAAAGATGTTTTTAGTATCACACTTTACACATGTGTAATATCTGCCCAAAAATGTATTCTCAACTCCCTTTTTCTCTACATTCAGTTGATTGCTAAAACCAACAGTCAGAGCTGAATAATATTTGGAAACTACCCTCTTACAGAAGGACAGGTAAGCATATTTGCATAGTAAAGACTACTTTGCAGACACAAGAATACCCTCATAGAATATCCTCAGTAGTGAGGATATCAGCTGTATTGCCAAAGTGATATAAAAGGGCATGATCAGCTAGAAAAGATGTAAGTCAAAAAAATTCATTGTATTTAAAAACAGAAGTAGAAAAATTCAGGAAAGCATCATTTCACACAGCAAATAACATCATGCTCTGACCAAGCTACAACTCCTTAATGGCAGCATATCAACTGCAGATATCTTAGATGAGGCAGAGCAATGTTTGCTCACTCAAGTAAATGCAATAGCAAGGTACTATGGACCTGGGAGACAGAACAGCAAGATTACTAAGCAAGTAATGAATACTGTGGGCTTCTACTGTCACCAACAACAACACAAGAGGAGCTCTGGTGTCCAGATTGCCATTTCATCTTCTGCTTATTTCTAAATCTGCAGAAACCACCAGAAGGTGGTTGGCAAGGTTGGTGTTGATGGTCTCCAGGCTCTGTGCCCAGGTTCCAACACCGCCAGCTTCTCAAAACCCATTCCCTTAGAAATCCCAGCGAGTGCTTCTGTGGGTTGGGAGTTTGCTCTTACAAGCTTCAAAACCGTCAATTCACTCCTTAGCGTCGCAGTCTGCACCTGACTCAGTAATGAGGGGTTTTGCTGCCTCACTATCTCTACCTTCATAGTTTCACTATCCTCATCAGTTTCACAATGACCCAGAGGAACTGAAAAGATGAGGAAGATTCTCTGGGAAAGAAATCTCCATATGGAGTTTTCTGATCATGGCTTGCCAGCATCTAATGAAGAAAAAAAGCTTTGGGTGAGGAAGGATATTAGGCAGTAATTACTGCTAATTCCAACCACATTGTAATGCCTAAATATAGCCCTTGCCCAAAATTTTGAGCAATAGCAGTGCAATCTGGTACAGAGTTACTTTTAGCTCTTATTGAGCTGTTTTGACTCTTCTGTACATCTTGAGAATTTTTTTTTGATACATGTATATTCCGTATTTGAGGAAGACAGAAATGTAACTTTTACAATCACATAAAGGGTTAACCTTTTACTGCAAAATTCAACACTGACAAAAATAAAGAGCTGCAGCTGCCACCTCCATAATGCCGTTTCCATGAGGATTTCTTTCTATGTGACTATATAAGGCATGGTTCCTAGACATCTTAAAGACAGACAGGCTCTCATGAACCAACACATTTTACAGCACAAAATTCTGCCTTGTCCCTGCACATCAAAATAAGGATTCTTTAGAAAAATAACATGCTAACATTTTTATGGACTAAACATATCAGACAGATAAAATAATGGTCAACATCCCTTAAGTGAAATAGTGGACAAATTCAAGCCTCAATTGGAAGCTAAAATTCTACTGGAATTTTTCAGCTCTGCTATGCAGCAAAAGTAAAAAAAAAAAAAAAAAATAAAAAATCTGTGTTTCAGTGAATCTTTCATAAGAAATTCCAGGAGATGAATGGTAATGGATGTAAAATGTAATTTTGTAGAAAGATCACATACAATTGCATTGAGAAATTCTGTGGTGATCTCTTTTTGCAGCAGAAAGCAGTTGAGAGGGTTGTGGCTGTGCTCAGAAAGTACATGTTAATTTGACAATACAGTACAGCAGGGAAGAGTAATACAAGAGGAAAACTTGGTGACACTTAATAACCAAAATCAGTGTAAAGCAATATCAATGGGATAGATGAGCTCCTGAAACCATATCCTTTTGTTGAAGACTGTAACAAGCCCTGTTGATATTTCACACATGCAAAGAAGGAATGACAAATTCCTCCACCAAGCGGGAACAAAACTTACTAATATTCAAGGCAAAAAAACCCAGTAAAAAATAATGGATGATTCTTAGAATAATGTTTCTAAAAGGAGATGTTGCACAATAATGTCATTTAAAAGGAATGATTTGCTGTAGTAACAACTCAGTTTCCCCCAGGATGATACATGACCAGAAAGCAAAGTGTATGCTCTGTCATTTGCACAGACCTTACATTTATCTTTTCTAACCTTAGTAAAGAACGTATTTCTGATCAGAGCAATATTTTTACGATACTTCATCTTGTCTCTTTCCTCATTCCACATAAAAGACCTATGCTCTGTTTCAACTCACGTTTCAAATTCAGAAAGAATGGAATTGGTGTTTTCATAAGAAATAATGTAAAATAATGGCCCTCTATCCCAAATGGCCTCTTTCAGTATTTGCTAAAACTTTTGTTAGGTTATAGCAACAAAGTGTAAGGGACAAAGAGTGTACAAAATTTAAGAATGTCTAGAAATACCTTTGGCTGTAGAATGAAAGCTCAGATCTAGATGTAGGTACATATACAGTCATGGAAAATTATATCCAGATCTTCAAATCTATGTGGAACATTTACCGAAATTTTATGTAATTGCTTGCATGTGACTGTATTGAAACTAATCATTAAAAATCATAGTCTTTTAGGAAGCTTGCAGCTCATCACATCTTTTTAGTTAAAAATACAGAGTGGGGAAAGTGGGAAAATAAAAAGAATAGATTAACTGCATTTACTTTCTGCTAATGATTTATTTGAGGGTTGTAAATGTGAGAGGTAACAATTTAAATTCTTTTAAAAGTATTTACAAAACATAAATGGTCTTAAAAAAATCTACACAATTATGTGCAAAATAATTTAGCTAAGAATGATAACTTTCTAGGCATATTGACAATCTCTAAAATTTGTTTATTTAAATAACTGTATTTACTTTAAAAAGTAATATTACACACAAAATGCTTAAAAATAGATGTGAAAAGAAGGGCAGAGATTCAGGCAGCTAAAGACAGACATACATGGCCATTTTAGACACTATAGGCCATTTTAGTCACTGTAAAGTGACCGCAAGGGCTGACAGGTGTAACACACAGCTTGCAAACCATTGTCTTTCTGGTGAAGCAGAAAGAGGTCAGAACCAGTATTTGTAGTATCCAAGCTGGTCTAGACATCTATTTTAGCACTTAAATTGTTTGCTACAGGTCAAAAGGTAGTAGACAAGGAGTACTGAAGATAGATGTAGATGAAACATCTCAAAGAATGCTTTAATAAATAATAAAAATTAATTTCATATGAGCACACACCCCACTTCAGATGACTTACACACACTTACTTTAGATAGGAGCTGAAAACTTGTTAGCATTTTAAGTAATGATTGTTGATACTTCTACCAAAACAGCCATCAAATTAAGAGGCTAGATTACCTGAGTGACACAGAGCATGAAAGGTTGGCTGACCCCAGGTATCAATTTTTCTGGTGGTTGATTAGCTTGTCCACTGCTTAATTTTGTGGTGAGCTTGCCTCTTTATGCCTTGGAATATCTTAAACCATTTACAAAAAGCCTAAATATTCTTCAACTGTGCAGCCCCACTTTAAGCCAGTGTTAGTGACAGCTACTCACCAGAAGCAGAAGTTGAGAAGAGAAATATAACTCAAACCTCCTTTGTGATGTTAAGTCATTTATTCCCTCTGTCCTGGGGGGGACAGAGCACTGACCTGTGCAAAAGTCGGTGAGGTGAGGTGAGAGGGTGGAGCTTCTCATCCACCTGGTTTTGTCACAGAGGGGAGAAAGGGGATACCAGGGGTGGGGCTGGGATAAACAACCAACCAGATCAGAGCCCGGGCTGCTTGAACATCAGACAGACCCAGAGTCACATGGCAGGGACCCGGCCAGGGGGGTCCACTGCAACAAGTTTAGGATAGTTTGGAAATATATGTGCATTTGGAACATGGAGTTAACCTGCTGTAAATTAACTGAACTGCTAGAAGAGTCAATGTGTAGCTTTATTAAGCTGCTGAGATGCAGAAAAGCACTTGTTCAGTTTTAGATACAGCTAAAGGAAAAACAAACATTAGACAACAGTTGCTCAGACGTGGAAGAGCAGGAGTTGGATGACAATTACAAACTTTCTTGCTCCATCACAAATAACACTTTATTAAGTTCTCCTACTAAATAAACACAATCAAATAACCAAAAATATTTTTATGAGAAATTACATGAATCATCAACTAGTTGGAGGATAGAAGCTCCCACAGAGACAGAGAGGCACAGTTTAACATAATTAAAACCCCTCTTACACAACTGGCTGGAAAGTCACACAACACAAATGCTACACATAGAAACCCTGAATGATTTATCTTCTGTTAGGATTACAGATTTACAGAACAGAGTTTCATCTACTGAATAGCTGTGGCCATAGAAAATGTTATCACTCACCCCAGTACTCTTCGGAGTGATCACTTAACAGCCACAAAATCAAAGATGGGTATAAGAACAGCCTCGGATCTGCTTATGGGGCTAATCAGCTGCCCCAGTTTGGGTAGAGTAGTTGAGTTCACCTGGTTTATTTTACTTGAGATGGATTAAAGGTTCTCATGGAAACCTTTCTGCTGAAGCCAGATCTGGGGACAGTCTATGAAAGAAGTGCAATGATCCAGAGGTGCTGGTCACACCTTCAGCTGCTCCCACAGAATTCTGCCATTCATGAAAATATGATAGTTCTTTGCCCTCTCTGAAATGCAGCAGGCAGATATCCCCCTCAGGCACCAAATAGCTCTGCTGTTCAAATATGTTAAACCTACTAAGAATAACATTTTCTTAAGTAGGGGTAATAATGTGCATGAGGATAATAATTATTAGCATGGTCTAATAAAGAGGACTAATTTATCAAGCTAAAAGCACTAATATGGTACAGCTTTCAAAAATGTCCTCCAGACCAGTAGAAATGCATACATAAATATTTTAAGAGTCCAGGAACTGTAAATAGGAAAACAGAAATTGAATCTAAGGGATCAGAAAATAGACTAATATTTGTGGGAATGATACTGTTCTAGTCCCATACTTGACAGACCAGATTCTGTTCAGGTAACAGTCTGATCAGAACACCAGATGGTAGAAAACTATTCCTTACCAAAGAACCTCATCAAGTTGTTGGCAAATCTTTAATAAGTATGTGAAACTTTCTCACTATGTAATTAGATACTTTGGATTCAGAAAACACCTTTTTTGATCATGAGTTATTTACTACTCATCTACAATGCTTCAAGACAGGTGATAACAAGTTCATTTAGTCCTTAAAGCAGATACATCTGAAGCAAGGCAGCCCTAGGGTGTTATTATTGCTTCATTCTGCTCTAACTTATTTATGTTACATTTAGTATCATAAAAAATTATGTTTATCTGTGAACTAAGGACTCAAACCTGGCAGATCTGATCCTCCTATCATTTATGTATTTCTGCTATTTAAGCAAGTGTGCTTACATTTCACCTGAGGAAGAGATGAAGAGACAACTTATCACTGAGATCTTGTTTTGTAGATATGTAGATGGGAAGAATCTCCATCAACAGGGAAGTTGATGGAAGCAAGGTGAAGAGATATAGCAAATGCAAGGTGAAGAGATAGAGCAAATTATCTAACTTACCACACACCCAAGAGAAATGAGTGTGCAGAAGTAGTTTGTTAAGTCAATCTTAAGAAACAAATAATTGCAGAAACAATATTACAGTTTTAATTAGCATGTTCTTCATTTGGAATAAACTTGAAATCAGAGGATCAGGGTCTCCTGAGAAATTTAAACAAGCTACTTTTGCTCTCTTTCTAAAAGCAAACAAACGTGACTAGCAGCTCAACATATCAGATACTATTGTAAGAGATATATCAGAAAAAAAAAATCTGCAGACAATTTCTTTCCTCTTCTAGATTTTGTTGTTAAAATAATGAGTAATTATCTTGAAAACATTTTAATTACTTTTCTGATTAAAAGTGGGCAAATGCCTTTTTTTTTTGTCAAAATAGGAAAGAGAGAGAAGAAGGGAAGGCAGAGAGAAACAGGAAGAAAGAAAGAAGCCACTCTAATGACCACAGATAGTAAACCCAGAAACTCTTGATGAGACTTTCAAATTACAATTGGTCCCAAAAAGGACTTTTAAAAATGTGCAGTGTGGTTTTATGCTTTTTTTTTTGTTTTGGTTTTTTTTTGTTTTTTTTTGTTTTTTGTGGTTTTTTTTTTTTTTTTTTTTTTTTTTTTGTTTTGTTTTGTTTGGTTTGGTTTGGTTGGGTTTTTTTGGTTTTTTTAATTAGCTTGCAAAACGCTCATGAAGATACAAAGATGAAAAGTTGAGTATTTAGCCAATGCTTGTTTCCTGAAAGCATTTTTATGGAAGCACCCATTATAAAGAAGCACAGTAAAAAAAAAGTAGATGGTCACTCCTGGAACAGGCTGCCTTGAAAATGATAGTGTTATTAGGATTTTAGATTAAGTTAGTTAATTATTCTGCCTGTTTGCACCAGCCTAAATGAAAGAAGACTGATGAGGGTGGGGGATGATATGCATTAGGTATTTCCAAGAAGAATGACAGGAGTTCTTAAATGAACAAGGAGTCAACTACCAAGTGGGGCATGTGTTCTGGCCTCTTTCTAGCCCAGTTAACAGATAATTGAATTTTCTTCAAGTCTTTAGATGGGAAAGAAGGCACTAAGCTATTAAAATCTTCTCTGCTCAGAGAATACCTGGTGGGCCAGAGTTTAAAATCATTGGGAGAGACAAAGTACTGGTAAACAAAAAATAAATCTTCAGAGAGAAAAGAGTCATATATGCCTTTTTTTTTTGAAAGCAGCTTCCTTTCTTCCAAGTATAACTTGGACAAGTTTTAAAAAATCCAAAAATCATCTACATGTATACGAAGATATACTATACTATGATTAATTTTAATTAATTATTAATTTTAATTATATGATTTATTTTCTAAACCAAAATTAAATCTACAGATATGAAAACTGGTGAGTGAAGTTTAAAAGTAAATTTTAAGTGAACCTTAAGTTCACCTTGCAGTCAGACTATCAATATGAAGACTAAAAGTCTTGTCACTTTTAAGTGCTTTCAAATTATCTCTAATCAATCTGAACTTCAATTTTTTTGGTCATTTTATAGAATCCCAAGACATACAGTAATCACCATGGAGAAGTGCAGAAGTTTCAATCTAAATAACTGCCTGGTTCTTAAAAATTACATCTTTCTTCTGCATCAGGGAAATCCCACTTTATACTGAAGCCAACACAGCAATGTTCATCACACCAATGACAAAGATTCAGAACAAATCAGTAATTTCCAGGGTCTGATTCTTTTCACCAGTTTTTGAAGTCAATTAATTGAGGAAGACTATTAGAAAAGAAAGACCATCACACTTTGATGACTTTACTTCACAGATCTCAGGTGAAGGGTTGCAGAGCACTGTTCTTCCCGTACATGGCTAATCCTATAAGGACTCCTGTGGGAAAGTAAGAATTCCGAGCTTTGTGGTATGAGTTCTTGATTTATCTTGGCAATTAGAGAGACTGACTCATAGAAAATAAAAATATTTCATCTTCATTGTGGGGATGGAGGTGTGGCTTTACACCAAGATGTGAGAGGTCTATGGTGAGGAGGTGATTTTGCCTCTCTTCTCCACTCTGGTGAGACCCCACCTCGAGTACTGGATCCAGGTCTGGAGTCTTCAGTACAGGAAAAACATGGACCTGTTGGAGTGGATGCAGAGGAAGGCCACAAAAATGATCAAAGAGGTAGACCACCTCTCCCATGAAGAGAGGCTGAGAGAGTCAGGGTTGTTCAGCCTGGAGAATACTGCGTGAAGACGTTATGGTGGCCTTTCAATAATTAAACAGGGATTAGAAGAAGGATGGGGACAGAATTTTTAGTACAACCTGTATCAATAGGTCAGGTGGTAATGGTTTTCAACTAAAAGAAGGTATAATCAGACTAGATATAAAGTAGTTTTTTACAGTGTGGGTGATGAAACACTAGAACAGGATTCCCAGAGAGGTGGTGGATGCCTCATTGCTGGAAACATTTAGGCCAGTCTGGATGGGGTTTTCACCTGGTCCAGTAGAAGGTGTCCCAGCACACTGCACAGGTGTCCAACTAGAAGACCTGTAAAGGTACCTTCCAACCCAAACCATTCTATGAATTTTAAAGTCAGGCATCAGACAAAGGTCCCCGGCTGATTAGGGTGGACCAGAGCTTAAGGCAGTGCTGGCTGACAGGTGTGCTACAAAGTCTTTTAGAAAAACACGTAATTTTGTATTTGGTAACACAAAATCATGAATTTGGGGTCAGAAAGTGCCATTTCCATCTGCCCTGCACATAAGAGCGTAGAATAATGATGTTCATCTCCCTGAATATATCTGACACTAAGACACTAAATATGGAAATCAGTTTTCAGTTTTAATCATGGGATGGCTCTTTCACAAATTTAGTGTTTGTTGAAGTATTTTTAAAAGGCAAAGCCCCAATAAATTCACTTTATTTCTATTTCACACTGCATTCATATGGAATATACAAAAAGGCTGCTTGAAGGTACCTAAAAAAGAAAGCAACCAAGAAAAAAAAGAGAAAACTTAAAAGAAGAGCTACAATACTGGAAAAAAATTAAAAATATTCTAGAAGAGTAAGCAAGAAAATGAGAGTAGGAAAACAGAGAAGCAGAAGTCAAGGGGGAATATGAATTATAGATCTAGATATACATATATATTAATAATTCTATACTGTTATATATACATATTAATAGTTCTATATGGTTACATATACATATTAATAATTCCGGGGAGCTATTGACAGAACTGCACTACTTGAAAAGTGCTTTCTGTCTTCTTGCCACATCTGTCTCTCTTGACAAGAAGCTCCTTTGGACACAATAACTGAAAACAGGTATCTCTTTATTTCCTTTCTGCTATGTTCCTTGCTCATATTATCACAGTCACAGCAACTCTAAATCACTGCCCACATACAAGCTGAGGTTTTCAAATACTTGAGTGGACACTGCTCAGTTTTTTGTTTCTCTGTAGATGAAGAGAATTGCAGAGAGTTTTTATTTTTACAGTGCATCTTGCTGGAAGTCAACCATATTTAAATGCAACTTTTCTTATACAAATAACAACAACCTTATTTTCTGTATTTCATTTCATTCCTGCTTTTATTAAACCTACAGATTTGTAATTGACAATTTCTGCACTAAGTCATTGGCTACCCTCACTAGAAGTCATAATGATGTTCTCAGTACCACAATCATGACAATCATGGGAAAACTTATGACAAAATCAAGGACAAATTTACAGTAGCTAAAGTACCTTTGAAAAACTATGTGCTGACTCAATTAAATGGTACAGAGTAACCTCAAATACCTTTTAGTTATTCATTTTAGATGGAGGTTTTTTTGCTAACTTAATTTTGACAGATGTCTTTTTTTTTTTTTTTAAATTAAGGCATCTCACATGTTTAGCAGTGCCAACAGTGAGTTTTCTTAGCATATTCCATATTCACTCAGCAATCCTTTCAGCTGTGCCATGTGGGAAGCTCAGCCATGCTGTTCTGAGTTGTAAATCAGGTTGTAAAATCAAGGCTATTGCTAAGCAAAGACAGCCTTCAGTCATGAAGGCAGAAATTTTTCAAAGTCAGCAAAGACATCTTCTCAGTCCTTATATACTTATTTCTTTGGTGTGCAGTCTTACATATGGTGTGTTGACGCCTGAAGGAGGATTAGTGGGCTTCAGATAAAAGTTTGGTGTCTCAAGTGTTTTCTTCAGTCACTGTAATTTTCCAGAACCATTTGAAAACAAAGAAACATCACTCCAAACCTACTGAAAGAGTACAAAGCTCAAAGCTGGAAGCCAAGCTTCTGGCATAGCTGTAAGTAGATACTGAGATCATACCTGATTCCTGGACTAATACAAGGAGAAGTCACCACTTTGGGAGAATTCAAACAGTATCTAAAAAACTAAGGGCAGAGGAGGCAAAGTTCAACCAAACAAGTGAAAAGAAGACAGGAGGGGTCAAAGAGAAGGAACAAAATACTGAAGGTATTTTTAGCCTGTTTCATGAACCTATGCCTTTCTTGTGAGGAGTTGGCCTAACTGGACAAAACAGAACAAAAATCAAAAATCCCAAATGCATGTCCATTACTATATAGACTTATATTTGCCATCACAAATGTTGTAAATTGGAAGACACCAATACACAATTACAAAACCTACTTTTCCTTTCGCTAAGTTTATAGAGAGAGCCTCAATCTAAAAATGTTAAGTTTCATTCTAAATCCTCATAAGGTTACAAATGTATTCATGGAGACTGTACACCTAAGAAACACAATGGGATAGAGGGAAAAAAGGAAAATAGTTTAAGCAGGTAAAGAAGTCATTGGGTTCTATCACTTTAAAGAATATTACAGAATCTTAGAATGAATTTCAGCCTTTTCCCAATGCCTTTCAACTTTTTGACAAAAAGGTTATTTGTTGAGCTAGGAACTTATGTACCCCATGAACTGCACTCTTCAGAAAATAGAAACACTGCTAATATGCAGATCCAATGTTTGTGATACAGCACAAGAAAAGTTTGGAAAAGCTATGCCTGAGATTGCTATTGCTCTGTTTCCCCTGCAACTTCAAAGCCAGCTAATACAATTAGGCTCCCACATACTCTTAAATTTAATGGGTGAATGAGACAGACTTCTTTCTCAATATCAGGTATAAACACTATGACTGATTTGGAAGCATTATCCATAACGGAGTGCTAGGTGTGACTCTCATCCCTTACACACCCTCAACACCACTAAACCATACTTAACATGAGGATGGCACACAGAGCCTTTACTGGGGCACTCTCAGCAGATTCAGTAGCACTTAATTGACAGCTGTGATCCCAGAGACACCAAGAATAATTTTTTAGATGCAGTAGATCATCTCTCACATCTCACTCCAGTGACACAGATGGCAGTGTCATTGGCCACATCCCAACATCCCTGGTGGCCTCCAAGAATTTGCTTCTCAATGTCCTGTCTCCACCCTGAAGCTTTCTATCTTCTTACAAAAGAAATTCCCACAATTTCAGTGGGAATGCTGCAGATCTATCTGTAAGTTCATGGTAATTTTTTTTTTCATACATCTGCCATCATGACAAATTTCCACTCTCCTAATTAAAAATTAGTTTTCAAGGTAAAAACTGTTTTTTCTTGAGAATGTGGGAATGCAGTGGTGCTTTCTTGGAAAATGTCTTTGCATATGTGACCCGGACTAGCTGAATAATAATAATAATAATGATTCAACTACTTTCACCAATATGAAGCCATTTTGTGTTGACGTATTTTTTTCACAGTAGAACATTCAAAACCTACTAAATCAAAACTAGAATAAAGATTTTACATATTTAGAAAGAAACTTGATTTTTATATAGGCCACTGGAGAGGAATTGATTTTCTTGAAAGAGATAAATTATTTATTAGGATTTTACAGACTCTCAAGAATCACATAAATCAAGAGATTAGAATATTTTTTATTTATTTCTGAAGTAAATTATTTTTTAAGTATGAAGGAAGAAAAATGGAACATAATTTAAGCTTCTAGTCTTAGTATCAAACTAAGGCTGAGTCATAAAATCACTGAAGATAGCTGTAATGATATAAAATGTACTGTGTACCAGCTGTTCACTGAGAGTATTATGTTAAGAAATTATCCCTTCCAAATATAAACTGTGGAATCCAGTGAAAAATCTGAACTACCTGACGTGGTAATTTCCCTTCTCTGAGGGGACATAAGGTTCTACACAACTTCTTCTAGATACAAAACAGGATAAATAGACTTTGTTTATGAAACAGAGAAAATGTATTCATTATCTGGTTTAATGGCAAATTTGCTTCTGGTCTGAGAGATGATGAAGCAGCCAGAAAAAGGTTTAAAAAGTTAAAATGAATTTGAAGAAAATAAGAGTTTGCATTGAAATTCTGTTAAATACTCCTCTGCTCTAAGTATTGATGCAAGTGTACACTAGAAACAAACTCTGCAGACATGAACACTTCAGAACTGTGTTGTTTAATGGCTGGATACTTGCATGCCTACAGAAAATCCCCCAAAATCACTTTCCTATAACTTGTAATAAATACCTTTGCTTGCATCAAGTTCTCTGATCAGTATTTAACATTGCAGCTGAATCACAACAAGGGGGCAAAGAGGAGATAGGAAAGGTCAGCAGGAATTTCCTCAGCTGCAATAACACCAATCCTTCTAAAGGGCTTTCAGACCTGTGAAGGAAAACAGCACTATAGGAAAGCGAAGTATTACCACCACCTTTTAAGATGTTTATCAGATTTCACCATAAACCCTGAATTTTTCAGAAGTCCTTTAAAAATGCTTATACTGTGGTTTTATACTTCTCTAATGTTTGTAGGAATCTTTTTTTAGCATGAAAGGAACTGAATTTATGTGAAAACAAAGTTAACTACAGAGTATACAAAGTGTCATTATATATATAGTAAATTGAAAAATTTGAGAATGTTTTATAAAGCCCTCTGGATATAATAATGATGTGTTACTCCTAGGCACACATACTTCAAAAGAAAATGGTTATGGTTTAACTGTAGCAGAATGAATTTAAAATATTTAAAAGATTTGAATGATTAAATATTATTTAGCAAAACATGATTTTTCACACAGTATGATATAGTGAATTTAAATCAGAGGCAGATGGTACCCAGTACTCTCAGTGAGAGGACTGATATGTCAGACAATTTAGTGTTTTGTTCTGTTTAAGATCAACAGGGTCTCTAGGGTCTTCAAAAGTAATTTTATATTGGAAGGGGAGCTAGAAATATGGTGTTCACTTAAAACATTTATTTACTGTGCAACTGTACACAGAAAAGGGAGGAGAAAAATTGCATCAGGAGTCTGCAATGTTGTCATGAACGCCAGGTTCAACTAAATACCTTGCCCTTTTATGATCTTTTCCACAGCAGCCCATCTAGCTTTTAGAGTTCTATTCATTACCCTTTCTTTGGTAATAAAACCAGTATTCATATTCTTTGATGCTGGCAAGAAAATCCTCCCCAAAATCCCCAAATAATCTCTGCAAATATAACCTTCTTTCAGAAGCTGTGGCTGGCTCACTAACTATGACAGAGATGACCACTCACCATAAAATTTTCTGAAAAATAAAGCAGTATTTTGTGAGAAGAGACATTTTCAAGAAACTGTCTAGGTAACTAGGCAGTCATTCAGCTTACTGCCTAGGTTTAAGGTCATCTGAGTAACCTAAAGAATTTAATTCCATATGAAAATAACAGCCCTTGAGATTTTATACCTGTGAGAGCTAACCTTAGAAAATATGAGAATTGAGACTCTATCAATCCAGCTGTGAAACTTCCATTTAAAACACATTCTTGATCTTCCCACCACACAGCTCCTGCTTCCAAAACAGGGTATCAACCCTGTGCCATGCAGCCTTTCCTCGTTGCTCCAAGTTATGACCCCAAACCATATCATCTACCTCCTCTCCTACACATTTCGTCTTTCCAGAAACTGACTCAATCCCTATGCTTTCTTACACTTCTTATCTAATTTGCCTACCAAGGAAAGCACAGCAGTAAGCAATGCTGCATAGCTGTGGAACAGGCTTTATCTAACTCTGAATACAATGCAATGCAAAAATAGAAGCCCAGGTGCAAGATACAGCCTTCTATGTCAATATATCTTTTGTCTATTTAGTGTGCTCTCTCAGGACTAACAGGTCCTCACACAGGTCTGCAGGTTAATTGTTTCTATTTCCTGAATTGCTGGGTTTATCTTTATGTGTTCATTGTACAATACAGAAATATTGTGAAATGGAAACAATACTGACCTCTTTAAGATGGTATAAGAAATAATTAATAAAAATATATTTTTTAAAACTTGGATATTGTTCCACTTTTACAACTATCATTAGTGTTAAAGATAATCTAACTATCTTCCAAGCTGTTTTTTAACTGAATACCATCTATTGCCATTGGAATGAGGGGAGAAAAAGATATTTATATTACCAGATAATGATTGTTTTTTTACTTCCAGGTCTCTCTTCTGGGTTTTCTACACCCATTTCTTCTTATTCCAATAGTGGCTAAAACTTCACAGAGAAGATGCTCATGTTGCACCAAAAAATATCATTTGTATTAACTACCATCCATACACTTCAGTTCCAAGAGGAGACTGTGACTCTCATGGAGGACTGCCATCACTAAAGGCTGAACGCACTCGGGATGGGATCACTGTGTCCAGTCCTTCCTAAGAACAGGCATTGCTGCTGAGAGCACTGGTCTCAAGAGCTCAGAGACCATCCATAGACATACCATGGACTGGAGGCCCCCAAGCAGCTCCTCGAAACAATTTAAGACATACAGCACACAAAAAAACCCAGAGTTTGCAGCACAGTAAGTTGGCAGGAGAGATCAAGAACACTTTAGATGTCCTTGGGTCTTTCATGCCCACACAATTCTTTATGTGAAAATACCCAGAGGATCCTCTGCCATACCTAACATTCATGAAGCTGTTCCTGACTAATCCATATGGTGTGAGCATCTGCCACTTTTCAATATCATATTCATTTCCAGAGTGTCATATTTCCCACAGATAGCATGAATGACTAAAAAATAATAATTTTGTGATAATTCTGCTTCTGAGAAAACATGAAATGGTGAAAAACTGACATTATCTTTGGTATGTACAAAGCCTCCAGAAGTCAATGAATATACAGTATTGCCTCAGCACACATTTAAGGACTGTATTTCTTAACAGGAACATTTGCTCAAGGAGTTTGTAGAAAGGTGGGGGCTGGCCTCTTCTCCCAGGAACCTAGAGACACGACAAGAAGAAATGGCCTCAAGCTGGGCCAGGGGAGATTAGACATCAGGAAGAATTTTCTCACTGAGTCAGAGCAGAGGAACAAGCTCCCCAGGAAGCTAGTGGAGTGACCATCCCTGGAGGTGCTCAAGAAATGACTGGACATGGCACTTAGTACTACAGTTTACTGGGCATGGTGGTGTTTGGTCAAAGGTTGGGCTGGATGATCTTGGAGGTCTTGTCCACACTTAATAATTCTATGACTGTGAAGACACAAATGTCTTCAGAAAGTAAATCATGCAATGGAACTGTTCAGAAATAGAATGCATGTTTGTACATAGTTTCAATGCAGTTTATTAAGTTTTAAAATACTGAAAACTAAATAATGTTATAAATCCAATTTTTTTTGTTGTTGTTGTTATTTACGTTTGAGTACGGATCTTTTTTTGGTCTGCAAGTAATTAGTCAGTGTTTTCCTCTGCAGTAAGTGAATTGATATTGAAATTACAAGTATAAAAAAGAGTTGTCCAGTCTGCATACAGTAGTGGCTAATAATATGATAAAATCTAAGAGCAGTAATTTTGCTGTCAATTCTGTACCTTGGCAATTACTTCTTAAATAGGCTGGAAATTTCTTATGTTAATTAATAGTATTTAAAAAAAAAAAAGAATTGTTAAAAACCATTTTTATTTTTCAAAAAAAAACCCTGATTTTAATTTTTTTTTTCCTAGAAAAAGACCACGTTTATATCTAATTATACATATGGGTAACTTCATTCATTCAAACTGACCAGTTAATTTCAGGTTACATGGATGTGAGCAAAGCCACATGGAACTGGTACATGGATTTCTGTCTCTCTATAGACTGTTCTCTCCCGATACTAAAATAGCTGCAGGGCTGGATTTTCAGTTCAGCTGTAAGTGTTACAGAAGACACACCACTCCCACCACCCCCACAAAGAAGGGACATTTTATACAAGCAGAAAGCAAAATCGTCACATACATTACCAAAAGGGCAGCTTTCAAATAAATTACCTCTCTACACAGTTCTTTAGTAGCAGAGACATGATGAACAGTGACATGGATTTTTAATACTCACACACAGCCTGGCTTGTGGAGAGTCCCTGGCATGGTGTTTTATTGTTTAGGGGACTGTAAAATATGAAAAATGTAAAATTTGGGGACTGTTTCACTACAGATCATTGTGATGACAGGAGATGAGGAAGGAAAAAACCCCTCAAATCCATCATCTCACCCTTCAGGTACCAGAACTCTACACTAAACAAGTGAGCTAAAAGCATCTGAGTGCCTTATGCACATGTGCAGGAAAGTTAGGCTCTGCTAATTAATTTATGCTAAAATCTAATTTTACTTTCTTCATCACTAAAAGGAATTAAAAAAAAGAATAAAATGTTTCATTTTTCCTTTCACTGCATATAAGCATGTTCTTAAAATACCTTCTTACTGCTTAGGAAAGGAAATAGTGTAAGAATTTCACCTTTTCTCATTGTATAAACTTAACCCCCCCCAAATATTTCTAAAATATAATTATTGTTTTTCATATTACAGCATCTGATCCAAGAGTACTTAATCTAGTTAATACTTTCAAGAAACATACCATGGTTATTTCTGATCCTCCACATATATCAACATAATTGACCAATTAAATTTTGCTGCATATTAAAGAAAGGGATTGAAATTTTCAATTTGCAGTAGAACAAATTAGACTGATAAATTTTCTTGAGGTACTGGGCCTACCACCCTCTTTCTGTTTAATCCAAGAGGAGGAGCAGTTGAGTATCTTTTTATCTAACAAGAGCTCAAGAGTGAAAACTATCAACAGAACTCATGACAATAACCTGCCCAGGAACCCTGCTTCGCAGAACTATTCATCTCTTGGGCAGCACTTTACCTGTGTGCAGAGCACGTGAAGCTCTAGGAAGAGTTTGGGATTTTCTGTGCATCTCTCTGCTACTTGTTTCATGTGTGTCCCCAAACAAGTCACGCCACTTGTCACTGCTTCAGTTTTTTCTCTGAGAAATTCCCCTCTAAGAACAGAGGCTAATGGAGGCTCGTGTCCTCAGATATGCATCCTTAGTTCTCCAACTTCAACCCATGCATTGGCACCACCTTCATATTTCCTGGGAGAATGCTCAACCTGAAATTCCACAGATTTTGTCTAGTTCAGGGGAGGTTATTCACCTTTCACTTTGTAAAGTGCAATGGACAGTGCTTTCCTTACAGCTCCCAAGAACTCTGCACAGTCCAAACTGCGTTCAGGTTAAAAGTGAGGAAGAAAGCACCAGCTGCATCCCAGTCTTGGTATCTTACTGGTTGCTCAGGCAACCAGCTCCACTGTGAGGAAACAAAACATGGAAAAAGTAATCTCACTGAATGGGAACCCACTTATTTCAGAACTGGTATCCAGTTAAAAAAGTAGTGTGATGTTATCTAAGACCAGAAAAACTGTCCAGATTTGATGCACATTTTACATCAACAAAATAGTAAAAGAACTGATACTTACAACTTACATTATTTCCAAACTGCACTGAACCATCAAATGCATTGAATCACTAAAAAAGCTGAATTTTAAACATGCTTTTCAGAAAAAAAAAATACTCACTGGTATTCAGTGACATATTAATAACAAATGAAGCATTAAAATATCTGGGACTAATTTTTGTTTTATCTATGCAAGGTTTATGGAAGCTATTCACTTATTAATGTCACAGGAAGTTTTATGTCAGTAAGAAATACTGGATAAGCTCTTCTAAGTTGAATTACCCATCTGATGCGCTGAACAAAAGCACAGCTTTGTAAAATCATTGTAATCTAAACATTAGTCCTATTGCAACAGATTAAGGTAATCATAGCACAGTCCTGGTACCAGCTTTCATTTTGCTGATGTGGTTAGGGTTATATCTCACAAAAAAACCCAAAACCCTCCAGTAATCTATACTTGAACTTTTAAAATATTAATTAGTAATGGAATAAAGAATATTAACTATACTACCTACCCTCTAAGTATTTTAGAAGAAACATTTACAATAAAGCGAGCTCTAATTTTAGCAGTCATTCTATGGCAGTATTTTACAGATCTTAGTCTTCACAGATACTCTGGATTATATTTGAGAAAATGAGTATCATTTGACACAAAAAGAAATGTAGTCAGTGTATGTTGAGCCAGAAGGACAATACAAGCAACTGAAGAGTTGACAAAGTTTCACAGTCAAGAGCTCAGTATTTAGCATATTGAATTGCATTAGAAAAATAGCAGATGTATGGTCATTCCTTGTGTTTTAGAAAGGGAGAAGGGGTCCCTCTAAAGACAAAGGATCAGTGATAAAAGTGTTAGGGCAACAGTGATTAATTCCAGGAAACTATATCTTAGAATAAGTAATTTTCAAAGCATCAAACGCAAAAGAAAAAGCTAAATCACAGCAATGAGGTAAATATTGAAGTAGATACTGCCACTGCTCACAGTTCTTTTCATATCTCTGTTTGAATGTAAAGTTCAAAGAATTGGCATTTAACCCAGTTTCTCAGCTACATGCTACACATGCATACTTGATTTTTTATGTATGATTTCCACTAATAAGAAAACAAGCAATAATATGTCACCTAAAATAGTGGCTACATTTCATATGTTGTACTTAGTGTAGAAGTGAGCTTATGTCTCTTTCAGGAGAAAACAAGTATTGGTCTACTGCTGTGTCACAGATTAGTTTACAACCAAGACATATTCCTCTACTGTTGGATATAAGCCTTTCATGTTCTCCTTATTTGACATAAATATTCAAGAAGTCAGGATCCATACTTCAGCTTTTAAGAGAAATTTAATACTTCTGTATTATGTTTTATTTTAAAACATGGTTGTTCTAAGAATCCCATCTTTGGCTGCATTATAAACTGAACTGGATCTCTCTCAACTTTTCAGGTTTTCCTCTAGTATTTTACTGCCAGCCTCAAAAGAAAAAACTAGAGCAACTGTCTTTAAACAGCACCTTAATTTCTCAATATCACAAACTGAAAGGCTTATTGTTTGCCTTCACAATGCTGCATTATGTATTCACAGAAATGTATGCAATAATTCTCTTTGCAAAATAATAATAATTCTCCTTTGCACAGATTTAAATTAATGACTAGAAGCACAATCATCCCCACAACTGCTTTGATCCAAACATCATGAAACACATTGTAACTACCCCTAACAGGCAGCTACCTCTGAAGAACACAATGGCAACTATCCAGCAGACTTATGGGCATCATCACATCTTTTCCTGCCACAGAAATTAAACAATACACTTTCCTTTCTTTGCATTTTAGATAGACAAAGATGTAATTTATATTGGGGAAACTGTGATCAGCTTCTAAATTATGCAGGAACAAGGAGAGAATTAATATCAGCCATAACTGAAGACCTTTTGTCCTTGGTTTGTTTTTCATAAAATGTTGGATTTGCATGTTGGAAACTCTAGGAAAACATGTTTATGCAGAAGCATGTAGAACTACTTGTTTAACTTAAAAGATTCTTCCCTGCACTAAGTTTGTAGATATTTTAATTAAGGAAGTGCTTAATTTTGTTTTTTTCAATATGAGTTATACTCAGCAATGAATGTGCCATTTATTGTATGAATTAATTCTGATTATTATGCCAATAATGCCAAATTAAATCTATATGTTTCTGTTCTTTACTCAAATCAGCATTACTCGCCTTGCTCAGTTTGCATTAGGCACATATCAAACATTGGAAAACAAAATTATATGCAAAATTTAGGACAAAAAAGTCAAGTAGTGTAGACAGCTAAACAGTTTTAAATGGTACATTTCAATGTTATGGAATTTGAAGAAAGGTTTATATTAGACTGGTATTATGAACTGACTGAAATATTTCAAACACAATGATGAATCCTTTGATTAAAAATATTTTTTAGAAACTAGCACTGAGTCAAAAGATCATAAGAAATCTTGCTTACACTGAAAGAAATGTCTCTGTAACTAAATTAACACTGACAGTTGTTTCATAAGGGCATGGTGTTTTACTGATATTTCCCTGAAGAAAGCTCAGTTTCATGATAATACAGCAAAAACAGGTCAAAACTTGAAAGATGAGAATATTATGCTGCAAGTTTGTAATGCAGGGAGAGATTGAATTTCCACCTGCATTTTTTTGTGTTCATTTAATCTTCCCTGTAATAAATTACAGTACAATTGGCAATGATTAGAGTACATTGCAATTTTCTTTTTAAAGATGCAAAAAGAGCTTCATGAACACAGCAACATTTTGAGTACCAATTTAAATTCCTTGGAGTGAATTTTTACCATCTGGGAAATGCTTCACACTTAACTTATTTTCAGTAACTCTTTGCAAAATACCAGGGCAGCACAGTTTTCAGCAAACCTTTCTTTATCACAATTCTATAATTCCAATATGCTATCTAATTATATAAAAATATGCAGAATCACACTTGAACTGTAATTGGGAAAATGGCATCGGTTTTGCTTATTCAGGTTTTGAGCTTCAAACAGCTCTGGTAAATATTTCATTGGAAAGGTACATTTCTATTGTTAACCACACTTTTCAAAAGAGTTTTCATATTTACTATGCATCTCTGGGTCCAGAATGAAGTTCAAAGTCATCAAAAGAGGACTTTATAGAGAATGCTCTATAAAGTTCTATTTCCCAAACACTACACCCTATAAAATTTAACAGTGCAAACACCTTTCAAGTTTTGTGTAAGCATCTTCCAGCCCATTACATGTCCCTATCCATGGTATTCCAAAGCAGTACATTCAGTTTACTCTTCACAGAAATTTGGACACTCCGAAGAGAATGTCAGATTAATTTCTACATGTTTAATATGCCTATTCTCAACTTCAGATTTTACACCATCAACCAAATTCACTAATGTTTTATGTAGACAAAAGCTCCAATAATGAATGCTTAAAAGGAAATCTATCCTCTCCACCCCAAGACAAGACAGGATTGTGGGATTTGCACTAGATCTGGGAAGGTTGTGAACAGAATGGTGACAAAATTAATAGCTTGAGAGACCCAATTTAGGAACTGAAAACTCTAGAACTGTCTCTAGCACGATTCACAGATCCTATCCTTAGTGATAACATGCCCTGCATTCACTTTATATGAAATCTCCTTATAAACTATACTAACACAAGCAGATACAGTTGCCTGAATGCCTCAGCCACAGAAATGATGACACAGAGCTTCATTGTGGTGATCTTACAATATTTAAGAGTTCAGAATTATGTAGAAAACTGCTAAGAAAATGTTCTGAAAACAAGATAGTAGTAATGTGACTATAGCTGTGATGGTCTGAACTAGGTATCTCTTTCTGTGATTTTCTATTTATATACTGCTCTGAATCTACACAGGGCCAGACTGTGTACTGCTCCCGATCTTCTGTGGATGTGTGAAAGCCTCCCACAAGACCTAAGGCCAGCTAGCAAGACAGCTGTCCAAAAACACCAGACAGAAACTCTCCCTGAACTCTCTCCGTGGTAAGGACTGAAGAGAGAAACCAATCCTCTTTTCTTTTGGCATGTTATACATCTGAGGAAAGGATGCAAAGAGGTGACAGGGTCAAATTACTTTGCATTAATCTGCACTGTTAAGAAAAAGCAGAAAACATGAAAAACAGAGCAATTTTTTCTAAAACCTCCATGTTTGTCTAATAATCACTTATCCAATGGGATTCAAGTAAACTTTATCATTGGCATGACATGTGATGGACAACAGACCCTCCTCTTTCTCCTATTTCCCAGAGCACTTTGTGCCCAGCTGAGACAGACCTCTTTGATGCACCTCCATCAGAAAAGCTTGTTGATTCTGTGCCACAACTTAGCCCATAAAGTTGTCTGAATGCTAAATGTTCAACTTAAAATTAGGAGTCACATATCATTCTATTTTTAAAAATTATACTTTTCCTGAGCAGAGATTGTTGACTTCATATCTGAGGAAGCCACAGAGTTATTTCATCTATGGGCAGAAATAATTTTGCTTCTGGCATATACTTCAAAGCAATTTTTAGAATCTGAAACAGAAATAAGTGATGTACTGTGCTAAAATGCCCCAAATTGATTGCTAGCCTTAGAAAAACAGGAAGTATGCAGATTTAAATGCCTTTTTAGAGCACAGAATAATCCCAAGTCTTGTCAGTTGAGTGTGCCAGTCCAATCCAAACCTGTTTTAAATCACTTTTTAGTTCTATCCTACACATGTTCCACTTTTGAAATATAGATTTAGTTCAGAATGATATCCCATTGGCTTTGAACTAATGTATTTCCCAGTGTTTAAGAAATAAAAAGCCCTTCAAAGCTACTAATTTTTAATGTGTTGGAGTCTGATTCTATCTGAAATCTGCTAAACTGAGAAAGAATATTTCCACTAATATCAGTAAGCTTTGGATCAGGTCCATAGAGACTTTTAACTGAGAATCAGCATTTTAAACACATTTTCTTACAGAATTGCATATATTGTTAGTATCAAATATTCTACAGTATCAGACACCTTACAAAACATTTTATTTTGCAAAATACATTTGCACATTTTGGTCGAAACAGGGACTTCAAAGAATAATACAGCATATGCAACTACAGTATGTAATTAAAATGCCTTTATCAAGAGTCTGATTTATTTTTCAGGTTATGAATGAATAGGTGGTAGCACGCAGAACAGTTTGCTATATCTATTAAAAAAACAGGTACTTCAAGAATTTTAAAGTATAGATGAGAATTAGCAATCAAATTGCTGACTCTTGTTTATTCTTTCTTTTCTCTCTCCCACTTTTGACCTATCTAGTCAATTTTTCTTGTTCACTTTCTTACGGTTTTTGATAGTATTTCTAAGTCAGAATACAAAATATTTCTAAATTTCTCATCAGATTCAACATAATCATATTATTGACATTTACTTAAGAGAACAACTGGATCTACTTCCATATCTTTAGTTTATTTTAATTTTACTTCTCAAGTTTCCAGGGGATGAGGGGTATAAGGAATGCTAAGAATTACATTTCCCATTACAAGAAGAATTATTTGCTTAGAAAAATTTTTCTTTTATGTCATATCACTGTCATTATCCTTGGATTATCAGATTTAGGACTACGACAACTGAAAGCTGTGCAATACAGCTAACATATTTTTACTATTTTGTGTATTTTTTTTTCTAATACTACTTTGGTGACAGCATTTAGTAATCAATTCTTTAAGCTTAAGATATGATGCTAATTGTACAAGATCTGCTGTCTATGTTGCTGAGGCTGAATTTAATTATACACAGAGCAATGGGTGGAGTTTTTATGTGTTCAACATTTGCAACTCAGTATCAGTATCTGAATATGGGGTCTGGAAGTGTGAATGGCCTTATTGGTTGTGATGTGAAAGAATGGAACAGGAGGAGAGCACACACCCAGTAACCAAGCTTGGTTTCCAAGTGCTGAGAAGAGTGCATATAGCTCCCATAAAAAGAAATAAAGCTCTCACCAGGAAAACACAACATGACATCTAATTATAATGAGGAGTTAAAAACTTATTCAATGCATAATAATCTATGATCATTTAAATTCCAAAAGGTGCAGAAAGGCAACAACTATATGACACTTTCTAAATTGTGCTGATTATTTATGTAGTGATATAAGTATTTAACGCAACTCAGGATCATTCTTGGAATAATAAGAGGCTGAGCAGGTTAGACCAAAATATATGAAATCATTAAACTCAAAGAGTGCAGTTTAAAAGTCTAAAAAATTGAAGCATGCATTAAGAGTGTTTACTTCATCAAGATTACAACATCGTGAGATATTCTTGCTTCGATGTTGTGTGTACCTCATTTTCTGATAGTGGTTTTCTTTCACTGACAGAGAAAAAATGTTTCCCCATGGCTACTGTTGCTATAGGTGATGTTTCAATTGCTGCTTTACTGTGGAAGAATGTTCTCCAGAGAAGGAATATATCAGTTCAGAATTTTCTGAAATCCTAAAATAATCATGTGTGATTATTTCCTGAAATAATCACTAAGACGCATTATGACACTTGATTGGAATTTGAAGTAGGTCTGTTCCAAAATTTTTCTACAAAATTAAATGAGGCACTTATTACCTCAGTACTGCTCAGCTTATCTTTGATCAAGATTAGTGTTATTTCCATTTCCCCATTATTTTCAAAGTGTAGCTATATGATAAAAGGCAACATATCACTCGAGCATCAATGCTCTTGTAGTACCTTATCAAGAATTTACTCTTAGCATTCCTACATGGATGGCAACCAACAGTACTCTATCTCTATTCCCCTGTGAAGTAGATAAAATCAGCATTTGCCATAGAGTAAAAGCCTGAAGATAGAGCAGGTGAGGGCTGGCTGCTTGATAAACCATCAAAGCACAGCTGCCTAAATTCTCTCAGTAACTCTAAAGCGATACACTACCCAAGCAGAACTTCCCCTGACATGTAGGCACCCCATGTGGGCAGATCTGGGCTGTCAGTTCCACTGGCTTGGCATTACATTATCAAGGGGTTTTTAGCCTATAGAAATTACTGGAGTATGGCAAGCTCTGAAGGGGAGTACATCACTCACAAAGGGAATGAAAAGATGAACAGATTATATATCATTTTACAATATGAAAAAAAAATGGTGATGAATATTTATTATTCTGTGGTCATGATATAAAACCACCTCCTAAGTCACAAAAAAACTAGGGGGAGTATAGTCCATGCAGTACATGCTGTTCTGAGAAATAATGTCTGTTTTTAGCTTTGTGAAAAATGCCTGGTAATACAGGGAAAAACAGTCTTCCCTGTTCCCTGAAACCATATTTTCAGCACTGTTTTTCTTCTTTTATGTTGTTAGTCAATTTTTTTCTTTTTCAGTGTCTCCTTTCTCTTGCCTACGAAGATGACATAGAATACCTTCCAGAGGAGGAGGGAGGGGAGGGCAATTTTGAGTATCATCTCACTTTACCTGAGGGATATAAACTAGTTAGGAAGCAGGTTGGGGTTATTTTAATTGCTTGGACAGACAGTGAGCTATTCAAATAATTGAATATTTATGTTTTTAACATTTAATTCCTGGAATTGTTCCCAGAAAAGAAAAGCAAAACAATAAGCTTTGTTATACAAAACCTGTATCTCATAGTTAAGCTTTCTGATATCTGACATGGTAAAAGGGACAATTAGAGCTTTCTGTACAGCTGAAACATACAGAATCTGCCATTTCTCATTGTTTTGATTCTTCTTAATTTTTCATGGTTAATAGGAGCTCATTTGTACTGAAGGCTTACAGGTGCATCTGCATTAGTGTTTTAGTTTGGCTGGGAAATCTCTCCACAGTTCCTATTTATGGTGGTTTTGTTCACATCCTGGAGCAATCTTGAAGTGCAATCTTGAATTTTCTTCCTTCTAGCTAAAATTAAGTGGGGAGGTGGGCCAAAAAGTGAGCACTATACTTTTGTTTAGTTTTACATTATTTACAGGATTTGTTCTTCCATTATTTTTAAAGTGTCTCTAGACTTTCAAAGTCAACATTTTAAGATCTAGCCAAGATCTGTATGATACACAGGATTCATTTGAAATATGATTTTTTTTTTACTTTTGCCTTAGTAATAGCAATATTTAACTGCCTCTCAGAGGACTGCTGTGTAGGCAAAAGTTGGTTTTTCATCATTTCAACCCATTTATCAGGAAAAAACGTCCCCAATGATAACCTTATGGTCCTACTCTGGGAAACACCAAATTAGACATAAAAAGTAAATTAACCTTTAATCATTTGTTACTGAATTCCTTCTATTAAACATTGAATTATCATTCAACTATAGTAATGGTTTACAGTATTCAATGGAATCCAGTGAACACTAAAACTGAATAAACTTATACTTCCTTTCTCCTGATTAAAATTCATGCAAGTCAAGCATAAGAGTCACAGCATAAACTGGGGTGGAAGGGACCCACAAGGGTCATCGAGTCCAACTCCTGGCCCTGCACAGGGCCATCCCCAAGAGTCACACCCTGTGCCTGAGAGCGGTGTCCAAACACTTCTTGAGCTGTCAGGCTGGTGCTGTGACCACTGCCGTGGGGAACCTGTCTCAGTGCCTAAACACCCTCTGGGTGAAGAACCTTTTCCTGATATCCAACCTAAACCTCCCCTGACACAACTTCAGGCTATTTCCTCAGGTCCTGTCACTGCTCACCACAGAAGAAACATTGCAGATCTCAAGCACGCATACATACATACGTACATATATATATGTGTATGTATGTATCTGATATCTTGATACTTTGACAAATTAAAAGCTGCTTGGGAAGCTTTATGTTTGAAGAAAAACCTATATTTAAATTTTAAAAAGCAGGCAAACTGGGCCCCAGAGATGTATTTAAACTAAACTAGATTTTTAATTAAAGTTGACTAAAATGCTATGGTGAAATCATTTTTTGCATGTCTTTTGGTTTTCACATGTAGATTGAGGTTTTGCATAATGATTTTTCTTTCTCGACAAGCAAACAACTTGCAAAAAATTGCACAAGGACATACTTCTCTACAGCCACTTAAAGCCTGACTTGTGCCAGAAACACAGATCCCATTATCAAAGGTACAATCTACCTAATACTTTAAAAAGATCATCAGAAGTGTGACACAGACTCCTTGGTGAGACTATTGGGAAGTCTGTGTTTGGTCTTTTTGATGACATGAGGTGTGTGTTGCCTCTACTGGTGACAAAATGGACTGTGGGGAGGAAGAATTATAGAGAATCTTGTCATTCTAGGAGATATGTCTGGAGGCACCAATTCTTAAATATTTTCTTTAAAAATAAAATCTGAAGATAATTAATATTATTCTTTGTGAGCTGTACAAGACTGATCCAGAGTTTTTTCTTAACAGGGCACTTCAGCATGACTTAAATATTAAGAAAGAGCATATATAACGCCACTTCAGAGTAAGTTTTCAACACTTTGATCCTTGTAAATACATAAACAATAAATAGCTCCTAATGAGATCTACAGAACAGTAACAAAACTGAAAATAAGAATTTCCTTTGAAATGATTTAACAAAAGTCTTCCTTTGTTATAGGGAAAATACACATAACTAGAAAAAAAAAGCCATGAGATTAGCTAATTGGTCAAAGCATGCTGCTAATAATTTCGAGGTTGGAGGTCTGATCTCTGTATGGGTCAGTCACTTAAGAGCTGGACTTGATCCTTGTGGGTCCCCTCCCACTCCGAATATTCTGTGATTCTGTGATTAGAAAATTATTCTATGTCTCAGGAACTGAGAATCTTAGTTCTATGAACAGTGATGCTGAAATGTAGAAAACTGGCATCAGATGGTGTCACAATCTGCTGATTACAAGTCACACAAATGAAAGCTCTAGAACATAAACAATGGACCCACTTTTCAGCCTTCTGAGTTTTGAAATTATTGGAAACAAAAGATGCAACTCCCTCATAGTGATTAGGTATTTAACTAAGTGTGTAACTCCTTGCAAAAATTCCTTGTGGGAACAGAAATTGCATTTGGGTTGCATGGAGAATGGATAAATCCATGGAACATAAATCTACTAAGGTTACATAACACACAGGAAACATCCAGGAGGTACTTGGGCTTAGAAGGACCTTGGGCTGCAAATACTTGAAGGCTGTAACATTCTGAGGAGGTGTCACTATGCTTTTGTTTTGCAATTACACATTTCCCAAAGGCATTCATAGTTCGTCAAATATGGCAGAGGGTAGATAAAACTTTACTCTTACTCAGACCAACCATTTTATTTTCTGTCCTTCTATTTTTGCTAAACTTTTGAGAACTTATTAATTTGGGTATCTGACAGTTCTGCCATATTTTCAGAGTACAGCTTTGTATCTTCCTCAGACATGGCCATCTGCATTTTTCTTCTTCAGCTGAATAAGCCCAAATTCCCAGTGAATCGTCTGCATAACTCTAAGATGATAATCAATCTCTAGCTATATAAAAATTAGAAATGGGAAAAAAATCCTTTCAATTTATTCAACATTACAGTTAGAGCTAAATTACAATTATAAATATGAACTGAAAAGTCATATATAGAATTTTTATGATCAAGTGCTAAATTAGGTGTAACATATAGTGGTTCTGTGGATTTTCCAAGAAATTTTGAGAGTTTCAATTTTATTATATACTGAATTTGTACAAACAATCATTTCCACCAAAAGGTAGAAATGCTCCCGAAAGCAAGGAATATTTTAATTTTTTTTAATTTCTAATTACAAATCAAACTAGTCACTGCACAGAAGTTATTCAATATAGCAAAAACCAGATGCAAATATTTTGTCTGGGTTTATAGTAAGATGTACTCAGTCATTTTGAAACCATTCATGAAATTGCCTCATATTTATTGATCAATTCCTTCAGAAAAAAAGGGCTTTCAAGACTGGAATCAAAATTCTGGAACTCATAGCATCATACCCATTTTAGAAAAAATGACAGTGGCTATTCCAGAATGAGGGAGACTTGTGTTCAGTTTTCTTCTTTCACTAAATGGCATCAAGTTTTCATTTTCCACAAGAACACTACCATCAGCAATGTACTCTGATATGTGTCATGTTTACGTTGTTCTGCTAGAGCTGTTTATAAAAATACATAGTTAATTAACTAATGAGTAAGACTGGCTCTACCCTATTTTTTGGATATTCACCAAAGGTAAAGAAGGCACGTTTTTTCCCATTTTTTTTAATACAGCTTGGAACAACATAGAGAGAGAGGACTGTTACATCAAATGATACTAACATTACAACTGGACAGCAAGGAACAGAAAAAAAAAAGAAAGAGATCTAATGAGTTGTGTGCAAGAAAGAGAAACAAAAACTGTCTTTAATTTCAGAATAGCCTTGGGAGAAAACATGATTTTTTATTTTTTTTTTGTTAATAGCTGGTATGTAATACAGAGAGCTTTTTGTTTTTCTTAAAACTGGACATCACTAAATATATTCAGAGGAATAAAAGTTCTTAAAAAAACCCCAGGCATCATTTTGCCATTTCCTTCAGTTCTAATCATCTCACGTAGGGCTCAGAAATACAGCTGGTGAGTAGAAAGCTTTCTAAAAGATACAAAGGAGAAGAAGCAGAAAAGCAATTAAATTTGGATAAGAGGACATGATACAGAAAAAGAAAAATAGATTGAAATGTAAGACAGAATATTCTAAATAATGTTACAATCAGTTTAAATGCATTCACAGAGTGATAGAAAACTGTACCACAAAGCGTATTGTGATGAATTGAACACTAAGACATCTTGGTGCTCTTTGCTCATTGCCTTCATCTTGCAATGGCAATTCCTCTGACTGATGAAGTGATGAAGATTTCAAGAGCATCCCTCCAAAGGTTGGTCAATCTTATTTACAAAATGTCCAATGGAAAGGGAAGGGAACAATGCAAAGCACGGTGATAGCCTAAAGACTAAAACAATCTGTCTCTGCAAACGGTCCTGCTACAAGTTAAGGAGTTACTTTGCTTCCAGCTCAGTAAAAAAAAAAACAAACCAAAACAAAGAGCTAAGATGGCAATCAGAAAAATATGAGTATTGTCTATAGTTAATCTGCTTCTAGAAATGGCTACGAATTGTAAATGACACATTACATAAAATATTTTTTCTTTTGATCTTACATGTCAGGATAGTTATTACACCTGGAAAAACTACATTAAATTTAGATAAATAAAAATTTTAATTACATTGCCTCTAATAACTGCATTTATAACCTCAAAAGATGGTTCCCCAAAAGAAGGCTCTCAGAAAGTCTTTATTGACTTAATATGGTAATATCTGTTGTTTCTTCAGGGAATCATTTTATGATGTGATTAATTTTATTTATCTGTGCTGACATCTCTCAAGGAAGGGGATGTACGCAACTAAATGAAGCGTTAAAGTTTTTAACAGTTGCAAATAGACATATATAAAAACCTGAATACATTGCAGTACGCTTTACATTATGCTTGCTTCAGAGGCAAAAAAAGATTCAGAGAAATAGCTAACTCCTGAACCTGATAGCAGTTTAACACACAGTGTTCCTAAGGATCCTGAGGAAAATTTTCTGCACTTTTAGGACAGTCACTAAAACTCTCATCTCAGCATCATCACAGCACTGTTCTATTTCCTACCTTCCTCCTTGCCAGACTGAGGCCTAAGAATACAGACTTTCATAATTATTAAATATATCTTAAATATTACAAGGGATCTTTTACCCCTTGTATTGTCAACAGTTGCTAACTGGCATTATTTATAGTAAGCAAATAATGTCAGCGAAAAGAGCAAATCCTGTGAATAGCTATTTGAATAAAAGATAGGCAGGCACATGGCTCAACACATGCCTTTCCACGTGTGGTCAGATGGTTCAGAATTTGATTTGAAAAGAGATAAGCTTTTCATGTCATTTCTTGTTTGATTAACACATCCAGTGCTATATCTGACAACAGGGATTCGAGACCCATCTGCAGTTTTATTACCTCAATATGCTTGCTACAAATTGTTTTATTTTCATATTACTTTACCATTTTTTAGCAATCAGGATGTCCGCATAGTGAATGACATGTGAGACAGTATTTTTGGAGAGCAGGTTCACATGAACAACTAAGTGGGTTTAGCCCAGATAATTCCCTTAAGCCTCATAAAAGACTGCATGACAACACTGCAGAGACATTACTGAAGGGCTGGCTAACACTGTCTTGAACTTTAAATTGGAATAATATGGCTAATTCCAAGGAGATTATTTTTAATGCAAGCGGCATGTGATTTAGGGGCATACTGTATCTAAAGTTTCATGCAAGCACTAGTAGACACCAATTTCTTGAAAAAAGGTATACTTTTTTTTACTGGGACAACGGGAATTGGTTTCATCCACAGCTTTCCAGGTATTGCCTCAGAAGACCTTTCTGCCCCCAGATTTTTGGACATGTTTGTAACACTGAGATATAATTACAATAAGCTTCATGAAATGCACTGCTTTGAAACTGGACAGTGCAAAGAAAATAACAGTTATCAAAGAGAAGTTTATAATATTAATCAACCCTACATTTCTTGGATAACTGTGAAAAGGCTGAAATTAGAAGCAGCTAAAAGAAGGGCAACATAAGGAGACCTGAACATGCTGCATCTGCTGGACAAGTTAATTAGAATAAAAAATAAACTGTATGAGACAATACTGAGTATGATCCCCAGTAGCAGTTCCTGGAATAGCTCTACTATATCTTACTAATTGCACTCAGTTGAACTCAGCTATAAATTACAGGGAAAAAACATATAATCTTCACAGATGAAAAGGTTAGAATTAACGTGTTTTGAAGAATGCCTTGGCAGAATCTGTTGCATTGTAATCAAGAAGATGATAAGCAAAATTAAAAACCAGAGAAATGAGGGCCTGAATTTTAGCTTCAAAGGCGTTTCATCTGGAAAAGAGTTCTCAACCAATGACAGGTTGGTACAGACTGGTAACACCAGTTTTTTCAGATATTCCCTCACTGGGTATATAGGTGTACATATAAAGGAGATGGGAATGCTTTAGCTACCAAAATTTGTTGATTATTCTTATTTCATTGCAAGCCAATATTTCCCCCTTTTTTTGTCACCACAAAACCATGCATTCTTTTGCTAATTAGTGAGGTATTGTTAATAAAGACAGCGTACCATGAACTTGCATACAGCACACCTTAAAAATGGTCTGGCAATGAAAGTTAGTTTCTAATTGAAGAAACGAGGCTTGAAGAGTCTACATAGACATCACAGTTTGATCTTCTCATATCAGCTCTTAATAAATGAAATACTTGAATGAAAAAGTAATGTTGACAAATATGGGACCTACTTCAAAGATCAGCTCAGTTATTATCACCTAAAGAAACATTCCTGCAGCAGAATAAGTTCTAACTGTATCTAGGAATGCAACATAGCCAAGAATTTTAGGCCAGATCTCTGAAACAAGTTTATAATTCTAATAGGCTGTATTTCTTGGTTCTCCCAAAAGAGAAAGATAAAACTGCAAGTTTCAAGCTTTTAGGGCTGCTTTTGCTTCTGAAATAGTGCTTGTGACACAGAAAAATTTCATCAGATATGAACTGTAAAGAAAGATCTGAAGACACTTATAGAAGAAATTGAAGGTATGAGTCAAATATAACTTTTTCAAAAGTAGAAGAGAAAAAATTCTAGTCTACATGTTAAAGATAAAATTCTTGAATTGTACTTTCTGGAAATTTTAAGGAAAAATGTTGCCTTCTTAGATGAATTAAATAATGTCTCTCACAGTCAGAGGACATGGTATATAAAAGCACTAACAGTTACATTAAGCTCCTCTCCAGTGGAGATAGGGTTTCTAACTAAGAGAGAAACTCAGTAAATACTTCTCAGTACCACAACAAGATGAGAGAAAAACTGTATCATCTTTTACAATAAATGGCATACTGAACTTACTGAAAATGTACAGCTTTTCATAGACTGAAAATAAAAATTGCTATGAGGTTTCCTTCAGACATCTGCTGACATTTGTGCTGCCTACATGAATCTGAGTACAGACCTATTTTGTGATCTGAAGCAGAACAAGAACCTCTGCAGAACTGTCTTTTTAATTTCATGGCCCAATTATACTCAGGACAAGAAGACATAATGAAATCATATGGGTTAGAGAAAGATCCATTATTCTGACTGATCAAGCAAAAATGAAAAAGAAAATCATCCAGACTGACAATTTCAGCTGCTAGTGTTGATTATGCAAAGCTGATGCTACCAAAATGGCCACAGTTTTGTTGCCCTCAATCTTTAAGATTTACAGTTTCAAGAGAACTTGAGGGATGTAGAAAATAAGGCAGAGAGATCTATGTTAGACAGGCATTTCCCTGAAAGCCCAAGCTGCCCTCTCCTGGAGTGAATTATCTGCACATCTGTGGTCTTAGCTCATGGTCAAAGTTACAGGATGAACATCTCACAAACAACAATCACCTGATCATCAGGTATTTAATTTTTCATTTGTGTTATCTTACAGAACACCTGCTAAACATGTATTCAGATGATCAAGAAAATAACACACATCTTGCCAGGACGGAGTTACATACAGAAATGACTTCCCTGAGCAATGAAGTGACCTCACTTTTAGTATAGTAACTTACTATACTACTGTGTATAATAGCTGACATTACTGGGATGCACTGGCCTCCAACTTGGGGTGAAATTCAATGCTATGAAAGCATGACCATTCACTGGGAATTGGAGAATGCTTCTCTGATGTCAGGGATCTAGCTCCAGATAAGCCCTGAAAACAGGTCACACCAAAGCTGCATTCACATAGTCTGCTCTACACGTACTGGAGTAAGAAGTGTTCCCATCAACTTGTTGCAGGTTTTTCCACCAGTTACAAGTTGAAAACAAAGGGCAGAATCTTTATTCTTACCTCAGGCAATCTGATATTAAGGTACCTCCTGCCATCCATGCATGCAACATACATGGTTTGTTTACTTACAAGGCCATCTGATGCCAAAGCTGAAGCACACATTTACCATGGTTTGTGGCCTGTTCTCCAGATAATTGAACAGAAATGTTGTCATAGGCTGTCATTCAGATAACTCAGCTGAGGAGAGTTCAATGTTTTTCTATTTGATAGAAATACACTTCTTAAAAATTGGGACCCCCTTTTCAAATCAGGGGATGTAGGGAATCAGCAAACACCAAGAGTAAAACTGCAATCCCCAAACATAAAAAGGGATTGATTCTTCTTTGGTAGCAGACTACTGAGGTAAAATTATGAAGACTTTAGAATTTGAATAATTATTTTGTTGTATTCATCTCTCACTTTTATCTGAATGATAATGAATCATTGCAAATTTCCTGAAGAAAACATAAGAAGCACTGAAATTGAGTAGGGAAACACTAATGCCTTATTTGAATGGAAGTCTCTGATTTAGAAATCCTGTAAAAAGCATTTTAATTGTTTCACTCAAATGCACACAAATCCTCAATTACTATTAAACTGAACATTCTTTTAAGATGTAGATGTTCCACGAATTTTCTGAAGATTATATTTAGGTCATAAGATGAATTGTACTTGTCACTGTAGATCTTGAAAAGGAACAAGGAACTGTTCAGTGAAACAAAAGCTAGCTAAAGAAGAGAAAAGCTGCAGCAGAATACAACACTGTTTCTGCTGCTCCTTGCTGACCATTATTACTCAAGGTTCAGCTTTTAACATTTGTAGATAAGAGACACGCCTTAAAGACTTTTCTAAGAGATACAATTTTGATCTGTTCTTTCCAGATTTTGTTATTGCCTTTCCACATTAGCACTCCTGTCTCTTGCAGAGTTACCGTGCATCATCTATCAGTATGGAGTTGAAAGGAACTAAATGATCAAAATAAAATGTTGGTTTTTTTCATGAAGGCTAATACTGTATCTAACATGTGATCCTGTATATTACTTAAACAATTCTAGGATACCAGCTGAGAATGGAAGGTGGAATTGTAATTTACTATAATTATTCAGTAATGGCAAATGAATGATTTACTGATGGTAAAATGTACTACTGAAATGCTTGTAGAAGATGGCCTGAACTTCAGCCATTTTACCTGTTTTTCTTAGCTTTCTAGGCAGAGACAAGAGGAAATCCAGCTTTCACTCAATCCATAAATGAAATCATCCACAAATTAGAAATGTAACATTCTAATAAGCATGACCTTACAGTTCCAATCCCAGACGAAATTAAATGTAGTAATTAGAAGTTACTGAATGTAGTCCATTGTAAATTTAACCAAAGAAGATAAGAGTCAAGCGAACCCAGGTGCTATGAAGAACTTCAACAGAACTGTGAAAGAGCCGAAATCTGGAGAAGTTAATTGTGCAATGTCAGCAAATTTTCTTTCCGTTTTCTTATCTTCGCTTTTAGACACCAAGAAATAATTAGCATCATTCAACTACCCAGAATGAAATTGTGATTACTGAAGTGAATTTACAGTAACATCAGAAAAAACCCAAAACCTTAAAGAGTCAAATGACGGCAGACCTAGGAATAAAAGATACTATTAAAATTAATTATTTCTAGTTAAATGTGAAAATATTTTCTATATCCATAATACAAACACATTCTGTTAGTTTCAAAGTTAGCAACCCATATTATCTTTGTTTATATTCCAAAAAACCAATATTAGTAATTTTTGATCATTTTATCTCTCTTCATCAAAGAAAATAAGATTTCTCACTCTTATTTCACAATAATTCCCTAACAATATAGTTTTCTACCAATCCAGCTATAAAAATATTTTTTTTATCTTTTAAAATCAATACTTTTCAGAATTTTTAAATTCTACCACCTAGGAATGAAGAGGATTCATCCAATTTCAAGATCAATGCTACAAAAGCCAATTGATAAGTTTGCACTGAATTGAAACATTTGTGTTATTTTTATTTTACAGCAATCTACTCCTAGTTATATTTTAAATTCAATAACTGGATCTGCAGATCCCATAAACTACCCATCAAAGATATTTGCTTCAATACATCAGCTTTCCCAAGTACTACACATTCTGCTACAAGTTTAGCCTATATAAAGCACCTTGCCTAAGGAATTTGAAGGGACAAAGCCAAATGCTTGGTTTACTGACAATTTCCCATTCCTGAAGTTCTGATCTGGGAGAATGGATATACTTTAATCCCTTTTAAAGTATTTTCATTATGAAAATCACTATTTGCAGATAAGACATTCCCCATTACAGTCACACTATCATTCTATTCAGCTCTTCTCATCAGAGCAAAACCATTGAAGTTTTACTTTAATGAATCCCATTACTACTACAGAAACAACCTGCAGTAACAGGTTTTTTGGGAATCTTCCCTTCCTCATCTTTACTAGTGGTTACATAATGATTTCTAATTATATTTTTTCAACTTAAAACTCTCATTGGAGGGTATTGACCACACAATGGTGAAAGCAGATGTATGAATCTTCATAATTTCAAAAGCTACAATACCTAAATTCTAGGCAAGTCCAGAAAAAAAAGGTTTTGTTTATTCAAAATATAATATTCAGGGAAAAAGTATGTTTCATAATACTAGTCATAAAACATCAGAATTCTTGTAGAGAAGTAGGAAAAAAATCAGGAATAATTCTGCGTATTTATGATAAATGTATTTTACTACCAAAGACAACAGCAATTCCAACTTCAACCCAAAGACCTAAAGTTTTATAAAGCTTTGTTGACAGACAAAGTAAGCTTTGTTTTCTATACCTGGAAGTTCTTTCTCTTCAAGACTGTATTCCAGAGATCCAAACGAATAATTAGCTGGACTGATTGCAGGAGTAGAAATAAAACTTGCACAGCCAATGGATGGGTTGATTTCAAAATAATTGTGGCTGTGATTCATTCGGTGAAATTCCAGAGAAGATACTATGGATGTACGTTGCTTTGGCTACAAGAAAAATAGAAGTTTGGCATGAAGACAACAGACTTTTTGTACAGCTTTCATTACTTGACATTTAATAAACCTATCCTCCGTTTTTACTGTTTTAATTTGGCTCAAAGGTTATACTAATAAAAATCATTTCATATGACAAGCTGTGGTGTGTGGAGATAATTTCCTTCCAAAATCTGGATAAATCTTTATTAGAAAAAACGTACGTCTGCTTTCTAATCAATTTAATTCAACATCAAATAGGCTTTTAGAGCCTTGCATATAATAATTGCAATCATCTTTTGATAAGAAAGGGAGCTCTTCACCAGCTGCATTGCTGGGTACATCTTGCAAAACAATTAGAGCGCTGATGCCTGTATAATGAAATTTACTAAATAATATCAAGTGCCCACCATTCGAAAGCCACCCTCTGCTGTTTATTCCATTTATGAATATGCCTCACATATTCTAAGACTGGAATGTCTGGAAGCTTAAGGGAAAAGTGTCAGCTTCAAAAACATACATGAAAATCAAACTTTCTGCATGAGTTTTCATGGAACAGTTAAAAAACTTGTACTCCTTTATTTCAAATATTTACTTTTGAAGCAAACCTCTGAGCAGACCCCACTTAATGGTTCTGCTTTGGATTGCAGAGTAGTTTCAGAACACGAGAAACTCATTTCTTTTGGGTGGATCCACACTATCGGGTGTAGAAATTAAATCTATATAGTGTGATCATCAGGTAAGCAACAACTTTTCATTACATGGACTTGTTCCCATTCCACTGCACTGTTTAGTAGTACAGACATAACCTTAGTGATCAGTATAATGGGTTTTAAGCCATAGACCACTGCTGTTTTGCAATGCCATGCTAAATACTCTGTTGCAGCACTCATTTGGTTCCATACCCAATATACCCTAACCCCATGATGTTCCTTGCTGCTTCAAGATTAATGATCTGAAAAACTAAACATCTCCAAAACAGAGGAGGCCCTGCTTCCACATTTACAGCTGTCTGTATATTTAATTCACGACAGAGAAAAGCATCTCAGGAAATGCTGCCTTAGGAAACCAAACCTGGGCAAAACCAGGAAAAACAGAGTAAAAGATGCTTTATCTCCTCGTTCTAGCATGTCAGGCTTAACAGGTCAGAATATCTGTAAGGGTCAGGAATTTGCTCCTTATTGGTGTCAAGACCTAATTACTACCCTTAGGAGCATAAAGATCTTACTTGGACCACGAAGGTATTCCCCTTACTTAGAACTACCTGTTAAAATACAACCTATCCCAGTGGAGTATTTTCAAATTTGTTTTTGGTCTATTTAATTTTTAGGTTCCAAGTCCTGCAATGCTTGCGTTATAAATACTAAACAAGGCTGTTTTCACTAAAAATACACTCTTTCTATTGGAATGTCAGAAAAAATCAATAGAACTAGGTCTCTAAAATGTTATTTCTTAAAGTTGTGTCAGGCACCATGTAAATGAACTGTGTCCTGTTAAAACTGAGAAAAAAGTGAAATTTGGGCAATCATCTGGGACTCATCTATGGTCTATTGCAGAGACTTACTTTCTTTAATAATTAAAACCAGTTTCTGTTCTGAAAGCCTGACTCCTAAGTCTAGTAATTTCATGGGAGAGTTCAATGAACAGGGACAGACTCCAACATCAAACAGTATGGCTGAAAGTTATTGTTTGGGATTTGAGCCAAAATAATTCTCAGATCAGATAAAAAAAAAATCATGTGTATTAATTAAATCTAAATGGCATACTTTTGCTGGACAACAGAGCCATGAATGACCTAATTATTTCTAAAACTGAAAAAGATCTTTGGTCATTTAGAGGTATGTTTGTGGCCCTTTTGCAAGCAATGGTGTCTTTGCAGATTTGCAGGACTTCAACTCCTGAGTTGAAGATTTAAATAACTTTTAAATCAGGTCTAATAAGAATATTTTCATGTTCAGTCTGTAGTGAACATATATCAATGAAAGATATCCCTTTGAAACTGCAAAAACAGGAAAGGCATCAAAATACACATACTGAATTGCTTTTCCATTAAAAAGACAAGTAAGGACTTAATGACTCCATTAATGGAATTTGCATGAAAATTCTGTAATGCTACTTACCATGAATGGCCTGTAACACTATGAGCACATAAGGGATCATTCCAATATTTCTTACAACATCTATCAGAGGCAGCAGGGCAAAACTCTTTTCTCAATTTAACACCAAAATATTTCTTCAGCTTTGAAGTATACTCTGCAATACAAGCTTCTGACTTCACCTTCTTTTATCTTTGGGATTTGTGTACACAGCACAGTCATAACCTTAAAAAAATCAATTCTCACAATACTCTGTACTAAGGCAGAGCTAGTTGCCTTATTTTACAGACGCTGAACAAGGGTATAGAGCTTTCCCAAGGGACAGATGTGTGGTTTGTTAAAACACTGAGAACCAATGAGCCTAAAGAAATTCTGCATTTGGCAAAACCTGCCAAATTCCAGCTGCACTACATAATGTAAAAACTGGCTTCAGTTGCAAGACATCATGCAGAAAATGTATGATAGAATAGAGAACTGCACACACTTTCTCAAATTCTATTTAGCACATGAAATACAGACTTATCAAAGAAAGCAAGAGGCTGCAGCCCCTTCCCCCTGGCTCATCTCACATATATAACACTGTGTGAGTGTACTTATGTGGCCACATAAATCCCTCATTTTGATACCTGCCCAGGTGGTTCCATTCTTTCAATTCTCTGATCAACTCACTTCTTCCTCAGAAATTTTTCTTTCTCCAGCTTCCTTCCTTCTAAAATCTCGCTCTAATTCTATACATCTATTTTCCCTTTCATAAACTCATAGAATGGTTTGATTTGAAAGGGACTTTTAAAGGTCATTAGATCCAAACTCCCTGCAATAAGCTGAGAGATCTTCAAGTAGACCAGGTTGCTCAGAGCCCCATCCAATCTGACCTTGAACACTTCTAGGGATTGGGCATCCACAACTTCTCTGGGCACCTTTTTCTGCTTTCTCCTATCTGTGGCTACACTCCTTCCAAAGCTACTTATGTTACTCTCAAAAAACCTTCACAGTATCCAGGTGATTCCAGTTCTATTTGGTCTTCCAAAATTTTCTTTTCTCCTTTCTCTGTGATTTTGTCATCAAGGTCTCTCAAACCCCCTAATATAGTCCTATCTCACACTGACTTTACAGTCACTGCATCCCTCTCATTGTCCTTCAATGCATCCAATTTTTAACCCCTGTCCTCCCTTTCAAATACAACTTTCACGTCACTTTTATGGTTTCTGTCTTTTGCCTCAGCATTCCAGCATACCATCTCTGTTCCTATCTTTGTTTCCTTTTCTCATGTACACTTATATAAAAGCCCAAAACATTCAAAATTTTATTGGTATAATACATCCTGTTACAAGACAGGCTTCTTTATTTTCTCCTGTCTCCGGTTTCATTTTCAGAAATCATCAGTTCTGATACATTCTCATCAGTCCATGCTGCTGTCAAGAATTATTTGATTTATAGGACCTGAGCTAAGGTGATCAAGTGGCCTTGAAATTGCAAAAACTGGAGATTACAATGCATCTGGGTTTGATTCATCTCTGTCACCTAGAAGTGCAAGACTACATTGAATTATTACTAGACTACTGAATCAATTATTCTGTCAAGCCTCAAAATACCATGCCGAACAAGCTGAAGACACATTTTCTTTTTAATATAGTAATATAATTTTAACTTTTTTTCATTTCACAAAACTTTATCTTAAATTATGGCAACAATTAAAAATAAAATATAGGCAGTTTCAGCGGCCATCTTGACATTCTTGATTTTGTTTGTCAACATTTTAATTTAGTTTAAGAGCAGAAAGCAGAAAATACACAGAGGCTGGCAACTAATACATTCCAAGCAGCCACAACAGGGAGCTTTTGCACAATCATGAGATATTATAAAAAAAAAAAATTAAAGGGAAAGAAAAACACTTTCACTCTTTTTTTAACTGTAGGTCCTTTATGATACTAAAAGCATAATGCATTCTAAAGCTAAATTAATTTTTAATGACATCATAGTGTCAAAGTCCTAGAAATTTCTGTTTGATTGATTATTAATTTAGAAGAAGACACTGCAGAAGAAGACACTGCTTGCATCCTGCATGAGCAGCAAGTGCATACTACTTTACAGTAACCTCACGGTCCCTCAGCATACCTGGATCCTTCCCCTGTCAGTGACGTGCTCAGGAATGACACAGACTCAGCTCCTCTGTGTAGCCTGTGCTCAGGAAGCTGTGCCGTGTGCCTCTGGGTACCAGGCAGACACGGTGCTTTCTGCTCTCCTCTGTGCACGTCACCCTAGCTCTGCCTCAAAGTCCTCCACTGGAGTATGTCATTCCAGGTCAGAGGGCTGCTGCCCCTCCTACCCGTGGTCTTATCTCAGATGACAAATCAGACAAGATATAAGCAAGGGAAAAAAGTTATCTTCCCCCGGTTTCCATTTTCCTTGCCTTCTGCTTTTATTTGAGTTGCAACCATATTGCAACTGTGGGTTCTGAGGAACAGCAATCCTGAATGCCAAAAAATGCAACATCTTTGGAGCGGTTTCCCTCCTTGACAGATGTGACCAGATTTTGAAGATACACAAATTTTTACCTATCCTGGGAAAATACTGCTTGAAATGGGATCCAAATAGCAAGAGATAAATTTGATAAATAAGAGGAATGTCTCATTCTCTAGCTATAAAAATCTCCTAACTTGCAAAGATTAAAAAAAAGTGTTATTTTCACTGAAACAGTTGGAAAACAGATGTAAGACCATTTTCCTCAAAAAAGCCTGGCTTCCAGCTCATAGCAACATCCCATTTTGACCTGCAGATTATGAAAATTGCTTGTATGATATATGATATTTTTATATCATAAATTTTGAAGCGCCAAGGTGATGGCTCTTTTTTTAAGCTGCATGCTACAGACAACATGCACATATGAAAATGTGCATTATCAGATGATGATAAAGGGTTACTGAATAACTAAAGTGCTCAAACCCCTCCCCCTCTCCCCAATACTACACAGAAACAAAGGAAAAGTCTAAGAATCCAATGTAAGAAATCCACCAAGGCACTACAGGTAGGGTTTTAATCTTCCAAATTCTGAGTGTATTACTGTTTCCAAGCATTATGTGTACTAGGGCAGGGAAACTGGCATGGATTTGTTCACACTCCTAAAATTAAACTTCATTAGGGGTCAGAGAAGGGTCTTCAAGGCAGAATTATCTACCAAGAATGGTGCTTGCTCTGTTCAAATCACAAATCAGTCCTGAAAGTGGATATGTTGAGAAAAAGAAAAGTGTACACTACCAAAATTATACCCAGGACTGTGTCCATAATTCAGCAGGGTAGATGACAACTTTGTAAAGCTAAAAGCTCATTTTACTAGCATAGATGTGCCTTTCAGTATCTGAATTACCTTTAAAAACAGTATTTCACCTGGTCTGTTATAAGCTCATATAGGAAAAATGTTCTGTATTTCCATGATTTGTGTTTATACTGAATCAGTAATCACAACCTAGAGAATCTCTCCAGGTGAGTAACCAGCTTCAACCAAGAAAGACATATGCATGTACAAGGGATATTCTAAAAACTTAACACTCTTGACAATAGAGTGTTATTCTGCTTTAATTTATACTTATGTTTTAGTATCCTGTTGAACTGTAATTAAATGCATTAACACACAATGTTTGCTGTTTTCATTAGTACCATATACTGGGTAGATGTGTTTATGTTTTCATACAAGCTCTAATTAAAATATCTAAATAGAATTATGTTTTATAGCTACTTGTCTAAGGAGATCTCTTACAATGCAACTCGTTAATAATATTTTGTTTAATATTGTTATTAAGTAGGCCATAATTAAGAGTATCCATTATGCATTACGAAATTTTAATTTTTTTCAAATATTCTCTGGAGCTGTTACATGTCTTCCACCCATAAATGCTGTGGTAAAACGGGTGGGGGGCAGGGTGTGCGTGTCGGGGGAGAGGAGTGCATAGGAATCAGTCCCGTGCCCAGTCATAACCTTTTTTGTGTTTGGTACTCAGTATTCCAGAATAAAATAATTTCATAACGTCTGTCCTATTTTCAGCCATGCATGGAGGAATTGCTAACCACATCTTAATGGCATTGACAGTATACCTCTTACTCTGCTTTGCTCCATTCTTTTCAAGGGCTATTTAGGAGCTTTATTTTTTATTCAACATCATTACAATGAGGAGACATCAAACTGTGTGCAGTAGATTTGTACAGACATTCTCTGTCCCAGAGAGAATAATCTGAAATATATTTACATATCTAGAATCAAGGTCACTGACTGCTGTCAACCACCTTAATATGCTTGCAGCCCTAACAGATACACGCAACCTTGGAAACACTTTGACACTCAGGAAAAATCTCCAGATCAGGCTCACAAAGGATGAGTACTAAACTTACCCATCTGTGGACAGTAGAATAAATCTTTATTTTAGAGGGTTTGGCTCAGCACCTTCCAGAACTTCATAAAAGCATGTACGCAGGAGTTTGGCTTTTACCTTGGTATGAAGGGTTTGATCCCCCACAAAATCATAACTCTCAGTAAAGTTATTTTAAGTTTTATTTGCCTCTTGTGCTAACTACGGACACAGCACAAAGTCCAGCACCAAAATACAGCAGCAAAAGAAGTGTGCAGCTCAACAGGAAGCACCGTGTGCCTGCACAGTATTTCTTCCCTGTGGTTTTCCAGGTTATTCCCTGCCTGGCTGAGCATGTTGTAAGTGGAGCTCACCACATAAAGCACCTCATAGGAGAAAGAAGGTCCTTTCACCCCAGCTGTCCAGTGATCTCAGTCAGAGAGTGGAGAGAATTTATTGCATAACAGTGTTCTCCAGCCCTCCTTTTTATGATAAAATGTAACAAAACAGATTTTGCATGTGTGTGTTGCAAAACAAGTTCAGTAGCTGCAAGCCAGAGCTCTCATGGTGTTGTGTACCGGTGCAACAGCCGGCAGCGGGGATTTCACTAAGCTGGCAGAGACAGGGAGGTGCCAGCTCAAGCTAACCATGACGAGGCGTGAATTTCATTTGTGAACAACGAACGGAACCACAGCAGGGTGGGAGGAGGAACCAGGCAGAAATAGTTTCATTGTTTCAACATGTGGAAACAGTGACACTAATCCACTTGGAAAATCCTGTTTATGGAACCATTAGTCCTGAAAATTTATTTTCTGGAACAGTGATTTTCCAGAGTTTCCTATAAGACACTTTTTTGTTTGATTGTTTGTTTGATAGTATTCAAATTCCTGCACCTAGCTGCAGAGAGAATGATACATAATTTAATTGAATGTAAATTATCATCATTTTTTAAGTCAACTAGGCAGGCTCTGGAGCACTCATCTCCTACAGCTGGTCTGTCCATTCACGTGCAGGCTGACACAGGGAGTGGAATGTCATGGTCCTTGCCTTTCCCTATGCCTCGATGAACCACACAGACACAAGTTTGACGTACACTTGTGCATGCAAAAATAGTTGTGCATCTGGCAGCCCAACAAGTGGGATAGGTCTGCCAGAGGCTACACGTGTCCTGCAGGATTCTGTCAGAACTCGCAGGAAAAGGAGACAATTTCTTTTTTCTGCTAATGTTTAAACTATGAGCTGCTATTACACTGATAGATGTCTTAGCAAGATTAATGAGGAGTCATAGCTTGAATTGCAACTTTGTTTACAGAGGTTAAAAAAAGATAAATGGAAAAAAAAATTATGATTTCTGTAAAGACAGCACATCCATATTGATAAGAAGAAAAAGAAAGATATTATGATGAATAGATAATTGCAGATCTTAGCAATAAAAACAGAAAGAATTAAGATTATGAAATTTCATCATGTCAGAAATACTGAAATTCTTTGTTCCCTTGTCCTCCTACCAGAAACTCTCCTTAGAGCATTGAAACAAAACTTTTAGGAAATTTGGTTATTCACATAAAATAGGGAAAATACTAATTCATGGTAGATAAAATCAAAGTCACTTTTAAATAACTCACATTTAGACATCAAAAGCTGTACCTAGAGTAAGCCATTTGAAACATATCTTTTAAGGACAAGAAGACAACATGCAAACGCTGGACTACATTTAATAAATAAATTTAAAGATGAGAAGTCAGAATTCAGTTTCACGAGAATTGGCCCAAGACCCTCAAGTAAATAACACTGGCAAAAGAAACAGTCTCATAGGAAAAAAAGGTGCTCTTTTTCCCTCTATGGATATAGTTCATTTGTTCAAATGCAGATGAACAAATAAGTAAGGAGAAGCTTATTAAATTTAGTAGCTAATACAAAAAATACATGAAGCATCACAAGCAGTTCAATTTTGTTCAGGCTTCATCCAGACTGAGAGCTGCAGGAACTGCTATAGAACAAGCTCAATTTTACTATCACTTTCTAAAATTACAGTCTGATAAGGTAAGTTATATTTTACTCTATGTACTAATGGAACTAAGTTAAAAGTTGAAGAAGAGTTATCTACTTGTTCTCCTATCCCATCTTATTTTGGATCCCATGTGCCATTAGTATACACAGAGGCATATATCTTTAATTTGAAAGTATATTACTTTCTCAAAGTTTTCATTAATCAGTAACTCATGAATTAAAAACTTAGGAAGTCTCATCTGGACAATCAAAAAAAAAGATCAAGCAATTCCAAACCTGAGCTAAATTCTGTTTACTCCTTTTCTGCATATATGCAATCTTTCAAAAAACCTTCTCTTTCAGAGACTGACCATGGGAAAATTTGAAAATAAGAAATTTATTTGCAAAATACTAGAGCACTGGTACAAGCCATAGCTAAAGTGCACAGATAAAAGAGCAGAAGGACCCTCAAGACTCTTTTAAGTATGACAGTCTCAGGACCGAAGGTAACAGAGGTGGGTGGCGTTGTGGCACTGAGCCTAATACTGCTTCTGAGAGCTCAGTCTCTCCAGGGTATTGCTCAGTGCCAGGGAGATTCAGCACCTACATTAAAATGGCTTTAGCAATAGTACACTGGATTGAATGGTTGAGACACATCCAAAGAGAGTTTAAAATAGATCCCAGAAAGCAACAGGATCTCATAAGGGATGAGTGGTAGGGTCACAACAAACTGCAGGTTTCTCAACTCAAAAATAATCATAGTTAATTGAAGAAAGGGCAAGTTTTCAGAAAAGTGAGTGAAAGGTTGGGAGAAAATAGAAATTCCCAACCAGGTTTTGGGATAGCATGTTTTTTCATATAAGAGGGGGGATAATTAGGGCCAGGCAAAGAGAGAACTAGAACAAAAAAGACAAAACAAGTTTTGAGCCTCTGAGGAATCCCTTAATTGATCCAGGCCCATCAGGATTAACCCTTTGTGCATGAAATTGTTTCTGCCTCACACATCTCATCTATGGCACTTTCACCCTGTGAGCTGACAGTGCAGTATCACAGCCTCCCTCCTCTTCAGGGACCCATGAAGCAGCTATAGCTGATGGGATCCCCCAAAAGATGCACATGGTCTGTGAGGAGAAACCACTGCACTGTGCTAAACCTCGCATTCATACCAACACCTTCAAAATCTGTCATGTGCTGAAGCACAGACACTGCCATGATGTGAGCTGGCACACGTGCTTAGGAAAGGTCAAAGAAAGCAGGAGGCAGAATGACCCCCACCTTTGCCTTCAAACTTCAGGTTTCTCTTTTTCCCCCTCTGCCACTACCTGTCCTCACCAGACTGGTGGGAGGAAGGAGTCTTTGGTCCTCTCAGCTGCTGGTCCACAGAATCACAGAAGTAATTAAGCTAGAAAAGACCTCCGAGGTGATTGAGTCCAACCTCCGACTGAACACCACAAGGTAAACTAGCCCGGCACTAAGTGCCACACCCAGTCTTTCCTCAAACACCTCCAAGGATGATCACTCCACTACAAGTGATACATTCCAACGTCTAATCACCCTTTCTGTAAAGAAATTCCCCCTTATGTCTAGCCTAAACTTCCCCTGATGCACCTTAAGACTGTGTCCTCTCTGTGTCCTGGTTGCGTTTCTCCTCACTGCTGGTAAACCATTATGTGTACAACCCTACAGGAAAGATAAGTAAGGCTGTAAATTAAAATAACTATATGTGTTGAAAGACCAGACTTCCCTGGCAGCTCCATCCAAGCTGCCAAAGCCTGCCTCATGCAAAGCTGGCTGCTGAAGAGTTTCCCATTCTGCCTTTCACTGGTACTTTCCTGTGCTGGATGCACAAGACATGAAAAAGGGAAAGAAGTGACAGCTGTTTTGGAAATCTATATGATCCCTGGTTTAGATCTCTCAGAAATCAATTGATTTTGCTAGAAAAATGCAAAGAGGCCCTGGCAGCCAACAGAAAATTAATTATTTTGCATACATTGTGTAACACTATTCATTAGTTTTGCATGAGTTGTGAGAGGTCAGTCAGGAATAGAATCCCATTGTGCTACCCTTCAAAGAGCTTGCCATGTAATTGAATGGAATAAAGGAATTAAATATGCAGGCAGAATTAAGACTAATGGTTAGCAAACAGCACATTGCAAATATCGACAACTTCTTTGTCTAAATTCTTGAGGTCTTAGGGGAAGGTGATTAGATAAAAAACAAAAACAAAGAAGAAAAAGAATATTGAGGGATGTGCACAAAACATTTAGAAAAAAGAGAAGCACAATGGGATCTGAATGCTATAGCATATCTAACTTCTTGTGTATTAGCACACAGACTTACAACATACATTGTGCCTGTCTGCTGTTGTTTTCTGCATAGGGAGCATGCCATGTGTAGGGCCATGTGAGAGACATTTTAGGAAATGTGGTAAAGTTCTGACCATATATATCACAGAGCTAGCTTTTGTTCTGCAGAATGATGAGAACACTGTGAGTCAGTAAATGGAATGATTGAAATTTGAAAATAGCTCCCCAGAATCTGCTGAATCCATTCAGAGTTAACTAGCACGAGAACATCACCATTCAGTGTTCTGGGTCCATCTGTTGGCAATACCATGATGGAAACAGCTTTTTAAATGCTATTTTCAATAAGCTATCACACAACAGCTTGTTTCAACAATATTTCATTACCTTTCTGTTTGTTTGCTGCCTACTATAAAAAACAGCTTAGAGGGAAGGAGGCATTTCAGTACTATAGACTGATGTAGGGTGGGAGGGACAGAGACACTACAGAAACAACCAAAATGAGAAACAGCTATAAAAAGGAAAAAGGAGAAGAAGCTGTTATTTTAGACCCCCTGCAATCTAGATTCAAACCAGCACATGGAAACTGAACTGCAGTGGTGTCAGAAGGGGATGGTCTGCACCAGCCAGTCACTTGAATTATTGTACAGTGACAGTGCCAGCCATAGGAAACCAATGGCTCCCAGACAGAAATGGCAAGTGCACCTGGTAATTACCTTTAATTCTGCAAGACCTTCTGAACTGTGTGCTCCAGTGTGCTCCAACAAGTACTGAAAGGAAGATTCATCTCCAACACTGTAACAGTCACTTGTGTGGTACCAAAAGAACCTGGCCTATGCCACTCCTAGGAAAATTAGTTTGTTTTACTCCTCAAGTAAAACAAATGCCAGTGACTTACTGATGAAACAAAGCCTGCACTCGCTAGCATCAGAGTGGCTCAGTTGCAGAGATCAGCTCAGCAATAAAGAACAAATGGCTGCACTTGAACCCTAAAGTAGTAGGAGATGAAATTCTTTTGGTTCACACTAAAAAAGTTTCACAATTCTTCAGTTCAGCATGTGGTTGTCCCTGCTAGCTTTGGCACACCTTATGGAATGGCTTTTTAAACAAGGAAATAGATCATCCCAAGGTTTCTTTTGACTTACGTTATCCCATGATCCCGGAATAAACTCCTCTATGCTGATTACCTCTACACTACTGAATCAAGTTCTAACATGTATTTATTTTAAAATTTTGATTTTAAAGAGCTGCACTCATTAAAGAATTGTATGGAGCACTCAAGTCTTACACACATTATGCATTCTGTTTCCCACACAGTACTAGATATAGTAGATATAGGGATAGTTAGGAAGGATGGAAGTTCATAAGCAATACTATATGGAAAGTAAAAGAAAAAATGCATGAAACATTATAATTTCATGTAAATGGAGATATAGAAAGAAGAAAGTAAACCCGAAAAAGTAATATGGATATACGACTGATAGAATTAAAACATAACCTTGAAAGAAAACTAATAGTATGCAAAAATACAAAATACTGCATAAGGGCTTCATTAATCACTAGCACTGTAAGAAATATGTACAGATATCTCTCTGTACATTTGGGCTCATTCATAAAATATTTTATCTTCTTCTGCTACTAAGATTGATTCTTAAGTAGAAAAAGTATTTAGTGTTCTGTTTATGTCTTTGCCCTACTCAAATGCGTAAAGCCATAACATCCTCTTAGAACACGTGCATCATAGCCTGCTATTAAAACAAGAAATACAACAAAAAAGAGGATGTTTATGGTGAGCACCTACCTGAGGACGTATGACTTTCACTATGTTTTTAAGTGCAGTGTCTGGTGATGGAGGAGAGCAGTCAGGTGTTGGGCCTGTAGAGCTGTTTCTATGGTTACCGGATCCTGGTGTGGTAATTGCTACCTGAGGTGCATTATCTGTGAATAAAAATAACACCTATGTGAAATTACAAATACTTCATATGTTTTAAAATACAAAAGAAATTTGAAACCAGAAGGTTACTCAGAACCCTATTTAAACTTACAAAACCTAATATAATTTAAATATATGTGTTAAGGAATATATTGCTTATCTACACTTACTTTTCAGCCCATATATTTATTCTGTGTTAAGGCAAGATACAGCATTTTCTCAATACCTAAACAAAATTAGGTGGAAACCAGGCACAAATATTTTACTTTCATTACTTTAAATTACTGACAGTGAATCCAAATATTATCACTATAACAGGAGTGACTTGAATGATTTATAATGCAATTTCTAGCCTATCCCAGAAAACCCTAACACATACAACCCAGCTCTACATGTTACACAATGACATGCTAATAGGCATCATTAGAACAAGCTTAGAGGCATGATTGGCAACTGTCCTTAACATTGTGATCAGCATAACTGACCAGCAAGGACTAAATGAAAATACGCTCAGTTTCTCAGGTAAAATTTGTATCCCCCATAGAGCTCTGCACTGCAGTAGCTTCCTTTCCAGCAGTACCTCAGCTAGATAATCTACAGCTGGCTTAAAAATACCTGCACACCTGCATGTACATGGAAAACTGCTCTTTGGACATATTTTGCTTTTACCATTTTATGGCATTCTAAAGGACCATTAAAAAGACTTAAAACACCATTCTTACCTTCTCTACAAGTTCTTAATGTTGTTTATCAATGTAAAGTTAGTGAAAATCAGATCAGAGAACAGACAGGATGATGAAATAGTTTCTCAGCTGTGATAGTCACCAAACAGTGGAATGACTTAGTAGAAGGCTGAAAACTCCACAGTACTTCATGCCTTTAGATTTGTAAAAGTAATGAAATGCTTTAGTTCAGATTCTGGGGAAAGTGCCATTGTCTGTGCATGGCTGTGGTGGTTATTAGAGTGTCTGAGATTTTACTGAGCACCTTTCTCTGTGAGTTGCAAAGATGTGCTCCATGCTCCTAAATGTGCTGTTACACCTGAAGCTCTGCATCTAGACAATGATGTGAAATCTCGTGTCTGTGGGCCTCAACTGACAGCCTGTAGGGTTCACAGAAGAAAGCAAATTTATTTGTGATTGTGGTGGTTCTCAAATGTGGGCTTCCCCTCTGTGCACAAATCCACTCCAGAAAAACCCAAACACCAATAAGCAAGAGCAGCTCTCTTAAGCTGGAGAATTTTTGCCTGACCAACTTCCACAGGTACACACATAAGCTCCTCCATCTGCACAAGTCACAAATGCCTCTGTGAAAGCCATGACAGAAGCTTCCCTCTCTCAGTCCTACTAACCTGAAAGAATTCTTGGAAGTGTAACAGAGATATCAAAGGGAAGGAAATATCCAGTTACATTAACACAGAAGTTACATTAACATAGGATAGAGGGAAATAGTTTCAGGAGAGTAAACTTTATGGCCTTTCCAACTTAGAGATACTTTCACAGCACGTGTGATTCTGGGTTACACTTCGGGCAGAAACACTATGTAACTGGATGAGGTCTTAAAGTTTCTAACCAAATACAGACTGACAAATTATTATTCTAAAACAAATATCAGTCAGGAATGTTTCAGCAACACCGATACAGCACTTACTGAAAATATCAACAAAAGTTCAAACGGCAGCTTGGGAGACATCCAAAATGGAGCCATCCTGTAGATAACTGACAGAGTGAACCCTCCCTGACACAGAAACAGAAAAGTGCAATTTTTTTTTAAACTTATTTCATTGAAATTACCAGTCCCTTAGTTGTGCAGTCTTACCACACAGATGAGTTCTTCCTGAACCATCATAAGTGTGCACAGAAGTGGATCTGAAGTGATTTATTTCATAAAGTAATAAATGTGTGTTAATGTGATGTATCAAAACAATTTTTACACAGCCTTAGAAAGGAATTGAACATGAATTCTCACAGTAACATAACTGACATGGAAGAATTTTGATAGCATTTCAGAAAACCTTAAGTCTCTCATATTCTTTCCTGCCTGACCTGGTGTCTGAATTTAAAACTGTTCACATGCACCACATAAATGAGTATTCTGAGATCTGAAAGCCCAGCTCATCAAAGGAGGGATAGGGATCTGACAAGAGGAGACACCTCTAAAGCCTTGCCATACTCTAAAAATCTCATCATGAGGAAAATGGCTATATATGAGTAACACCTTAATTGAGCTGAAAGTCTCAGCCTCTTTTACTCCAGACTATGAAATAGCATCTTCTTGCACTCTATGAACAGATAGAAAACCATCAATGAACCTCCCTTACTGAGGAGTCAGAGTTGCTCTAAGAGATCCCTGCCCTGTGTTTGGGGAGACACCAAACAAGGGATTATAGTACTGTTAAGAAATGTGGGAATACAGGCACCATACAGGAAGGTAAGAAATAAATTCCAGAGCGTGAAATGCTCTGCATGAATCCAGCTAGGAGTACTTAGTGCACTTATTTAGTCACTGGTGTGAGAAACAAACAGAATGATTGTCTCTGACAAACAGCTAAAGCTACTAAGAACACAAATTCCTCTATACTTCAGCAGTCCTTACCTTTCTGTCACTATTTCCCTGTCAGCCTGTGTGGTTGTGCTTAGCACAACTGCCCTTGAGCTATTTAGCACATGAAAGCCTTGCAAGTGAAATCAGGCAGTCTTACAGATGCAGAAGTGTCTCAAGGATGGATCACTGAAAGGACAGATCCTAAGAAATGCAGACTGGTACGGACCAGATCATTCTGTTTCAAAGCTTTGTTGATAGTCACCTCAGCTCAGTTTAACCACACTGTCCCTATGCAGAAGAGGGTAACAGAGCAGTCAAGTTATATCAGCAAGATTTTGGTCTTTGCATAGGAAAGACTTCTTGTTGACCATGTTCAGTAGTAGCTCACGGAAGGCTAGCTTTTGCCCCTACATACAGTCCCACCAAGTGGCATTGAACTGACTGGGAGTGACATCCTAGGAAAGAAAATTTATAGGAAGGCATACAAGAGGGGGAACAGGGCTGTTACATGCCCCTCTGGACAGATGGGAAAAAATTCTCCAGCTTCAGTGTTGCAGTGGACCCCCAGACTTCAGTGTGTGAATACAACCATAACCAATTCAGCAACATATACAGTATGCAGCAATCTCAGAAAAGAGTAGCTGCAGTCTCTTTCCAAGAAAAATTAAGTGGCAACTCAGGAAAAAGATCATGTTTATAGAGTCTAAAAACAAAACTTTGCAAAAAGAAATCATACTTATTTTTAAATAAACAGCCCAGAAAAAAACATCCAACTGCTCAGTATTTCATGCCGTTCCTTCTTTCTCCAGGGGCTAAGTGTCGGAAATGTAACCGTTTCTTGTAAACAATTTCTTTATTGTGGACAGCTGTTTATTTTCACAGTAGGATGTTCCCATTAGGCAACCAATAATGATTTACTACCTGGGTCTGCTCCATCAGAGAGAGAACAACACCATCAAATTGGTTCTTACAACCAATTTAGGGGATCTGTCGGTTTACAAATACAGCACTTATAGTTTCATTAACAATATCTTTGAATATATTTTATTTGGAATTAAATTATATAATAATAATGTTGGTGACAAAATTAAAGCAAAATTTTTTCCCCTTCAGGTAACTAAAATGACAACACTGCAAGTTTCATAAAAAACATTTCACGGCAAATAGAATTTGGAAACTTAAGAACCTACCAAATTTACCTAGGAAAGATTAGGTCTCATGCTGAATTTCAGATGGGGCCAACAGGGAAGTATTTACAGCTGTCATTCTCTTCTAGTTCCTGGCTCACATTGCAATAATCTAGATGTTTCTGTGTAAATCAGATAACATTAGGCTCCGGGAATCATCTAGCAGCTAAAACCTAATGAACTGCAGCATGTTCTAACAATATTCCTTCCTTCCTCCATCACACATGAGAAGCTGTCACAAAGTCTATGTAATTGGAGCTTATTCTGATATTTGCAAGTGCTTACAGAGGACTTGACATTCTCCATTTTCTTTATTTCAGGGCAAAGGAAATAGAATAGAACAAGAAAAATATATGAATGTGGTCTTCTTTTAGTATATTGCAAGAGCAAACTAAGGTTTTATTCTAGGGCTATCTTCCATGATGTCAGACAAAAACATAAATATGCTAATTGTTTAACTGAGATGATAAAAAAAGTCATGCCCAGGGATTTTTGCCTTTTCCTGCGCTGTGTGCCATGAGCAGTCAGTTTCATATGTCTTTTTTCTTAGGTAACCCTGCACAGAGAAAAATGTCCTCATGGATAATAATAGATTGCAACACCAGAGTTCAACAAGTGCTTCATCAACATTTTCATCCCACTATCTATGTACTGTGAGGACAAACCACTCACTGAAACCTTTCTAAGAGATATTTTTTCTCATAATGTAATCAAAGAAAAGGCACTAAATGTGTATAATGCCACAATATTAACTATCAGGTAATACCAAGTACACCAACCAGAACACTCACTACAGCCCAGCAAGCAAAATATCAAAAGCCAGACACAGCCCATATTCCAGAAATATAGTTATAATTAGATTTCACCTCAGAAATAAAGTTTTAAAATGGAACACACAGTTAATCTAGTTTTCTACTTTCACTGCAGAAACATGCTAGCATCCTTATCAAAATTTACAGTTATGTCTGTATTAGCTATTACATCAGTTATTTCTACAACTTAGTGTAATGGCAATGGATCAGCAGATCCAAAACAGTTCATCTGCATGACACTCCATTCAGAATATATGTGGGTTTGAACGTTTAGCACCAAATAGTAATTTATTTATTCTACAGAACACTCCCACCATACATGCTCCTCACAACTTCCAGTTTCCAGAAGGACCCTATGCTTTTGATGCCCACCTAAAATGAAGCTTCAGATCCAGAAGGAATCTGGTTTATATGCTCCAAAGATGGCTTTGACTGAAGCAAAATACAGTAACTAAGAATGACAATTTATTTCATATTCACATCCAGTGCTCTGAGCCAAAATGCAAATGTATACTCCTCCCATCTTATTTCCATATTCCAACTATTTGTGGAGTCACTTAAATACTATATTCTCAGATTCACAATTTGATATAAAAATGGAAGAAAAATGTATTTAACTTTAGAGGTATGGACCACTAATAACCTAGAACTAGATTATACACTACACACCTAATGCTGTGTTTAAATACATATACTAAGTTCCAAAACATCTGTAAAGATAATACTAGGCATGAACAAAATACTTAAAGCACAAAACCTAATCATTATGACTTTGTAGAGATTTTTTCAATAAACTCAAGGCCTCGATAGATTTGTACACTGCAAATCTAGGATAAGAAAAAGACAAGAGTGGAAAATGAATGTGCATGAACACAAAAATATATAAAGATGTGCCTGCATACATAAATGGATCACAAATACAAAGGCACCTTATTATTAGTAATCGTTTCCTCAGGCTCTTCTTTATGCAGAGTATTTCATGATATGCTTCAAACTACTTGGAGGTAGGTCAAAATCCTGCATCTGTTTTAGGCACCTCAGCATCAGGATAATGCAAAAACGTGGATAAACGCTGAGACAGCTCAGTGCTGTCTGGGCTCAAAATGCTTTTTAGTGTGGTAACAAGACAGACCTACGTTCGATCAATTATAGCAGACTCAATTTGCTAGACTATCAGAAAACTCTTATCTACCTGGCAATTTCTATGGGTTTGGATCTGCCTTTAGAAAAAAAATGTTGGAATGCCTTTGTCTGCACATGTTATATGTCCTCTTAACATCCTGTATGTCACATGAAGGCAAAAAGCTCTGAAAAGGGCATGGCAATGCTAATCACCTGTCTTGGACAGAAATCAGTCATAATCACAACAGAAATCTTGGAAGAGTATGAATGGAGATATTATGGAAATTGTACTATTTGTGGAGGATCAGTCCACAGTGACTGAACTTACATACATCTCCTTGCAGAGAACAGAGCCACCAGAATGGCTAGTTTACTTGACTGGTTAAGAAAGTAACACATTAAGGTTGGTCCCATCATGTGTGGTACCATTAGGGGCAGATTTTAATGCTCTTCAATAATGGGGAAATGGTCCTTCTAAAATCTTCGTAGCTGGAATAAAACAGAATTGCCACTTCTAATCACATAGGGGTGGTAGACAAAACAGTAATTTCTGATTCCTGTGACAATCAATGATACAGAAGCTTTATCAGGACTATGCTGATACCTTCAGGCTGAGGTGACAAAGAAACTTGCCCTGATTATGCTTCAGGGAACCTTTGAGTTTGATCTGCAAGCAAGAAAGAGACACAGGCCCACATGAAGAGTCATCTAAATCTGATTCTCCATGGAAAAAAGAATTTGGGCATAGTGATGCCATGAATCTTGTAGAGGGCTCATTAACAGCCCTTTCTAAGGCAAAGCAAGGAGAGTCAACCCATTATTCTGAAACAAGCCCATAGACTTCAGTAGAAGTATGTGTGTTTGTATGAGGACAGCACTTGGGCTCAGTCTGTTCATTATGGATCAATCTTGGCTGTTGGCTTCCAGCAACAGCAAATTTACAAGGTAGGAGCCCAAGCCATCAAGTAGGAAAGAACTAATATAGACCAAAAACTGAGCAAAGTAGGTCACAAAATAGCAGGAATCACACAGATTTGATTCAGAGATGCCATTTGTAAGACTTCTTGGATAGCATGTGTGACAAAAACGTGGTGTCCCCAGTAAGTGGTGGACTTGTTACAAAGATTAACAGCAAGTGCATGTAGTAAATTAGGCAGTTCACACAGAAATCCATAAAAAAATTAGAAAATCTCCTATTTTTTCAGGCAGATTAAAAAAAAGTCACATTACAGAGTAGCCTCGAAAAGGGCTAAGTAATTTCCCATAGCATAGGATTCAGCTTTAAAATTGTTTTAACTTGACTAAATCCCCATGGCAAATCTCTCCCACATGACTAGTCAACATGGCATATATCTACAAACTACTCATAAGGACAATCATGTATATCAGGATTTCAAGGAACAAACATTACCAGAGACATTTCAAAAGAACAGATGGAATAGTGAATAACAGAATCAGTAGGTAGCTACACTGAATGCATAGGGAGAACGGCTGGACTCAACCATTCGAATTTGCTCTTTTGAATTTGCTTGGTTCCCACACATTTAAACCTCAATAACCATTGTTCTGAGTAGAATTGCAAATATATATCTGCAACTGTCTTGTTGAGAGCACTTGAAGCTATAACTGGCCCAATCTTGGATGTGGCAGCTATCTCAGGATTGTATTTGGAATTAATTACCAGTGAAGTGCATTCCAGTGACAGCAGGGGGTCTGTTTAGTTGTTTCTGCATCATCCAAGAGAGTTGGGTATGACTATTATCAAGTTTTTTTTTCCTCTAATCACCCACCTGCACAAATAGACTTTGGAACTGCTTCAAGCTTGCATAAGCCTTGTAATACCAGGCAACTGTCTGGAAAAACATCTCTCATTAAGTACTAATGAGAGATGATGGGTGATTTCCACCATTTCCTGAGTAACCTTTTGAGACTGCCTCTGCAAGCTGCTGATGTCTAATTGAGCATTCAAAACAATACTATACAGTTGCCATCTTTTTGCCATCTACTTTTTTTTTTGTGTGTGTAATGGCTTTTTTGTTGGCTTTTCCATATTTAAAAGGTTTGTAGTGAAAAGATTGCACTTGTCTGTGACAGATTTCTATATTTGCATTGTCTCAGCATATACGCATCATATTTCTGGAAGTTCAGTGAAAAGCATAGGCTATAGTTACAGGCATCAAAATATTTTTGGTTCTTTTAGCCATTAACTAAAAACTGGAATGCCAAATAGTCTTCTTAAAAAAAAAAAAAAAAAAATTACCCCCAAAAAGAATGGTATATATTGGGCATGTCTAGGCTTATTTTTAAATATAACTTAGCAGTGTGAGGTCACTGAATGTGATCATATGCACGCCTTAGTATTTCATAAGGCTTCTCCTATAATCCAAAGATAATAATCAAACAGTACTGTGCAGAAAAATATTCTACTATTACAAAGGCAATAGATGATCACTGAATTAGGCTACATTGTGCAATTATTTCAGAAAATAAACCAGAAAAGGTGGTGAGAGTAAGCGCTCTCAAAACATTTAAATTATACCCATGATAGCCATATACCCCAGGGATCAAGCTCAGTTAATAAATAATTTAAACAGTCTTGAAGATAAACCTCCAATATACATCTATCCACAGCTGCAGTGAAAATCAATTAATGAAAAAACCTATATTTTCATGAGCTTCAGTTCTTCCAAGTATCAATTAATTAATAAAGCTCTTTATCAGAACACTGAAATCAAAGTGCTAACCAAAAAGATTTTAAAACCAAAGTGATAGAAATGATGTTTTAAAATGTTTCAAGATTCAGTTATTCTTATTTAAAGTATCTAAATCTTTGAGCAGCTTCAGAGAGATTTAGAAAGCTCAACTCTCATCCTGAAAATTTACATTTTGTATTTAATATATATTTACACTGAAAGAAGTATCTTATTAACATATATTGCATACTGTATTCAGTGTAACAGCTATATTCATCAGGCACAAAAGAACTTTTCCAGCGGATAAAATACTAATACACAGCCAGAATTTACAAATGTTCATGGTCTTTATTGTTCAATTTGAAAGTGATACCAAAACATCTGTATCAAAGTGGACCATTTATGGTCCTACATGTTACTCTGATAGGGTCCAAACGACTTGAGAAAGATAAAGGAAATATCGTGGATAATTTTGGAATAACATAATCCAGGTTCCAACCATTAACAGCTAATTGGTGGCACTACAGAAATAAAGTTTCTAATAATTGAAAACTCTCAAAAAAATTGATTGCATTTTTTCATTTACAAATTTTCCATTTTATAATTAATGAGCTGAAACATTTTTGCCATATTTTATGTACTTTATTTGTACACAGCATTTTCATCTAAAAATACTAAAATGCTAACATTTTTACTAATATTCCTGCATTAATTTATTTTCTATCTCCTGTAATTCAGATAAACTTATGTATTATAAAAGTGTTATATATTTAGACATTATTAATCTTACCTTCTGACTGAGAAAGCAGGATTTACACAGCTTCTGCTCTGACTGCTTAGAATCTTCTCGACACTCCAGCATATTTAATTTTGCTACTGCCACAGGTTTCTCCCCTTATTTTGGTTTTAGGTTCTCTAAGATCTGCATGATAGCTTTGAAGATTCCTTAAAATGTATTCCCACCAATATAACCTACTCCATTTGTTATAGAGACCACAGATATATAGTTTGGACAGACTCTTGGAATTTTTGAGAGCTGCAGTTAACTACATAAAGGAATGATACAGATAGCACAAAACTTTGTATATATTGAAGAAAACTTGAAGTGTGCAAATTGAAGACAGGAAATGAATAAATCTCAATTTCTAGACCATGCAGCTTTGTCCCATTTGTTTGATTTAAAGCCAAATCAGTATACTCAAGCCAGAGGGAGTATTCCAGCACTGTGGAGCAGAAAAAAAGAGGGATTATAATTAAGTGAAATTATGGGGGGGGGGGGGCAAGTTTTATGGAGAAAAGTATGCCTTAAAACTTTTCAAGTATCTTTAACTTAAAGCTCCTAAAACATAACAAAGAATCACAATTAAATCACACTGGAATACAGGTAAGAATTTAACTAAAACCAAGGACAAGATTTACACAAGTCCTGTCATTCTTACTGGCAGAACTCCTAAACACTAACAATTTCCTACTGCAAATGCCACTATTCCATTAGAATACACATCACAAATGCATTCCATATTGTGTTTATCAGGCTGATAGCTGGCAGTCGGAACAGCAATTTATAAAATGCATTGCTTTTTGTTTGCAGTGACTTCACAAAACAATTAACACTTTTGTTAAATTGATCAATAGCAAATCCTTGTGTCAGCTGTAACAAGTTGGATGAGGAAAACTTTGAGAGACAACTTATATAACTGATCAGAAGAAGTATTTGTTTCAAAATTTCCTTACACAATATTCACAGAAAGGTCTGATATCTTTTCACTGTAATGTAAGACATAAATAGATGTAAAAGCAATGGAAATGCTCTTGGATAAAAATTAAGTGTCAATCCCAGTACTACAGGTAAGAAAATTGTTTTAATTGTGCTGCACTATTTATTACGTATCTTCCATCAGGGAGAGAATTATTTCTGAAAGAAAAAGGACATGGGGTGAACTGGAGCTAGACTGGAAAGAGTATTTTCACTAACAGCTGGTTTTAATGTCATCATCCAGAACAGTTACAACTACATAGAGATATTACAGAATTAGAGGTATTACAGAAAGAATGCATGCTGCTCTGGAGCCACAAACTATGAAATGGTCTTTTTGAAAACTTCCTGTTTACTGACAACAAAAAAGCAGCTGGGTGTGCAAATATTCTTTCATATGGGTTCTTTCAAATCTGAGGTCTTTTAATGCATATCAGTAAAAAAAAAGAAAAAGACTAGTTTGATATCCTGTTGCAGTAGAAAATTATTCTATTATTAGATACTATTAAATACATGCTGCAACTGCATGTTTGTGGATTGGCAATAGAAACCCATTCCCACCCTTTTTTGATATAGAGCAAAATCCTACATCTCTTGCACGCTTCCAGTTTTCTTTTCTGGTGGTGCAAAAAGAAAATTGTATAAAAAGAACAAAAATCAAATCTCTGTAATGTAAGAGAAGAAAACTTTTTGGCAGCAAGCTACATGTTGCCATCAGGACTAGCAGATGAGAAAGGGAGACAGAAGCAGAGAAAATGGAAGTAAATGAGTGATTTTTATTTAGCTTAAAATAGAACGGGGGAATTTTTATTTTTTTTTAGAGAATTCAACACTGATTACCTTCACTAAGAATCAATGTTTTTCTACTTTTTAATCATTTATGACACTGAATAAAGCAAATAAATCTGTTCATTATGTAAAAAATGGGTTTATTTTAGAAATTGCTTAATATTTTCCCAAATATTTTGACTTTAACAAAATTTAGAAAGCCATGCCAAGATTTCCACTTTCCAAATGTACCAAAGTTAATAGAGAAGTTTATTCTAATTGCATAGAACATATAATTCTCATTAAAAAGAGTTCCCAGTGGAACACAGTTAAACGTATTAATGTATTAAATACACTCTCTTAATTCTTTTCACAAAACTACCACGTTTAAGTTGTTTTTTACTGGCGAAGTAAAGACAGTAGAAAATCTAGTATTTCAGATCTGATTCAGGCCAATGATGAAATTACATTACTAGTGCAGATATTCTGTTGATTGTATGATATAAGCTAAAATTATATTCCAATTTTGACATAGTCAGTCGCCAAAATAAATTCTCCTAAAGACTGTCAGTCAGAAGAACCAGAAAAACTTTTCTAGTTTGTTTGGTGGTGAATAAAGGGAAGAGTTACTGCATGGAGTGTCTAGCACAGAGCTGGGATGCACACAGGATGTACCCAGCATTGAACAGAATTCTCATGTCCTGCAATACAGATATAGTCACTCGTATTATAGCCTGATACTTAGGGCTCTCAGCCTGATCTTCCACATCCCTGACATGGGACACAGAAATACAAGGGATTGCCCAAGTCATCAAATCTAATAGCTAAATCAAACAATATAATAAATCTAATAGCTAATCACGTAATAAAAACTGTGTTACGTATTTGCTTGCCATCTACAGCAAGTCACAAACCATTCCATAATAAACTGTGTTAAACTTGCAACCTTCAGTACAAACATACCAAAAAAACTGGAAAAACCACACAAGGAGTAGGAGCAGGAGAGATCAGGAACACTTGCAATGCTAAGAATGTCTAGAGTACCCTAAGATATGTGGTGTCTATTGATTAATCATTCAGAGCTGAGCAGCTTTATCATCTGAAACTGAGAGACCAAACAGTGGAAAAATAATCTTCCACAAAAGAAAGAGTTCTTTGTGTGATTCAATATATATCTATATTTCATTTCCAGTGTTTCTGAAAACTGCTTTAGCTTTTTTTATAGTACTTGAACTGCATTGCATTATAGACATAACTCAAGCGAAGCACTAGCTCTTGAGAACTGATCTCTCAAATTACAGCATTCAGTTTCAACTTAATCCAAAATAGCACAATATGCAAAGGCTTGAATATAACAGGATAAGAAGTATGAACTCGAGATAACTGGTTCTTCCCATCTTCTAAAATGGAGGAAGATTCAAACTGAAAAGCTCTGTAGAAAATTCAACTTAGGGTTTGCAGAAAATTCACAGGTACATCAGGAGACAGATAATATCAGCTAAATGCATATGAAGATCTCCATGCAGTGCTATACCCATTTCAAGCTTACATTCCTCTAGAATGTATCAGATGCATGTGAACTGTAAACAAATTAACAGTAAGACGACATTTTACTATTACTCCTAATGTTAGCAATTTAATGAGTTTTAAAGAAGTATAATTTCCCATATCTCTATTAAGTTACTACCAGTTATGAAAGGCACTATCATTGCCTTCTGCTCAATTATCAAACAATCTCATCAGCACTCTGAGGTGTAGTATCACTAGAATGGAATATGTTCTACATGGTCTATATATAGTCCAGCCCTAATTCAAAAGTACTTACAAAGGATGTTGCAACTAATCATCATTTAACAAAGAAAAATTCAAATCCTGGTAGATAATATTTGCATGTGGGCTTTAAAATGCAAAATAACCGAAAATAATTATCTTCCTTTGAATTATTGTTTTGATTTGAAAAAGGGTTTTTGTCTGACAGCATGCAGTCAAGTGTATAATGAGATCATTCTAGACGGTAATCACACCAGGATGGATGAAACTGAGCGTTGGTCAGAATGCACACACTTTGATGAGCACTCATTTGCAAAAATTGCCAAAAACTCCTGTGAGGGCTGATTTTTTTCAACAGCATTTTAATGAATAATAATAAAACCCAATGAAACATCAGAAAATGTTTAACATATGTCAAGCAGAAGCCCTTTTCTCTCAGTTTGTAGAGAAAATGTAATCTAGTCCTTTGGCAAATGAAATTACTTTAACAACGTAAACATATTTACTGGAACATAGTGGATGGGCGGAGACGAGCACATATTTTGATAATGAACTGCTCACGTGGTATCAGTCATTCCCATGTGTTTTAACTTCAAATATGACAGAGTGTTTTTAAGACTAACATTTCATTCTTCAGGATATTATCAGAGATGTTATCCAGGGGAGCATATGATGGGGAGCAATTATCCTAATTATATACTAAAAACCTTTTAGAGGGATGATAAGGTTTTAAAGGAAAGTACATTAGAGCTACAATATGTAAGAATTGACACGACTTGTGCAACCTCAATTCAGTCTCCTGTGCATATGCATTCTGAAGAAGCCTTTATGATTATAATGCTGTTTCTCCACATGACCTCTGCTGCATCAAGGTCATAAAAACATGGGTGAAATGGACAATGGAACAAACAAAATTATGGCACATTACTCTAGCAATGTGGAAGGAGCAATACTACTATAAACAGAGAGATGCAAAATATTTTTCCTAAATATCAAACAGCAACTCGCATGAAAATATCCATAGGAAACGTGAAATGAGAGTTACTAAAGCTAGAAATTTTTAATAAACAACGCTATTTAATTTGTATCCAAGAATTTTGAAAGATCTGGCAAGAAGTCATCTCAACAAATGGTGCTGTTTCTTAATAGCACCTGGCATATTGATAAGATTTAAGAAGACTAAAAGGAAGCTAATGAGTAACCTCGGTCATTACAGGCTTTCAGCCTGAGATCAGGAGTAATGGAATAGCAGTATTGGATCACCATTAATAATAAATGGAAGGGACAGAGGCCATGCAAATTAGCATTGCTTCAGAAAAACTGGACCTTATTATACAAGCTGGGTTTTTAAAACAAAACATTAAGTTTGTTGAATAGAGGTAAACACAACAAGTACATTTGGATTAATAAACTTTATTCAAAGGGTCTGTGTTTGCAATGGAGGAAATTAAAAAAAAATTATACTGAATTGTTCCAGATACGTGTCCATGGAATGGAATGGAAAAAAGGTAACAGTTTTACCATCTTTATCCTACAAATCCATTGTGGGTAGGAGGAGTGTCAAAAAGTTCCCATAAATCTCATTCTTTTAATGCTCTTTGTCAGGATTCTGGAAGCTGCCAGTTTAATGGGCAAGAGTCAGACAAGAAAGCTGAGTAGAAACAGCAATCACTGAATACCTCTGTCTGTTCCATTGTCTACTTCTCAGTTTGTGACACTGATATTTTATTTGAGCCCTGCAGGATAAATTCTGATTTTGTCAAAAGGTAAGAAGTGACACAAAAGAAAAAAAACAAAAAAACACCAAAACCAAAAAAAGCAGATTTTTTTTCCCCCCAACTCAGCAAAGAATTAATTTTTAACATAGTGCTCTGGAGCTAGAGACTGCCACTCATGTGATGACAAAATTGGAGGATTTAAATTTTCTAGTTGTTAAAATGAGAATTTTTTGATGAGAAGTTTGTTCAGATACAAAATTTCTCTGTTTAAAATAGAATAACTAAGGGAACAGCTGTGTTAGGGGAACCTATGGCCTTATCTCATACTGCCCAGGACTGCTTAGAGGGGAAACCAGCAGATGAATTGCTACTGAAATTTTTTATCATTTATTTTCTCTCATTTCTTAATTTGTTCTGTTAATATGTTTATAATTAGAGTGAAATTTTAATGAAAATGTGGCTATTTTGCACAATAGAAGCTAATTTTTTTTCTCTCCCTTTGTAACTCCTACCAAGAAAATTGATTACCATGTTGTACAGGAAATTGAAACACTAAAGCACGGACATATTTTCTTCTTTAAACATTAGAGAGGGGATGTGTGCACTGTTGCTGTATCTACTGACAGGAGGCTACAGACATGTCAAGAAAGAATATGGGACAGTATCTGTCTACATTAAGTGAATACGGATCACCAGGGCCTGTTTCTTGGGTAATACCAGAAACCTGCCCTACCTGGACAACCTAGGAACAAACTTCACTGCAGAAAGAACTTTCAGGCTGTCTCAGTCATCTCCTGAACACTACTCAAACATAGCTACAGTGGCCCACAGCTTTAACATGCTGTCACAATGTGATTAGAGGGAGGCAGTTAACAGGGCAGAAATCAGAGCTGCACAGCTAACTAACCTGTCTACAGCCACTTCCAACTACAACAGTGAAACTGATATTTTAAGAGGCATCTTCTCCCGATTTCACACAAAATCAGAAGGGAAATATTCTCATAGATAGTACCTCATTTTTCATCTCATCATAGAAGAGATATTTTTCCCAGTCTCATATCAATACTTAATTGGCTAATTCCTAATTCTAATGAAGACTCTTCTTTTGCAAGATGATGTTCAGTGAAAATCAAACCCAACTGAAATTAGGGGCAAAACATGTGATAACATCAATGACATCATGAATATATGTCAGCCTCTGAGACTCAGACCACTTGAAGACCTACTCATCGAGACAAGCAGGTCAGTAAGACCTGTCAACAAAACAGCAACCAACATAGGACCACGGGTGAACTGTGCTCCTCTAGGAGATACCGTATTTTAAAAAGTCAGTAGAAAGCATCCTAATTAAATAATATCAGAAACACAAAAAGATAGGTATGAAAATATTGTGATGATGAAACAAAACTCCCAAGCTTCTCATAATTTGGGGATTTGTACTCTGAGAAAGTAAAAGGAACTATAAAATGCCAGAAGATACTTAAAAAATTAAAAGGAATTGAAAAATTGCAATTTCTGTTATAGAAAGAGCTACAGCACCAAATAATCTAGGCATAAACTACAGGACTCTTTTCTGGTTTTGAAGGGTGCTTAAAAAAGTACTAGCTGTACTGAAGAAAAAACCCAGCAAAATGCAAGATGGAAGAGCTTGTATATTTCACTCTTCCATCAGCACTCTCTTAATTTTTATTAAAATGTCACATGAAATTAAAAAATCTTTGCTGTAAACATATGTTAATGTATTAGACAAAATAGCTTCTGATGAGAAGTGTGTGCTCTATACTGTGACAGTCAGAATGACAATACAAAATGTGTCATCACTGAAAGTCAGGAGAAGGTTGCTTTGTTTTCTAGTACAGTGTTCTGGCAAAGATGTGGATCTTGAAGCTCTGAATGTGAACCTTACAATATTGTACATCAACCTGTTAAAACAAGTAAAGTGATAAATTGATACATTCTGTACCATAGCCAAATTATCCCTATTGGGCTCAAACATGAGTTGAAGCAAAGAAAAGAATAGGAGAGAAAATATATGTAGAGGTCTCGACACTAAATTTCACTATTAGTAAGTTATTGACTAAAAATTCAGCTGAAAATTTTTGATGATTTTCAGTTTTTACTTTGAAGTAAATTTTACTAAAAAGCTCATAAACAGCAAAATCAAACTACTTTCATTTGGACTAAATATAACATTTAATTGAAAAAAAAGGTATCTGTTTTCCAGTTCAACCACTTCAGTTGGTATAAACATCATAACCTGGATTTGCTTTCTGAGAAGTTGCTGGAGAGCTCCAACTTAGCCAAAGACAGAATGTTAGGGGTACCTCTGACTTTACTGCAGTTGGCCCTGAGTACACTGAAGTTGGAAATGACAAGTTTCTTAACCACTAGCACAGAAATCAGTGATTCTAATACAGACTTCTGTGCAGAGTAACAGGCACTAAACCCCATATAATTTTAAGATGTATCTTGAAAGGTTTATGAAAAGAACTATTCAAAGGCTAGAATCTTTCTCCCTTTAAGGGTAGTATTGTCATTGTGTCAGGGCACTGTGAGACTCTATTGCTCATTCTTTCCATGGCCTGGGATACTCCTTCTGTTGTAAATGTAAAGGGGGATTATATTGTGTGAAACGTCTTGAGAACTGGGAGACTTTAGTTAACAATGGGAGCATTTCTCTAAGGCAAAAAAATTACTTAGAGAAGAAAACATTTGCTACCTAAAAAAGTGTTCAGCTATTAGGTTGTTATGGAAACACAAACCTCTTTTGTCAGTGAACTACTCCACCACACGGATGCACGGCTCACATTCCAATGCACACCTATGCCCTCTGCTCTGTAATGACAAGCTCTGAGTGGCTCTTCACTTCTCACTCTACATACAGAACAATTAAATTCCCTGGAGATAATGTTCCCTTGAGTAACAGGCAGAACAAGAAGGGACATTTGATTATCACTCATATATCATCACGGAATACCCTGATAATAATTCCTTGGAAGGGATCCACAAGATCATCAAAGGCCAACTCCTGGCCCTGCACAGGACAGGCCCAAGAATCACACTTCTTGAACTCTGGCAGGCCTGGTGCCGTGATGTCATGTCAGGTCCTGAAACACTAGCAAGTTTTACTGGCCCTGACAAGGTTCTCCATTCACATCCCTGCTGCTTAGGAAATTCAGCACGGATGGCAGGTAGGCAGTGATGATTTTGAATATGCACCACAGTATCAAAAACCTTCATGGACAGTCGGCTGTTTCAGAAACATTTGTGTTAAATTAGGCTGAATTTCACGATTAGGCTGAATTTTCATCTGGTTCCAGACCAACTGTTACACTGCCTAGTCCTTTATTATGTTCTTTCCTTGACACAGCTAAGATGATTTTTCTTTATCGTTAAATACCTTTTCTTGACAGTATTTAATCCTGACTGCAGGTCATGTGTTTAAGTGCACTATATCCTGCTATCTCTGGTTTATAAAGCATACTTAAATGAAATACAGCTCTATTAGCAGTCCTTCTGCTTTAAGCAATTCATGAGTGGCTTTCAGAAAGGTTTGTGTGTGACCCTTCAGATCAATTGGGGTTTCAAAGTGATAAAGCATCGATGACTAAAGCTACACTCTTGAATTTCCATTCACCCAGACAATTCTTTATATCTGGTAGTGTGATGGTTCCTTCTTGCGGCCTCTTTTCAATGCTTTGCTTATAACTAGAAAATAACTGCACAAAAGTGAAGGTATGAATTCATCAAGTTAGAAAATATGTACTTGGGATCTGAATCTCAATCTGGAAAACTGAAGTGTGGAAATATTCACAATTACTGAAGTCAAACAGAAGCTGATGATCCGACAAATAGAATTTTAGTTACCAAGCCAAGTATTTGATGATTTTTTAAAATAAGTAGAAGACATATTTTAATGTTAATAAAATTTTTTACCACAACTAGGCTCTTTTTTCAATTCAGGTCTCTGGAGAATTGTCTCCTAGATATCTGTATGAGACTGCTGACACAGTGTTATACAGCAGACACAAGAAAGTAAGATGAGGTGATCTGACACATTGGCTACAGATTCTCAGGTTCATTTTCATTGTAATGACAGGAGAGGGATGCCAGACTGAGAAAGCAAAAAAAACCTCAAACCTAATATTGCAAAGAATTGGCCAGCTTGGGGACAGTTTGATATACTGTAGTAATTCAACGTCAACTATCTTTTTCTTAATTTTCTGGCTGTGATGATGAGGCTATAACAAAAAGGTATTATTAATTACAGATTTATTAACTGCACGGTCCTCCTTACAAGTTACTGGCATTTAAGCACAAATCAAGTAATTTTTTTAAATAACACAACCATTGTGACTGACAATAGCAAGACTGCCTCAAATACACTTAGCCGGGTGAAGGAGCAGAATAGCTGCTACCTCCTCCTTTATGTTTCAGCTCTTTGCCTTGTGTTTGTCTGCTACAGGCTAGTGGCAACACATCACATAACCACAGACAATTTTTATCCCTGATAGAATCCATATTTTTGATATAACTGGGTAGAGTAGTTGTACAAGAGTTATCTTTAAAATTGCTGACTTGGGAATTGCTGACAGTGCAGTGACTGAGAGCTCAGCACAAGCGAAGCCCCATAGTATTTACCTTATTTCTCAGCTGGATTTCGCAGCCCACATTGAGTTCTGATTTTCCCCAGCTCAGCTGTTTTCAGAGTTGAAGATGGCTCACTAAGGTGTCCCTGACCTGCAGCCACAGTAAAGTAACATAACAGGTTCTCGAACTAGAATTCTCTTATCCAGTGGTGATTCTCATGCAGTTTACATAGAGAAATGTCTCTTCTTGTTATTGAGATGCTTTATTAAAACCTTTGTTAATCTGCATAGACAGATCAAATTTCCCAAGGAAGGTGGTTGTTTTTTCCTTCCACCAGTTGTTCAGGAGAAACAGAGTTTGAAAAGTCCTCTCTAATTCCTGATGATACTCAAGGATATCTAAAAAATAGTTTAATTATTACTGGCCTTAACTCACTATTATTGAAAATTCAGCATGTAAACTGCCACTTGGTCTCACTCATAGGGAGTTTCTGCAGTAGAAATGATAAAAGCAGAATCAAAGAGATATAATGCAACAACAATAAAAAAAAACCAAAAACATTTATTCTGTAATGTAGCTCAGATTTCATTCAATATTTCTCCTAAATAAAATGGATGACACTATGAGGTGCAAGGATGGACTGTGGTACAGAATGTCTAAGCTACCAAGGGTACAAGTTAAGTCTGTAAGGGTCTTTAACATTATGGCCCCAAAAGCAGCCTAGTGGCACAGCTAAATCAGGATTCCGGACTCCATAGAAAGTGATCAAAACCACACTAACTTCATGAACACCTCCTGAACTTTATTTACACCTTTTCCAAGAAGACTTGTTGCTATAGCTCACAAAATTTCGTTACACCCCTAAAATCAAAAGGACAATACTACTGCATGGCTTATGAACTAATAAAATTTCATGACTGCTTTCCAAGATTAAATGTCATGTGACTTCTTTTTTGAATAGAAGAGTGGTGTAGAAATTAAAATGAGTAGCAGAAATGTCCAGTTTAAGGATAAGGACACAGTCCTGCAAGAGAACAGGAAAATATCCAACAGAAGAATCACTAAAATTGATTCATGAATCAATTATTTGATATTCATTTTATGAGACTGATCTATGAAATTTTAACCCAAATTTACATTTTACTTAATGGAAAAAAAATTGTCTTAAAGAGTGCAATATTTCAGAATGTTCCTATTGTGTCTTAACTATTAGTTTAAAGGTAGAAATGCTGAAAGATACTTACACACTCTGCCAAACTTGTCCTACCAATCTATCACAGAAACAAAGAACAGTTTAACTTGGACTAAGACACACATGCAGTCTTTTTTTAGTCTTAAATCAGCCCTAATTAGAAGCAACTGCTTTAAATGCCAGCATAAACCAATAAATATAACTGTTTCTCTTCCTATATAAGCCTAATTTCTTGCAAACGGACATAAAACTCACAGCATAGGAATTTAAAAGTATAGGTAACCAACTTCATGACTACTTTTATTTGCTTTCTATTCAGTTTTTCTCCCTGAAATCTAACAAGCCTTTACCATTTGTTGTAAGGAGTTCTCATCCTCTATGATTCTGTACAGTTCAACAATAAAACTCAGGAGAACTACAGACCAATCTGTTTTTTCTCCCCCGTAGATCAGAGAATGATGGCTGAGAAGGTGACTATTTCCAACCTGTTCAGAGCTTACTATCAGGGTAGATAATAGCAGCAACAGGTAGATCTAGAGTTTGAAAGGCCAGCCAGAATGACCTTTCCTCTGAGTAAAGGAAAGGAGAATTTGCAATCACTGAGTGCAGTCTCACTTCTGCTGCCAAGAGGTAGGAATGCCCCAGACAGTGCTGAGTGTTGATCACACTGGCCTACTACCTAGGGAGAGGAGACTGATAGATGCAATTTTCAAAGTGCTGCTTCATGCTCTTAAAGAGCCCTACATATCACATAATACTGAAATTTGAAACAGTATTCCCAAAGTCACCATGCCTCAGTGACACAAAAATGGAGGGAAAATTGGGAAAAAAAGCAGGCAATATCTGATATTTCTTTTAAACAAATGATCTATAACCATATGTAACTTATTCAAGCAATAAATCTATATGACCTAAAGTGGCAGGGTGACATTCACATGCAATTACACATAGTGCTAAATACCTTGTAACTGAGAGTGACATGTTTTATTTCATTTAGTCCATTTGTAGTATAAGAGCCAACACGATTCCAGATAGGGCTTGCAAGCCAGGCCAGTTAGATAATTTCTACATTTATAGCTTAAAATAAAACTACATTTTTCTATACAGCCAAATGTTAAATAAAATGCCAAGGGGAAAATATCATAGTGGTATATGGAAAAATAAGACAGAAGGAATTACAGTACATTGGTATTGTCAACTCACTGATCTGGTTAGATCTTATAAATACCATAGGTGCCTACAGCATGAATGTCCTACAGTTTCCTTGGTTATACTCTAGGCCTCGGATACACACAAATTTAAACTTTACACAAAACATACTTTCAGATTAAGACATAAAAATGTCCTTTTTAGGACCTTTGTTTCACACTGATTTGAATGGACTTACTATGCCTAAGGAAAATGCTTGTGTTCAGCAGACAGCACCGTTCCAAAGCTTGGTATTTTAACTAGTGAAAACTCCCTCTTTTTTTAAAAATACTAATTACAATGGAAAGCTTTGTTGTTCAGCCCCATTACTCAGAATGAACTGAGTAATGAACTCCCCCTACCAGTTCATTGGGCATGTGTATGGCAGACTTTCCAGTGCAATACACATGTTTATGGCAATTATTCAAGTAGAAGTTTGGAAAGAAAAGGTAATTTGTTATTTTCTTCCGTTACTGAACAACAAACTACACTGTTGTCCTGCACAGATGAGGGTTTTTTTTAGATTACCAGAGCCAAAATCATCAACAAAGTAAGAAACACAAGTAGCCATGCTGGAGCTCAAGTCAGATTTTGGTTCATTCTGTGCAACTATGCTATGAAGATGCTGTCCTATTTTGTGCAACCTTTTAGACTGCTGCTCATAATACAGGTTGCCTCAATTCTTCTTTAGCCCAAATTTAATGGAGGGGCGAGAATTACGATCCACTCCACCTTACCCTGCAAATTCCAAAGCTGTCTCTTGCTATCTGGCCCTCAATATGCTATGCCTGATACAGCTCTGACACTCTTCCAGTACTAGTTCAGCTGTGAAATCAAGAAGGTGCTTCCCCTTGTACAGACCAGATCAGTAACATGATGTTAGTCAACAATCAGTCACTCTTGTACATTACCCAAATCATGATTCCTAATCAAGATCGCACAGGTCGGAAAGTCAATTGCCTGTTTCAAATAGGTCTCTGCTGCTGAGAACTGTCATTTGTCAAAGCAGAGCAAAATGACTACATTCTGAAATTCCTGTACCAGGTGGTGACTAATGAAGAGTTCAAACAAGGGTAATGGAAGAGATCTTACAATTTTGGAGAAAGTAAGCAGAGTTCTTACAGATAATATCACACTTGCACATAATATCTGACATCATCATTCGATTCGTTTTTAACTATTTTAACTCACTGCTGTTCAAACCTGTGTATAATACAAACAGCAGTCTGTCAAACTGCCATTTAATATTTCTCCTAATTCTCTTTCACTATTTCATTTTCAAAAATGGATCAGATATTCCTTCATGTAACATGAAAATGCAGAGTACTTTAAATTTTGAACTAGTTCCATAATGTTGTTGCTAAGCAGTACTTAGGAAAAAAGAAAAAGGTTGGTTAAAGGATTACTGCAAAAGGCTTGACTACAAGAAACTCTAATTTGGCTTTTTGCAACCTTGTATTTATCTAGGAAAGTATTTAAATATCTGCTTTGTTTTCATTCTACAACATTTTGCTATTAATCTTTATTCTGATGTGAAGCTCTTATGGTAGCTAATGGAAGACTATAATCATACTGTGATAAATAAACAGAGTACTGAGTGCTTAAAAATACAAACCTACATATTCTATAAATTAACACTTACACCAATGACTGTGTAAAGCATTATTTGGTGATTTACCTTGTCTTGAGGAAGGAACTCTTGCTATCTCTAGGGAACAAGGCTTTTTGGTGACTGCTATGTCTATTGAATCACAAAGACTGCTGTCATTTTCTGAAGGAACTGCATCCAGAGGCACAGAAGGTATTGCTTCCAATGCATAACCTCTCTTCTTTGAATAAGATTCCTGAAATGCAAAAAATTTAAGTAGGTGAGAGAGATATTTCTCAGATGACACAGGGAAAGAACCAGGCTCAATAACTCTGGCTAGCAGGGTTTAGAATTCAGCAAAATAAATAATACATTCTGCTGAAATCCAAACTGTAACAGATCAGAAGAATTCTTCCATGCTAGAAGATAACATTGCTTATTTCTTTAAATTTTTGTATAATACGGTTCTTGTTCAGTTTACAGAAGAACTTCATTCATCAAACACTGTATTTAATGAAAGCTGAATAACTGCTTTTGCCATACCTGTTTTGCTAGGATCTAATTCAGGGGATGTCTCATTTTCTTTTTTAATTTTATCTCATGAGAGCAACAATTACATTAACCACTACAATTACATTCTCTTCAGGGATGGTTTTACTAAATGTTTATATTACATATAAGAAAACTAAAAATATGCCTTCTACATATGGATGGCAGGATCCCAGGCTGTGAATGAAGATGAATTACTGCTCTACTTTTGAACAAAATAATGACAAAAGGTCCCATAACAGCGATACATACAGTGAATTCTACTGATTAGCAAATGTTGAGGGAGGGAAAAAAAGAATTAGAAGTTTTGCTGGTAGAGTAATCCAATCAAGCAGACTGTTTGTACTTTTGAACATGAATAAGAAGATAACCTCCAGGTTCAGCAGAGTTTCACCAGAGATTTATTTTTTTAATCCCAGCAGAAAGCAATTGCGTGGGCAAAGACATATTTCCCCATCTTTCTTACATCGGACATATGGATCTCTTAGAAAGTCAAGCATCAGACATAAATCAAACATGATATAATAAAAGGCAAGGGGCAAGAAAGCTCCCTGACAGTTAGATATTATCATAGCCCTACTCAGAAAATGATTCAGGAATGTGATGTCTGAAACAAAATGTGGAATAACAATTTCTCCACCAAGAACTTACATTACCTAAGGCAAACTATGGCTGTAGGTAACAGTGCCTTTTCAGATAATGGATTTATTTTATACTGTTAGCAGATAATTACATCCCTCAACTTCTTGCCTTTTTTTTTTTTTTTCTGGTCATTGTGCTCATTGGATCTTTATGAGAGTTCATAGTTTGGCAATAATTCAAGGCCTCTTGAGGATAGGGTTAAAATGGCACCAAGAGGAGCTTCACTTCAAAATTCTTCTTGAATTCAGTAGAGATAGATTTAAATCTTAGGTAAAACTAATAAAGAACTTGAAAATGAATACCGGAAACAGTGGTTAGGGAAAAAAACCATACCAAATAAAATAAATAGAATACTGAGATGCATTTGTAATGAATAAAAATTAGTATACACTATCAAATAATACAAAATTGGTGGTCAGCATTCAAAAAACATGTCTAAAAGAGGAATGTGACTGTATCTCTACATGTTTCACCCTTTCCAGCTTATACCTAGTCAGAGTACGAGCTCTCGGTAGTCTCACAGATATAAACTAACAGGAACTAGTTCCACATAGTAGACATAATAAGGATTAGAAAAGATTCCAAGTGGGTTTCCTGCAGCTCCAAATGTAACTTTATTAGCTTAAGCTATTTCATTCCTTAAAGGAAGTTAATAGAAAATTATACAGAGGCATTGAAGCAGCTGAAGGACAAGAGAAGGAATCCTTCCAACCTGGACAAAAAAGGAATTTCTACCCTGTCCATTTAAGTCTGATGTAAAAAGGCAGAGGTAAAAATTTATTTACCAAAGCAATTACTAAAACAGAAGACTTCAATTTAATCCTTGTACTCTTCTAGAAAGATGCATTTAACACAGAATGCCAAAACCTTAATTATAGTAAATCTGCCTAGAGAAGCCCATGAAGATATACTGCAGCCTTAAAATTGTCATCAAACTCCAAAGTGAAACTCTGCTCAGTGCCTGAACTCAGCTATATTAAAAAAACATTATAAATCGATACACAAAACATCAGAATAGACATTGGATCACACTTTGTGTCACCTAAAATTCTGTCTGTAAAGGCAGCCAACAGTGCTGACCTAGAGAACAGTGAAGCCAACATGAGACCAGCAGGAACTGCTTCTCCTTCTGCAACACTCTGTGGGTCTCACACTTCATAGTCAAAAGGTGCTGACTTTGTTTTGCATGTCTACCAATCCAACTTTCTAGAATTACCTTCTCAAGTTGCCTTTAGAGCACATGTCCGAAAGGGGACAGTTTGCATGCGTCCCATTTTGGTTTTAGCTATCTCACCAAGTTTGACATGGCTGCTTTATACATTAGATGACCATGAAGGGTTGTTCTTTACTTTTCCTTTCCTTTTGATTTCACAGGTATACGCTTTCCCATGTTCTCTCCTTTAAGGAATGGGAAATACTAACTTACTCACCCAGCTGTTCCTGGATTTTGACCATCCCTGTCACCCTTTATCCTCTCAATCTTCAGTGATGTGACAGGCATCACATTTTCCCAGATTTCCTCATTCAAGATGAGGGCTCACCAAGTAGTCAAACTGACATAATGATGTTCCCTCTTTTGTACCCAACTCCTTTCCTAATTGCTCTTAACATTCAATTTGATTTTCTGAATGTTACTCAACATTCTGTAATTAACATTGCATGAACATAAATGTCAGAGAAGAATAAATAAAAATGATGGAGTTACTCAGAAAATGGTCAGAATGTAAACTACTGTCAAATAAATTCTTGCTAAACATCTCTTTAATAAATAAAAGACAATAATAGTATGTCCAGCAGAAGTTAAATGAGTTAAGAGTCAAAAAATAATTGTTATGATTATAGAAAGCCTGGAATTCTATCAACTGATTAAGCGAAGATGATAAACCTTAATTAAAAAGTGCACATGTAGCAAAAAGAAAACTTCTCATTGCTGGAGAAAAGCATTCTGAAGTCTTCTGGTTGCTGCAATCTGTTCTCCATTTTGCTGGTACTGAGCATTTCCAGAAATTTCTAAGATCTAAACTAATTCCCTAACTTTAAGTTAGATATTAGCACATGATGTAAAATTGTGTTTAATTGTCAGGCATGAAATAATGTGATTCTGTTTTTCTCTAAAATTAAAAGCTCTTCACCAACTGCAATAACAAGTAACTCTACAGTAATTCTGCATGTCCAAGTTATTATCAACTGCATAATAAAACCTTCTAAAAATACTTCTCCTTCATCTTTAGTCCTGAAATTAAAATAATCTGAGTCTAATTTTTGTTTTAAAGAGAGATTATTCAATCTCAAATTTCTATTAACCATTCCAAATTGCTGAACACGAGACATGAAAGTGACCACCACCATCAACACAGAATTAGTCCTTATTTGAAATTAATAACTTCATAAAAATCATGGGTTGAGCTGCTAGTACATTAAAATAAGTACTTTGGGGGGAAAGGGTAAAAATACATTCACAACAGAACTTAAAAAAAATATAAAGATCGAGAGTGAGTGAGTCCCTGGGAAATCCCTAGAGAACAGCCACCCATACCGATAAACAGAAAACAGACTCTTTTGTCATGTAGGAAGAAACAGTAATGTGACATTGATGTTGCAGAGCACATGCCAGGGACACAGGACACACTGTGGCCCTTATTTGTAGGCCTGCACTCAGCTGGGTCTCTTCCAAGCATATCCTTGATGGTATAATACCTATAAAACACAATCTGAAACCTGAACAGAGCTAAGAGCTTGTTTATCAGTGGGAATGAACTTTCTTCTAAAATATATATATGGAATTGCAAAGGGTTATACATAGTTGTGAAACAATGTCCCATAACATGACTAAATCTTCAAAAACTACATGATGTTGAGTTAGACTTTTTTCCACATTTTTCCCAGGTTTCTAGCTGCTCTAGCTTCTGCCTTCTATATACTCTTGCCTTCCTTTTAGGAATCAAACTGAATGACGTACGCTTAAGGGCTGAGATATAAGCAGTATATGCAAATTTGTGTTTGCATGAGCTATGAATAAAACAACAGAGGCTCAGAAGGCACCAAATCTGAACTGACACTCTGACAAGATGACGGAATTTGTACTTAACAGAAAATTTTTCATTCTGTCAATATCCTCTCCTATAAAAATCAGGTCACTTGAAGATTTATTACTTCCTGGAACATGGGACAACACACCAGGGCCACACATGACTTTCCTCTTAAAGGAGAAATAATCTGGGAAATATGGAAAGGAAAAATGCAATATATCTGCCACCTTTATAAATATTTTTTTTCATTTATTTAGATAGTGAAGAACAGCTATTAAATTCTGACATATCCCTTGAGATCCACCAGGGCATCATGCAGTCTCCCCTGGTTTGCTGCAGGCCAGAGGACTAGTATGTAGAATCCAAGTGGCTTTTCTTCCACTATAGTATGATAAATTCTGCCCAGATGCTCCTTAGAATAGTACAGTGATACCTTATTGATGAAACTTTGGAGAGTTATTGATCTTACATGCTCCATCAACCTAAAGCTTATGATTATCCTGAGAGTGAGCAATGAATATTGCATTTATCCCATTTATATAAAAGAATCACAGAATTATGGAATGGTTTGGGTTGGAAGGCACCTTTAAAGGTCATCTTGTCCAATCCTCTGCTTTGGAGAGGGGTATCTTAAACTAGACCTGGTTGGTCAGAGCCCCTGACTTTGAATGTTTCCAGGGATGGGGCATCTACCTCCTCCCTGGGAAAACTACTCCAGTGTTTCACCATCTTGATGATAAAAAATTTTCCTTCTTCCATCTAGTCTGAATGTATTTTCATCAAACATACTTCTTGACATTCGTAAGCAGACTGATGTTTAACTTTGTTGGGTTGGGACACTTCACACTGAAATATTAATGATAAGTTACTGAAGATTGCTGGGAGGAATCAAGAATTCAGCAAAAAAGAAGTCCTGACCAGTGACGGAAGATAATCAGAACATGACATGCAGCAAGGGAGAAAGGGAAATGCTTGAACCTGAAGGGTGTTGTGCAAGTTTGCCACATTAATGTATTAAGCAAAAACAGCTTAAACTATTTCCTATGTCAAAATAACCCAAAAGCCCAAGTAGATTTTGAAATATTTATTTTGTCTGCCTTTCCAGTCAAAGATATCAGGAACATTACCATAATTTATGGCTAGTAAAAACACATTTATCTATTACTAATATTTTAACCAAAGAAAGTTTCATAGTATTGTGTAATTAGAATAATTTTTCATGAGTCAAACGATCATAAATGTTCATTGTTATGACAGCTAGAAACTTTTGAATGTGTAATTTGTCATACAACATATAATAAAGTTCATGATATATTACAGAATCCGGAAAATCACCAATAATCTTATTTAACAGTAATGACACTGAAGAATGAATCTACTCTGCAAAAAGGGTTTCTAATACAGATTTTAAAATAATATGCTCTTTTACCCTTTCACCAAACATCTGAAATTATGGGTTTGCTGTTGTAGGAATAACACA
>JACBWW010000005.1:10566255-10676912 GCA_020086605.1 Lanius collurio | reverse complement strand
CTTACAGTCCTGATGAGAAATAACTGTCTGTGAGAGAAAGATGCTAAGATTCCTATCCCTTAAGAGGTAGCTCAAAAATTGTTCATGAACCTTACAGTAGAACATTACTGCATTCAAAAGAGATTGAAAAAAGATACACTCAGTCTGCCCACTTTGGAAGTGGGTAGAAAAGAGCAAAGGAAAGCCTTCTGCTTTGTCAGCTGTGTACACTCTCTAAGCACCCTGGTGTTTAATTTGCACACAAATTCAGCTCAAAAACTAGGCATGTAGTCAAACACATCCATCTACTTCATGTCTCACACTGGCTGGCTTGCAGTGGCTTCCTGTTCAACAGAAAAGAGCAATCAGTCAAACACCTTCAGAGATGTGGACACTTTTTAAACGATACAAGGAGCAAAAGCATCCAGATGGGTTTCTGAAGGAATTTTGGCTGTCGATATTTTTTACAATGTAAAAACACTAACTCCATAAAACCAGTCTGAATAAGGCAGAATTTAATCACTTGTCCATATACAAACAGATTACAATACTGTACTTAAAAAAGCTTTATGTGTAAGCAGTATCTGCTAATCATAAAAGCTAATTATGAACAAACCTAGTGGTTTGCAAGTACTTGTACCATTAGGCTAAAACATTGTCTCAGAGTTATAGACTCAATTTTGTTAAATTCAAAATTAGATAGATATAAATAGGACTGAACATTGCCTAAAGATTTTATTTTCTCTCATCTTTTTAGCAGTATAAAATATTGTGAAACAAAAACTAGGAAGCTAAAAAATTATAGCACCTCCAAAAATAATATAGTTGGCTTGATACTGTCAATTTATTAATTTACTTCAATGTCTTCACATTTACATCTTGAAAATCTGCAAAATGCCTGGTGGACTGTTCAGGTTATACAGAGACATATTTATAACATTTTTTTTTTTTAAAGCTATCTTCTCCTTTTGCCAAAGGAGCACAACTATTCTCCATACTATTATGAGCATTAATGTTACTTCTTTTTATTATAGTAGATTTTATGAAACAAAACTTATTGCTTCTGGAAATTGCATTCTACAGCAATGTATCGGATTAAAACCATTCCAGATAGAAAAACATAAAATGGGAGATTCCCATTTCCTAGCTGAACTGCCTTTCTTAGAGACTTTAAAGTAAAAAGAACTATTTCACTATAATAGGTAGATGACATGTGCCATCAAAAACAAATCCAAAATACCTTTTCATAAAAACATGAGCCAATGTAGTCTCATATATTTCCCTTTGATATCTCATATACAGACTCTCCCGACTTCAGTTTCATTTTATTTTACATCCACTTCATGAGTTCTTCTTGATTACATGTTGCTACTAGTGAAAAAAAAAACCTTAATAACAGTTTGGAATTTTAAGAAACTGTTAGTCTTAGACCAATTTTGAATTTTGGTGAAAATATAAAGTATCCCTTTATAAAGTTCCATTTGTATGGAAACCCAAGTGAGATTGAGTCCATTAATGCTTAAGAAATTTGTTGATTCAGGATCTATCTCATTTTCAGACTCAGCATACATAATGGATACCAGTATTAAAAGTTTTCAGTAAAATATAAGCACTAGACATGACTTTAAACTAAAGGCATGCAATTTCTATTGCACAGCGTGAGAGGATTCACAGCTATAGACCACAGAGCTGTTCTCTTTAAAAGCCTGGCTTTCAGTCAGGTCTTTTCTTCAGAAAGAAATTGGGTCCATAAATTGTACAGACTTCTCATGGAATTACTCTATGAAGCCACAATTTTCTGCATTATAAAAACTGAAGTAAAAAAAAAATACCCCTCACAGGTTCCAGTACTAGCTTGGTTCTCAGATATATTTTTAACATCATTAAAAATAAGCAAAACAAAATAGAAAATAGAGTTTTAGGCTCAAAATAAGTAAAAAAATGTCAAGTGCCTTTAAATAGCCCTTCACAGAAATACAACCTGACACAAAGCTTGACTTCATGGATAATCAGCGTAGCAAATCCATGTAGTAATCAACATGTCCAGATATCACCATTCAACTGATATCTTAACTCTAGATAGCTCAATACCAGCACTTCTGTCCATAAACTCTTTTCCTCCTGTTACTATGGTAAGAACAACAAATACAAGGTATCTAAGCTGGCTTTTTTCCCCATGAAAAGTAATACTGAACAGTGGCCCAATTTGGTCAGATTAACCAGGAACTTCCAAATAAATTTCAAGTTCAATATACTGCTTTAATATTTCTGTTATGAAGCAGCTGAAGTTCAAACATGAAGTTTTTAACACAAAGTTGAACTACTTTTATGTACAAAACTAACTGATATATGTTATTACTATCTATTCGCTGTACAATTAAAATTTCTTTTTCTTTTTTTCATTTTTCCATAATTTGACAGGCAGCACTGAAAGCAAAAACATTCAATGGATGTGTGTCTTCTGGTTACCACTAAGCTGCAAACCACAAAACAACAAAATGTAACATACCTATACTATGTAAGATTTTCCCAGATTACCATTGTGACATGTTTCACTTAGGTATGTGACAGTGTTCAATTCAACATTAATTTCTACATGAATTTGAATACCATTAATAGGAATTAAATTTCACTTTTTAAACCACTACAGTCAAAAATATTTCAGATTATTTCTGACATAGGTCAACAATTCCAGTACAATTTGACACCTCTCCTTTTTCTCTCATCTCATTTAATTTTGCTGTTTCATGATCACACCAAGAGACAACACATTCCAGCAGTGACCAGATTTACACAGTGCTGGACAGGGATAGCCATACTTTCACATACAGTCATTTACAAACTGCAGAGTCAGTGCTAAATTTTTAAAGCAATAAGCTCATCTGAGGTCACATAGCCTTACAGAGAATTACAGGACATAGAACAACAATATGAAAGAGATCTCTATAAGTCATCACGTCCAAACTTGCAGTTGAAGCAGAGCTAATTTAACCATTAGGTTACCCTGGAGCTTGACCAGTCAATTCTGAAAACACCCAAGGATAAAGAGATTACAGCTTCTCTGGTGATATCACATACCTGTGCAGTGGTGTCTGGATTACACAACTAGCACAGTAAAAATGCATTTGCCACAAGACACCTGCAGTCCATGGGAAACTGCAAATTTACACTGTAAATTAAGCAGCTACATATGCAACACATACCATATGCAAGAATAAAACATTCAGCTTCATTCCTTAAAACACTATCAGAAAATGTAGCATAGCACTAAAATAAGCCACAATTTTTTCAATATACTTATTTTCTATCACTGTTCGGCAGGGTATAATCATCACCTGCTGATTCTCTCTATGCAGAATACATATTGCAGATTTCAGTAGCTGCTTCAGTGTGTGGGTGGTGTGTTCCTGAAATTACTAATAAGACTTAAGCTTACTGCAAAAGAGACAACACTGCAAATCAAGATTTAAACAGAAATATTTTTTATTGGTAGTAGAGCTTTCCATGCTACTCCCATTTAAGTAAACTCATAGTTTAATCCACTAAATTAGGAAGAAAAAAAATACTTTTCACTGAAGGTTAGAAACTAATATAACAATAATACTAATATACTAATCTAACAATCATACTCTGGCTATCTGTACTCAGGCATATTTTAGGCCAAAGCTTTTTCTACTATGCCTATATCATCACCAAAAAAAGATGACAGGTTTCCTCTCCTGTAAGATAAAAATTAGATCATGCCACAAGAATTTCTGTTTCTAATTTCGGAGAACTTCAACACCAAGTAAGATCATCCAAATCTGCTTCCTTACTAGTCTAGTTTGAAATCTGCTTCCACTGAATACACTGAAAGGTAAAGTTATTAATGGATTGAAAAACCAAGCTGAAAATTTTAGCCACTATTGTTGAATTAAAAACAAGTTTGCTTTTCTGTTTTTATTAAAAACAAAGGAGAAACACTTCCTCTTTTATGCTACCTCCCCTGCACCTTAGCAGTTCAAAAAATGACTACAACATTCGCACTGAGCTTAAAAATCTAAGACAATATTTTGAGGCAATCAAAAATAGAAGGAGTTCGAACTGAAAGAGTATGTTAAAATGAAAACAAATAATGCCAAATAAAATTTCCCATATTGAAATTATTCAAAAAGAGACATTATAGAGTCATGCTGCATCTCTCCAGAGAGTGTCAGTACAGAGGGTTTTTTAGGAATAGACTTGATTTCTATGTGAAAATTGAGTTAGCTCCTTACCTAATTAGCCCCTTCATCTCTCATGTGTCCAGAAGTGACTTTGAAAATGTAAACATAATTGCAACATAATAATTTTCAATGTAAGGCTTTCTACAGAATAACCTTAACTAACTTCTACAATACAAACAATATACAAAATTCCTTCCCATTAAAAATTACTTTTTAAAATTTAGAAAAAGAAGCACAAATGACAGACAAAATGACCTTCTGGAAGGCAGACACAAAATGCATAACCCTCATAACTGATGCATCAAACTCTAAACTTTAAATATTCCTACCATAGCCTGTATTGATAAAGAAAGAAGTATTATACACCGTTCATCTCCTAAAAATGTAGTTAGGACTCCACTTTTTCTTCCCTCCCTCTAAATAAAAAGGCATTTTGTGAGGAAAATTTTCCACAGTAGAATCTGTGACAAAGTTGCTGGAGTTCCTGCCTCTAGGAATCCTAGAGTTATATAAGCAGAACATTGATCAGTCTTAAAAGAAAATGCCAAGGTCTCCCAGAAGTTATTTCCTCTTAAAAGATGAAAATTTGACACTAAGCTAGAAACATAGCATTTAAATGTTTAAGTAAATTTTCCACATATATTTTTTTGAAGAGGAATGCTTCCCTGCAACTGGCAACATGAAGATTTATACTTAGGGCTTTTGAATCAAAGTTCAATTTTCTCATAGCAACTGCACTGCTCTCTTTACAGACATTATTTCCATTTTGTAACAGTTAGACAAATGAGGTGTTCCTGGTTGTCACCATGTCAAACACAGGGAGTAACTGCCAGGATTTTTAAGTTATGCATACAACACAGTTCAAGATGGAGTCCAGTCAAGCTGATCCAGCAGCATCCTAAATAGGACAGAGCTTAACCTGCCTTATCTCACACTTACTTTATATCATAATTAGAAAAATATGCTGGCATGCCTGTCAAGATTGTCAAGATTAAGGTATGTGAACTGCTTGCTTTAAACTGATAATACTGGAGAGATTGTGTAGGATTCTGCAGCATTTGTCTCTGACATTGTAGACTGCCCTCTATTTACTTCTGAACATCAGGCCCTATTGGCCCCTTAGCAGAGGAATACTCAAAGTACACTATCCATGAAAAAGAAAATGGAATGATAAATGTACATTAAGAGTATGCTGCTTTATTCTCAAGAAAATGTGAATATGTATGTGGGTACTGATAAACTTGGTAAAATAAATATATTAGGAGCTAAACAGTAAATTAACCTGCACTGCCAAATTGATTATTAAGAACAAGAAACAATTTTATTTCTGGCAAACTAGAGTGTTCTGAATTTTTTTACTACATTTTCTCTCCTTCCTTACCTTGCACCCCCTTATCCAGTTGATAAACAAACGTCCTCAACCAAATTTCTGTTAACTCAAAATGCTTTCTACTACTTTACCAAAACATTTGTTCACGCAAAGTAGGAGAGAAAGGAGCTATCTCTTATTTTATCTTCAACATTTCTGCCATAAGGAGACTCATTTGAGAGAAATGGCAGAAGTATTCACATCCAAAGCTGCTCATGCCTATTTCACATTAAAGTATAATGAGATTCCTGAAGTTACTGCCCTATCTTCCCCAAAAGAAGGAATGACGGACTGACATGCACATCACTCTCCATCATACATGTTCATTAATGACTCGGATGAAGGGGCAGTTGCCTCCTCAGCGTGTTCACTGATGACACAAAGCTGGAGGAGCAGCTGATACCCCAGAGGGCTGTGCAGCCCTTCGGAGGGACCTCGGCTGGTTGGAGAGATGGGCAGAGAACTGCCTGAAGTCCACAAAAACATACACCAGTTTTAGCAAGGATGGAATTTCTGCCCTAAACCAAAGATTAACTCCAGAACAAAGCAACAGCCCCAAATTAACCTTAAATCATAACCTACAAATGGAATACACTCTCTGCTAAAAGAGGAAGATATGTCTAAATTTCAGCCTCCAAAAATCCAGCTGCATATACTAAACCCCTGAAATTTTAACAGGACACAAAAATTTTTCCCTAAAGCTCTTCCAGAATTTCACCAATTCTGAGAGTATAAAAGAGAGTTGCTTGTTCTGAGAATTCCTGTACTACTGCTATGCTAGGTTTTAAATGATGTAACAATTTACACAGAACTTTCTGTAATAGTCCTTTCTAAAATGACACTTACTAGCACAGTACAGACAGTAATGACATACTGCATGCCAGAAGTACCTCCAGACAAGCTATTTTCCCTAACTGCAAAAAAGAAACCAAGTTTTTCAAGGAGATTACCGCCCTCTTCTTTGGCATATTGAAAACTGTTAGCTCACTAGGTCGCAGATGGACATTTTCATAATCTCACCTAAAACTCAATTTCATGTTATCATTGTGCCTCTGACTTCGTATATAAAGCAAGAATCAATATCTATGTTTGTTCACCTTTGATGTGCAAATACAATATACTTATATGATTGTAAAATCTATTTTTAAATAAAGGAGAAGTGTAAAAATGAACTTGTAATTTGTCTTCAAAAGTAACTGATAAACCCTTTTCTCTATTTTTGGACCTTTAGGAGAGTATGGATTCTAAGACACCATGTCAAATACCCTTATTTCTCTGCTTCTTCATTATGAAGTCTGCACTTTCTGATATGGTAGTTCACTGACATGAGTATCAGAAACTATTTTTGTACTTCTACCTAAAACATGCTGCTGCACATAACATAATTTGTTAGACCAATTCAAGATACTGTTCTTAATCCAAAAATTTACATATATACTTTGTGTTTTCAATCCCTTAGAAAAAGATGTTCTCTGCTGCATTCTGAAGTAAATGTGAAAGAACCAACAGATTAGCTAACATCTTGAAGGTCTGCATACAGTGATGGCAACGATTTCTAAAACCAAAGTCACTGTGTTTTAGTTTGGAGATCTTTCACTACCTTATTTCTTTCCTTTCTCCCATAAAAAAAATCAACAAAAGACTAAAAGTGTCTCTGTATTAAATTTTTATGGATAAAAACAAACTAGAAAGGCAACCTGTCATGTCATGAATGAAAGCATAATAAATATACTCTTTTTTGTACTCATAATTAAAAATCTTATTGTTCTCAGAGCAAGAAGGATGAGATATCATAAGTTTGAGATTAAAATTTAAGTACAATGAATAAAAATAATTCAGGAATCACTGTCTTAAAACTTACATCGCTGTTGAAATGAATCTCTTTATAAAAAGGAAAGACATACCAATCAAGTAACCAAACTTGATCCCATTTTTCAAAGGCATGCCTCAATTTTATAGCACTCTTTATGTACACCTTACACAAAAAAGAAACAAGGAAAAAAAAAAAATTTCTAAAATTAGGAAATAAAAATTGCATGTACATTTATCCTAGGAAAGTTTAACAATCATTAAATCATAGGTCATGTTTAAATATGGAAAGTTCCATTAAAGAAATAGGTTTTGAAACAAATGCTTAAAAATGAAGAATTATTAACTATAGTACTCTTATTGTAAATCAGGATAATTCCAACAACTCTGCGCTTTGCCAAATGTCTAAAATGATGGATAGTATGAAGTAGGAAACAGCTGCTGAAAGGGAAAAGGAATATAAAGGCTCCTTATCAGGAGACAGGGCAGTGCTCATTGTTATTCAAGCACATTAGCTGCTGTATCCTGTTTCCATTGACTGCAGGGAAGGCTTTAGCATTGACTTCAAACAGGTGCAAGTCCCATGAGACTTAAAGGGAATAAAACCTACAGTCACGGTATGAAAGCAACAGTGTATGAAGTGTGGTGAGACAGGATATGTAATTCCAGTGTGGTACACAAGAATCTGACAAAGCTATTTAAATGCAGTGCCAAGTAAGGATGCAACTGAAAAAAACAGACATTTCTAAACAGAAATTTGGCAGATCTTCATTCAATGCTACAAAAAAAAAAAAAAAAAAAAAAAAGCACAGGAAAAATGTTACAGGAATGAGAGTGCTAATTTACAGTGGGGGGAGAGAACAAGGGAGACCCAGAAGCAGCAATAAGCATCATCTTGTTCTGTAGCAATACAATATCACTTGTTCAGGACACAGCTGCTAGAATGCTTTGGTAGATACTGCAGACTGGTCTTCTCTGAGAATTGCAGGGACTTACCCAAATATATTACCCATTTCTATTTATTCTCTTCTGTATTATCATGAACATTTGAAAATGTTTGGTGGATTTTTTCTTTAACTTACATAATCTTCAAATAGAAGTCTTAGGCTATATTTTTACATCAGTTGAGTTATGCATGATGTCCTCAATTGATTCTATAAAGAAAGTAGCTGAGACATCATTATATTAATCAGAAGTTGGTAAAAAAAAGAGTACTTATGCCAAAGGAAACTATGTGACTTCAAAATTTCTTTCCAGATGGAATAGAAAGCTATCCAATGCAGTAACTGTCTAAAATAGGGGTAGTAAACATCAGTCTCCATATTAAACTCATATGGATAAGTATTACAGCAGGATGACCAAGCCTCAAGATTTAATTCTGAAACCAGATTTTGACATTAAAATGAAGAGTGAAAGTATCACTTTTGAAGGGAATCAGGCAAGACTATAAATAACTCCAAGGGTTATGGCAGAGATTAAGCAGCTCTTCAATAGTTATTAAGTTTTATGATGAAAAGAGAATCACATACCTGTGCAAGCATGGGAAATCCGAGGTTCCTGCATCCATTACAAGGTGTCAGGGCCTCCCACAAACCTGAGGGTCCACAAGTATTTTCACCTGCATCATCATCTTCTTCCTCCCTTGGTGATAAACGCATTGAAGAAGGCCTCTGTGCATAAAGACACAATACTTTCAAATTAAACACCGTGATACATTGTAAAGAAACTTTTCACCTTATGAACTTAAGAGTGTGCCATTCCCAAATTCCAAAATATAAACTGGTATTTTAATACAAAGTATCTACTCAACTGTTAAACTGCTGTATGAAAAGAATACTTTCTAAAGAAGGTGCATAATGAGCTATCTGCTCATTATGCTTTAAAATTGAGTGAACGTATTAATATACACTGAAAATATTGATAGTCTTTATTATCAAGAACTTAGCAATTTCTACTTCATGTTGCTTTAAAATTTGCTGTAATATCATTAGGTTTAGGATATTTCACAAAGAATAAAAATTAACATTTGCCTGCACGAATTCAAGGTTTTGCAGAAAAAAATAATACTAAATAAATCAAAATATGAGGTTTCAATTTTTGCATTATATTTATCAATAATAAATGTGTTGCATTATTTTGTAGGCAAAATATACATTTAAAAATGACCTGTATTATTTTGCGTTATAGTCTGGAAGGGATGAAAAGTATGAGGATTAGTCATTCACTTATAAGCACTGTGATTTACATATTGATCTGACTGAAAAGGGCAAAATGCTGATTTTTTTCTTAAACCAGTATCCTAATTTTCTATGACAGACGGAAATAGGAAGAGTGTTCAGTTCCCATGTATTTATCTTATTTTGCTACACAGGATAGTCCACCCCAACTGAATTGCAGTGGCAACTTTTATTAAATTCAGGAGAAATTAACTTTTTAGCTTCAGAAGAAGGAGGAAAGTTAACCCAGTAACAAATGATTTTTAAAATCTCATGTCAACAAAAACTGTACAATTTAAAATAAAAGTAATTTTTATATCTTAATTATTTGTCCATATTTAAATTGGAATACTGAATAGCTGTTCTAGCCTGCTTCACATTTGCTTGAGCAGCCTGCCTGATAGTCAGATTGTAAATGCTGTCTTTAGGAATGCTTCTTTCAGAAGTGGCTGGATTTTTGCCTGACCACAGTAACACTGTTTGAGACAATGGCTGACCACAACAATCAATCTGATGGTAACTAACTCTAAAGCATGGCTATGAGGTCCATGTAAAATCATTTTAAAATCCCCAATACTTAACTGCAGATTATTTCAGCCAATAGAATAAAGAAATGCATGGAATCTGCTGCAAGGAAAGGAATAGAAAAGTGAAAGAAAAGTACGAGGAAAAAGTAGAGAAACAGCAGCAGGTCTAAAGATGAGCACAAGCTGATGGAAACTGTAAGAGAAACAAAGGCACCAAAACAGACAGGCACTAACTCAAGTCGTGTAACTTCTGAGGATCATTTAGCTCTTGACTCTTGTGCTAACTCCTTAATACAAATGTTGGTATACCATTAATTTAAGCAGAAAAAAATAATTCTAGATTCTACCTCAAATCACACATTAAAGATGAGAAACTCAATATATCCCACTCCATTAGTCTGACTGTCCTCTGTTAGAAAATGGTTGTTCCCTTGTTGCAGACTTCATGAATCTAGCCGTATCTTCTAAAGTTAGATGGGTTTATTTACTTTTTATTTTAAAAGTCAATTTCTAAAACATTCTTAGCATGGTATTTCATTAGGTTATTTTGACACTCTAGTAGTACCACAGAATATGTTGCCATAGCAACCAATATTCTCACAATGATTATTAAAAGGATTGGGGTAATTCTGCAGAGTGTAGGTCGTGAAAGACTATTATTGCTAGGTATTTGCATAGGAAAAGGAAGCAGACTAGAGGTCTTTTCCCTCTATTTATGATGCCATCTTCAATGGTGAAGATTTATATTTTAAATCTCAACATTTCTGTACCAGAGAATAAAGCACTTCTTGCCCCCTGGAGAAAAAAGCAAAGAACTGCAGCAGTGCTCAGCACAGGAAAGCAGGTAACACACATCAGCTGTGACCTTACAAGCCAATGGAAGTGAATGAAGACAAAACTCATATAAAAATGTCAGTGCACCTTATAAAGATAAAAAACACATACACATTATATAAATGAGAAATTTTCAACACAACTAAGGAAGATGAATTACAACAGAGTCACTAGAGTAGAATCATATGAGTATTTAGCCATTACAGGAACAGAATGAAAAAACTCCATGCCAAACAATTATTGGACAATAAAAAACAAAATACACAAGCAGAATGAGAGTTGTATATTTCCATTAGACATATTTTATATAAATAGCCTAAGATAGAATGTGAATCACAGGAATTTAATGTCAATATGAATGAGAGGAAGTGGGAAGTATATAGTCAGATCTCCTGATCATTCAAAAAAGGATCAGTCAATGCCAGAGTTCATTAGACACACTGTTGGAATACACTGACTGGTACTCTCATGCAACTAGACAATTCAGGTATGAACATGATACAGACTAATTTACAGACTACTGCAGATCAGGGTTAGCTCTTTTAATACTTGCTCAGATTTCTGCTGCCAATAAAGCACTAAAAAGGAACCATTAGGAAAAAGCTACATAAAGGGAGAAGAAACAGTTGTTGCCATCACCTTTCTCAACCACCCCTGCTGACAGAAGCCCAGTTCTTCTCAGGAAATGGGAAAGAGATATATGGGAATTACCGCAGCGGAAGAAAGCTGTGTTTGCAAAGAGCAGGGAAGGAGTTAATAGCTGCATGAGACAAAGGGGTCACAAGAGCCCCAAATTCAATAGACTGGAGTCACATACCCTGGGGAGAGGGATGTGTCTGGACTGGGCAAATGAGATACAGAGAAACCTACAATCAATTCACAGACCTCAGACTGTCACACAAACACATAAAATTCCAAAGTCAGACCACACAGCTTCCTGTTACTCTCTCACAGTCTTCTTTCCTTTCCCAGAACTCCTTAATTTTTCTGTTCTGTTGTATAATTTAATTTTGCCTCCTTGGAGATCCTTTGAACATGAAAATCTAATTCTGTCTGTGCAACTGGGAAGCCTTGAAATAGCCCTGTAGGGAGAGTTTTAGTAAAACCAAAGTTATTTATGCCCACTTCTCAGAAAATAAATAAATAACTAGAGTAGAAGATATTTCTGTCAACTAAAGAAAAACAGACACAATTGAGAACCTCTTACTTATGCCTGTTTTGAGTTAAAATAACCCCAACATATGTAGTTTAGAAATTTCATCCAAATCACAGTTATTCAATTAATTGAATTAGACATTATGAAATGGCAAAGTCAACATAAACTGCAATACTAAGCTTCAATAAGGCTACTTCTGCCTAAGTTAGAAGAGACACAAGTATAAGCAACACATATCCTAAAACAAAACAGACAGGAAACCTTACTTGATATTAAATATGATATGCAATAGGAAAATTTGGGAGAGAAACTGCAAGATATTAATAGAGAATAAAAGATTTATTAGAAGTTCTGGTTTTTACTGGAATATCAAATTAAGTATTAGACATTGCTTGCAGCAGTAAGAAGCTAACAAAGTAATTTCTCTATGTAAAGAGAGAATAACAACGATGCAGCAGTGAGAGAGTAGTAAGATCTAGCATAATGACATTGGGCCACTACAATTAGTGGCAAATTTTCTTCAGACTCTACTGAGCTTATCACATCACCTCTCATTTTCATACTTAATGAACACTTAAATGTCGTCTTCAAAAATTTCAGCATGGAAGCCTTCCTATTCAGGTCTCCATCTACCTAAAAGGCAGAATTTGCCACTAGGATACCTTAGATGGAAGGACACTTTATAAAGAGGCTTTTTATTCTCCAAAACATGTATGTTCATCAGATTGTCAATCACAATAACTTGGAATCTCTATCCCAATTTAAGAGAGCAAGCCAATATTTATCAACTGAGAGAATGCTGACCACAGATAGAAAAAGCAGAGAAAGTCTGCTGTACTTTTAAAATCAACAAGAAGAAAAGGTGAGAGCAGCTTTAATCTTAACTATTACTTACAGTTACCAAGTTCACAGCTCAGCAGCTGTACACAAGGTATAAAACATACACAAATATCTTTATGTATGGCCTTGCTCTTAATAGATATCAACCGCTTGCTATCTAACATGTGACCTTATGGTTTAGACAAGTTTTGTCTGGGAATATAGTAAATGATGCAAGACATCTTGTTTCCTTTCAGTACGTCTTTTTTTCAGCTTTCGGTGAAGACTGGTCTTCTTTCTGCCTTGACATTTGTAAGCAGTCTGTGCTAGGAAAAATATGACTGAATTCCCTTGTTTCAGAACACACAAGAATCTTTCCTGTACTAGTCCAGCGAAACCTAAAACCAAACATCAAAATCTTTACTTATTGTATCTGGTTTTTCATAATTATCATCCATTTGTAGAAGTATTTCACATACCCTTTCAAAAAGTATCTACTGGAGCAAAACAGTGTCCACTAACTATGGCGGGTACAAAACAACAGGACATTTACCATTTGCTATTGCATCATTGCTCAGGAGACACGAACATTAACTTATCATTTATCTTCATAAGAAAATAAGATTTTTAAATGGAGAAGCAAAGATGAAATCCAGAAGGCAATATCCTTCTGCTTACAGGAGGCAGAAAGCAATCAGACATTTGATAAGCCAAATGCTGCCACTCTGTTTGAAACAATCAAGTCAGTAGGAAGTTTCTTCTGTAGAAATAATTTGTCAGATATGTAAGTATTTTCTATCATTCTAGCAGAGATGTGCCTCTAACTCTCCTTGGCCCAAAGGACACATACCTACATTGTGAAATAAAAGTTAACAGTTACAGTTCTGTTATCTAGTATTCTATTGTGACATTACACTAAACTAATACAGCAGGAAACTGCTCCTGAATCTCTTCTACGAATTAGGATAAGCGGGTCGATCTCTGCCACGGCTGTCCCCAGCAACTGTGGCAGTCAAGGGACAGCAGAGCTGGGACAGTGTTCTATGCTCTCAGTGCTCCCCCTGCTGCTGCCAAGGCTGCTCCCAGGGGAAAATGCCTGAGGTATGCAGAAGACAAGAATAAAAAAAGAACATTACGGTATGACATACAACACCATCAGTTACTATTTTTCTACAGCAGGATCCCTGCACTAAGCAAATGTGGCCTTCTGGGATTCAGTAAGAATCCTGAAAAGGAGGAATCTCAATTATGACATACATCCTATGTCTCACAGACAGTGAAAGATTTTGGTAACCTGGGCACACCTTCCCTATATTCCCCAAGGCCTTCTCCCTACTCAATGTTTTTCTGTTTCCCATCCTCATTATCTTTTCTTTCACCTTACACTGCACATCTGCTGCATTCTTTCACAAACATTTTCCAAGTTCGCGCATCTCTTTCGTTCACTATGAGTCTAGTTAGAGTTTGACTGCGCCTCCTGTATTCTGCAAAGCAGTATCAGTAGGACAAGGACAGTCTTGTACTTAAAGCAGCTGAATGATGTGTATTCTGTACCTGCCTCTGCCATAATCCATGTGGGATGCTGGGCATGTCATTTTAAACATCTCTAAGATCGTTATTAAGTTTGCATTCCTGATCTGCTGGCTATATCAAAACTGAAGATTAGTTTGCACAAATGCTGGGCTACATCAGGATTCATCTTGAGACATTCTGTGACTATTTTCAGCAGTATATAAAGACTAAATACTCTGCAAATCCCAGCTTTAGCAAATCCAGATGTGGAATCTTGATCTCTACACCACTGCACATCAGCCCAGCCACATGGGGTATTTTCTGACTGGGGAGCCAAAAGGAACACCACATCTGGAGCAGTCACACACCTTGAACTCAAGATCAGTGATATCTGATTCTGAGGAGATACTCCCGTAACTTGGAAGTCAGTACAGTCAAGTTAATTGACTGCATGTAACAAACACAAAATGTATTAACTTTAGGCAAATGTGATTAATTCACATACATGAGGAAAACTACATGATTGTGCCGTTGCTGCCCCTCAGTGGGCAAGTGCTATTGACACCTATCATGATGAGTACCCCAAAATTAATCATCATTCTGTCTCCAGAGCAGGATCTGATGCTACACAGGAAATACACCCCGGAACCAGATGACAAATACGATGCATGCTGAATAAGGTCAAAAATTTAAGTAGAAATTAGATTACATCTGAACATGTATTGAAAGTAGAGCAATACATGTGACATTTTTAATTCATCCTTCCATGTAGCATAAATAATGACAATTATGATTCTGAATCTTTGCACTACTCTCATAAAAGGATATAAGCATTCACAAAACAAAACTTTTAGGATTTAAAAACCTAATAGGTTATCAATTACCAGAAAATAACAGGCATAAACTAAAAAAAGACACCTTTTCTATATTGTTAAAAGAATTGTATTTTTCAAACCTTAAGATAGCTTTTCATTTGCTAAATAACCATAAAAGAAAAAATGATCTATCAGCAGACAGACATTTACTAATAAAAAGGTTAATTTTGACTAATTAATTCTTCAGTAAACATAAAAGCTTTTGAACTGAGTGTTGTGATCTTCATATGAAAAGTATGTCATCTACACATAAAAGTTACTACCAGGACTCTCACATTTAGCAATCTAATATTCTGTGCATATATCTTAAGTGCAAAGCAAAAGACACCTCAATGTAACTCAGTAAGAATCTTCACTCTTTTCTAATTCCTGCTTAATTTTACCAAATGACAGAAAATTCAAGGATTCAATAAATCAAAAAATTGCAGAGAATGCATGACTAAGTGCTTTTATTAACAATAATTTAACCACAGTACAATGGTATTTCCAAGAATTGTATAGTAGTTGGACCCTACAGAATTTTCATTTTTAAATATTGTGGGAAGTAAATACTGTGTTTGTGTACCAGTTGAAATTAGGAGGATGAAGTATTAGCTGCTTGAAGCTGCCATACACACTATTCTGAATCAAAAAAGCACTTAGAACATCATTCTCTTAAACTAATTTGAACTGTTTGAAACAGCACCTGGATAAACACACCATGCAATGGACGAGCAACTGGCCCATGGGTCAGACACAAATGAACGTTTCAGTGAATGGGGTAACATCAGACTGGAGACCTGTCACTTGGTGGGGTAGGTTACACATGGCTCCATCCTTGACCCAGTGCTCTTCATTCAATCTTCCTTAATGACTTGGAGATAGGACTGGAAAGGATACTTACCAGGTTCACAGAGGAAACAAAATTGGGAAGGGCTCCCTGAAAGGCAGGGAGGCCCTGCAGAGAGACCTCAGCAAATCAGAGGACTGGGCAATCAGCAACCATAGGAAGTCCAAGGGGAAGTGCCAGATTCTGCACCTGGGGTTTGATAACCTCAGATGAACAGACAGACTGGAGAACAAGACGCTGGAAAGCAGTGCCATGGAAAGGGAGCTGGGGGTCCTGGTTGATGGCAAGTTGAATATGAGCCAGCAGTGCCCTGGCAGCCAGGAGGGCCAGCCTGGGGTGTCCTGGGGAGCATCAGACACAGCATCATCACCACTGGGCAAGGGAGGGGATTGTCCCCTTTGCTCTGCACTGGGGCGGCCTCACCTTGAGTGCTGTGTGCAGCTTTGGGCACCACAATATAAAACAGAGATTAAACTATTAGAGAGCTAAACTATTGGGCCAAAGGAGAGCTACAAAGATGGTGAAAGGCCTTGAGGGGAAGGGGTATGTGGAGCAGCTGAGGACACTTGGTCTGTTCAGCCTGGAGGAGAGGAGACTGAGGGGAGACCTCACTTCAGTGTATGACATTCCCATGAGAGGAAGAGGAGTGGCAGGCACAGGTTATTAGGAAAAGGTTCTTCACACAGAGAGTGGTTTAGCACTGAACAGGTTCCCCAGGGACAGTGGTCACAGCTACAGCCAGACAGAGCTCAAGACATGTTTGGACAATACATCTCACACACATGGTGTGATTCTTGAGGTGTCCTGGGCAGGGCCAGGAGCTGGACCTGATGATCCTTGTGGGCCCCTTCCAACTCAGTTTATTCTGTAATTCTGTGACTTAGTAAATTACTTGTTTAATCTATGGATTAAGCTACTTCTCTATAATGTATCAGAACATAGGCACTTCCATAACTTACTCCACTCTAATATTTGTGTTTGAGACAGAATTAAACTGCCAAATTTCTCTCTCTTAATATTACCTAAAATAAAGTGAACTTGTGTTTTAAACAATTGTCCATCTTTAAGCACATACCTAATACTAATAAATCAGACTATGCACACTTAATTTTAAATGTTTAATATCAAAGCACTTCAAGTGCTTTACCATGAAAAAGAACTTAGCACATGAAGCATAAAGCCCTAAAACAGAATTCACCCAGGAAGTCATTTAGACTGCAAGGACACTCTGCTATAAAAATGTGTTTCTAGGAATGCCTTTCCATCCCACAGGCATAGTAGATTTGACCTAAGTTGGTATGTAGGAAGGGTACACACAAATATAAGCTGTGCAAAAAGGTAGGAATTTGGTAACTTTTTTTTAACCACATGAACAGTTCCAATAAAGTTAATGGAATTTCTCATGTTAATGACAGACTTATGCGTCTCCCTGATTCAATATTATGCACATGACTCACTCCAAAATGTGACTCACCGAAAAACTCATGTACCAGATGAAACAGAAGAAACTGATAATGAAGGGCATAGAAGCCCACAGAAAAGCAAAATCAAGTGTTAATAATTTTCAAAATATTAAATAGAATTAAAAGCTACAGAATATTTGCCCTTGCATAAAGGAAAAAAATCATAATTCAAAGTAATGACCAGCATTTTTTGCTTTAAATGTCTCAGAGAAAATACTGCTTGGAAAACAGCTACAGAGGCATCTCCTTATTTAACAGTCCTATACCATCTGAATGTTTTCATATAACATTTTAAAAACTCGGTGCAATGTAATTGCCATGAAAGTCAGCTGTAAACCATACATTTTTCCTTTTTTAAAATTGTGAAAGAGAGGGTGGGTAAGTGGGTGGCCGTATGATGAAACTTATAGAAAATACATTATTTGTCATGAAATAGAGCAGAAGGGAGAGAAATTCAAGTAAGGGAAAAAATCAGGTGGTAAGAGAGTAGGCAGAAGTCACCACTTTATTACTCCTCCACTGCACAGTTTTTTTATTTAGCATACATATTCTCAGTAAAAGTGTGCTACTGAAAATGCAGTTATTATTCCATTAAGTTGCTGCTGGCTTAATAAAGGACATAAAAGAAAATCATACCTGAACAGACAAAGCCAATCTAGAGAAGATACAGTACTGAGTAAACCATTTGAAGATGAATGCTGGTTGAGAGTGGATAATCAAAAGAGCTTTGAAGAACATTTTTGCCAGATGATTTACAGATCCAGCAGTAACAAATTACTAGTGGTTTGTCATATTGGCAGCCAAGTGCTAAACAAAATGTAAACACAACACAATAGAACAGCTGAGAGTTGAAATGTCCTAGCAGGCTATAGAAGTTGAAGGCCTAACTGGAAAAGATCAGTCAAAGAGTAATCTACCTTTTGTTCTCAGAAGCACAAACAACAGCTCAGAGGTGTTGAAAACGATCATGCACACCCACACCCCCATCAGAGATGCAGAGTACTATCTACTGGACAACAGCTCTCAATGCAGCTCGATTTACATGGCATGTGGAAGCAGCATTCAAAATCATCTTCACTAGGAAGGCAAAGTCTGCTACAGCTGGTAGGAAAATCTGCCAGTGTGAAGCTCACATACTGCACGTTGCCGCTTTTCCCTGTCTTATATAATTAAGCCAGTGATGTTACTGCAGTCATCTGAATAACCACTACTACCAGAGATGTAGGACAGGGGGTGCTTTTCCTGTGCCAGCTCATTGGTACTGCTCTTTCTGCCTGTGGTAGATTCAACACCGCACATACAGATCCACAGCAATACAAGCACACCTTTATGTTCTTTTCCAGATACACTCCTAAGGAGCTGAAGACTTAATATTTAAATTCTTTCTCTAGCCACTCATAACCTAATGTCTTAAAGCTCCTATAAAATACAGATAAAAGATTACTGACTGGCTGGTCTATCTATAACTCCTGTGAAACACTGTATTTCTTAGAAAGTATCAATGACTGAATAAGTGATCGAGATCTGTTAAAATTATTTAGATTTCCTAAAGGAAATGCCAATGACAGAGACAAAGGCAAGGCAATAAATATTACAGTACCCATAAGTAAGAAACTATTAATAATTAAAAGAAAGACCAGTTTAGCAATAAAAAAAAGAAATTATATTTTAATATGATTTTTGTCTAAGTTTGACAGGCAGTATTGAGGCTACTTCTTCACAGATTGTGTACAGCCCATATCTCAGAGCTATTATGCAGAGCACCAATATCAACAAAAATAATAGTGGCAGTATTAATGCAAATTGATTAATCTCAAATAATTACTGAAGCAAATAAAATTTAAGAGCCTCTTCTGAGATCCTCCCTCATGACACTAAACTGAAACTTATGGTAAATTCAGGAAGGATAGTTACCAAGAGAAGAGAAATGAAAATATTCAGAAATTGTGTGTATCAATCAATCACATTTCTCTGGAAAAATAAAAAAACTTGTGTAAAGACCAGTACATGCATCATGTGATACATCAAGTAAATCTGGTTTCTGATTCCAATCTCAGTTTAAAAACTTATACCACTGAACTCAGCCAAGGATTCCAGAATATATTAAAGTCACAGAAAAGCTAAGGTGTGCATTTCTAGCACACTCTTGATCTCCATGGGGAAACATTTCTAATGCATAGTAAATATCAGGCATTTGCCCTTAACTGAATTCCTCAAGATCTTCTATTTTATAGAGTTATAGGAATCTGGTTCAACACATTTTTCTATACATTTTCTACTTGCTAAGCTTATTAACGTGGGCTGAAAAAATCTGTCAATAGAACAAAATGAAACTCTCAGGAGTGGTCAACTATTTCAAGACTTAAGGATAAAAATACTGAATTTACTTTATATGCCTATTATAAAACAAATCTACTTGTTGCCATTAGGATAGAATAAAAATGAAATTAAACAAGTAGTCCAAACAAACTGTCAATGTTCTAATTTCAGCTACTAAACAATTTTAAAAGAAAGTATTATTTTGTAGTAATTTATCATGGGTGGTCATTTTGCCCTGTGAAATATGGCCCACTATTTATCATTAGCATTATTTGTATACCTCTTACTAAGAAGAAAAGAAAGTTGAGACTGCTGCTTCTAAGAAAGTACCTACTTATTCAACTTGAAAAGAATCATACAATAAAATATAGTGAATACATTTAATCTCCACCCCTTAATGGATCCTGCAGAAGTTCACACAGCTCTGATAGATTAGAAGTCTCCATCTCCTGTTTATACCATCAGGATAAAATGATGCTGTTCCACTCATCACAGAAAACCACTGAGACATAACCATGTGGTTCTTACTTCTCTCATGCATTTCCTGTCAGAGGGTGATCATCAGGCTTCACTGCAAGTTCCAAGCTTAATGACTTTATTCTTACACTAATGACATAAACATTAAATAAGTGTTGACTTGAGGTATATATAAAAACATTTAATTTTTTTTCTCTACTGTTTGTAACTTGATGTTCGGTAGAACACTCATTTCTTATGAGGTCACTACGTATTACAAAGCTTAATTGAACCTTTATTGGTACCTGCTGACAATAGTGATAAGAGTTCTAAAATATTACAGAAATTCTTACTTCTTAAAAATGCAGAAACATAAAAAGCTGAAAAGTTCTAGAAGTTCTAGTTTTGTTTAGATTGCAGGCTAGATTCTCCTTCTTTCCTTACTAACTCAGTTATGTTTTCCCTCAGGTAAACATCTACATATGACTGTGAAAAACAAATCTCCCACATACCTAAACTCAGTCTTCTCATATTCTATTAAAAGCAGTTTTTCCAGAGACCAAAAAGTAAATTTTCAGAAATTAAAATCTGATTGTACCTAAATGTTGGCAAAGTCTTTCATACTCCTTCTAGACCTCATACATTGTTCCATACTCTATTGCTCAAATGTGATAAACCAATACCCCTTTGGAGTACCACCACTCCTACTGGTGATGCTCTAAATATACATAGGCAGAAAATGTATTTTGAGAAAACCAAGGAAGATCAAGATGAAAAGAACTTTTTGTTCTCTTGTGAAAGAGAATCTGAAAACCTGATTCTGACTGGAACACTGGAGAACAGTCTGAGGAGAGAAGAAACCTAAGGAAAATGGAGGGTATGAGTCCATGACAGATTTTTTTTGACAGATTTCTAAGGAGGGTCAGGGCTTGAGGGAAGCACCTCTGGTGACCAGTAGCTTAGTCATCCTGATGATTTGGTTTTATAATAATATGATAAAGAGAGAGTTGATGTTAACATTAAAAAGTCACCTGGTCTGGGTGGAAATCGCATGGTATTATCTTCTCATTCTGTTCTCCGGGAGTGACTGAAACTCTCTTGGAAGGTCCTAAATGAATCTAGACACTGGAGCTTAAAAATGGACATCATATTGTACACTACAGCATACTCCCAGGAGAAAGTACCGAAGAAAATGGAAGAGACAGGGGTTCTGCAATGCATGTATTGGCAACAGTGGCACAACGGCACAGGCAGCTTAGGGATGTTAAAAAAAATAATGAAACACAGATGAAAAAGAAGGTTCTCAAAAGCATTGAATAACACATAAAAAAAAAGAATTTAAAGAAAGCAAATACATTTTATATTGGGAAGATTATTTCAAGATCAGTTCTGATAGAGGCCTATAGTTCTGATAGATCTTGGCTAATCCTATTGAGATTAGTAGGTATCTTTGGTGTTCATCTAAGTATAATGAAACAGAGATGACTCTTCAAATTACATATGTGCTCAGTATTGAACTAAAATTGTCCTTGTGAAAAAAAATTTTAAATCTATTATAGTCAATTTAATAAAATCTAGCTGTCTAACAGAATTTTTGAGTAGACAAAGTTTTACCCATCATTGCCAGAGCACCCCAAATTTACACACAGCTTTATAACCATAAAGACAAACAAGCCCTTTGATCTGAAAAGCTTGCATTATAATTACTTTATATGGAAAAAATTCTAAACCCATATCCAAGATCCTTATGTAAAAGATTTAGCTGAGATGCAGGACAAGCAAAAGTGCTTTGCAGCATGGAAAGACTTACATACAAAATAAACTTGAAAATGCTAAGATTACTTAGTCAGGAAAAAGAAAGCTTTAAGAAAGAACAAGCCTGAAGTATTGCAAATTATGGAGGGTGTGCACAAAACATTTGTTCTCTTCTGCTGTCAGATTTTACCATGTAAGAATAAATGGAAGCATATACTCAGCCAACAAAAGAAAATGCGTGTGTATAGAGCACACGTTCTGCAAAACAGCAATAGAAGGTCATGGTGGTAAACAATGTGACAGACTGGAGCAAAAGGATTAGATACCTTTAGGCTTCACCACTGCAAGCTAAACACGTAACAGCATTCAGAGAGATGCATTTGTCTGTAAGCTATTTTCCTGCTAGTACCTGATAGTCAAGGAATTTGCCACACACACATAATTGCACAGACTGCTTAAATATTCCAGAAAATCATTCTAGTGGAAAAAGGAGTAAGTATTTTTTAATGCAGACTAAATGAACTGGTGGCCTGGCTAGCACTTTCTCCCAGTTATACTTAACTCCATATAGTTTAAATCATACTAAGTGTTGTCATGTTTCGAGATTTTATATCCTTAAACAAGCACTGACTTTCTCACCCGGTAGGTCTGTGCAGCTCGCTGGAGGATTGTCTAGCAATCCTTCTACCCGAAATCACAGCAGCAGGGAGCTGCAGGCCGAGTTAGTCAGCTGTGAAGCATGCTACCAGGCAAATCATTCTGCACAGAGTTCCACATAGCTGCTGTTAGGACCCCTCTAACACAAATTTTTACAACACTGTGCTGAAGCATAGCCTAACCTACAGACACAGATTATAATATTTTTTAATAGCTATAGAACACAGGTTAGGACAGGACAAAATAAGAATGTCTGGACTCCACTAGGTAGCTTAAAAGAGGGGGCAAAAATTTGCATCAAGTTGGTTTCCCTCTGCTTCTTCGTAATCACTAGCTCATGTTTAAATAGAATTTAGAAATCATTTTGTAAAGCAGCTTATAGAAAGTATATCATTCTATGTTGACCAAGTGGATGTTTGGTACTAGATGTCCCACTATAAATAACTAGTGAAAAAAGGTACCAGCAACAACAGCTCTCAGTGGGAAATACTACTGTGTGCACTAGAAATTGGGAGTAGCAGATGGTTTTCACTTGGCTTTTTAAATCAATTTTTAAAGTTATATAATCTTATCTTCAGAGAGTGGGTAGACCTTTCTGACAAGGGAATCTCAAAAAGTAATGTTTACGTGTACCGGGAGAGATGGCCTTCATACTTTTACTTCCCATAAAAATAAGAGTCAGTACATGCTTGCAAAATAGCATTCATTACTGAACTGAATGAAAAAGCAATTTAATCCAAAATTCTTGCAACATCAAAATTTGGCAATACCTAAATGATCTAATACTATTACAAAAAGGGAATTCTGTAAAGCAACAATCTTCCAAACACTGTCTCTCACTACAATTCTCTTCCATTTTTAATACATCATAAATATCTGCAAAATACATTGAAGCTTTATTCTCAAATTCAGTAAATGTTACTATATAAAATAATTTAAAATTTATCTGTTTCTGTCCTTGAAGTCCCAAACAATCAGGCCTGATTTTCTTACTATTCCCTAATGAAAAAGCAACCAAAATTGTTCTGGAATGTGTTTTTAATGTATCCTCATTAGTAAGCCATTGTATATACTTCTGGCTCACTCATCATCATTGTTCTGTGAAATTTTGTATCCCTCTCTCAATAATGCATGCACACGAGTGTGAGGTATTTTTAAAGGCTCAAGACAGCAATTATTTTACTCAAGCATGTATGGTCACTCTTAGCTATTATATTTCAGTCCAGCAATCATTTATTTAAATATTATATTGAAAGTAAAAACCAAAACGGTATTCTGGAATAATGCTACTAAATTGTTTACTTCAATATTCTTCAACAAATTCTAGTGATTATTACATTATGAAATAATTTTTTTAAAAAAAGGTGTGCTTTTTATAAAAAACAATTGTTCTTTTTTTTAGACAAAAAATTAATCAGAATGACTGATTTCTGAAAAAAAAAATGCATAAATTTTATCCACCCTAATATATTCTCTTAGTCCACTTTCAAAACCACATAATTCTCTGCTTTTGAATGCCTCCTTAGATATAAACCAAACATGATTACAGTTTTATTACTGTTATATAGCCTCATCTTCTTGATATTCTGACATAAGAGTAAAAATTATATCTTTGAATATGTACCATCACTGTTTTCAGCAATGTTATTATATTTTTAAGTATATTTTTTTCTACTCTCTCAACATGCACAAGTATCAACTTTCCTTTCTGGATGACAGAATTAAGCAGAAACTGGCATTTATATGCCTGTGATGAAATCCAAATCTTTTCCCTGAGACTACACAGAACCTTTCCTCATGTTTAAACTTAAATTGCTGCTGCCAACCTTTATTATCTGTTATATAACCACATTAAATTTAAACAGATATGCTGCTGCCACTTCTGTGAAACCCCTCTGTAGTGCAGTGACTACACAGTTTTACTACCTTCAGCTTAAAAAAAATAAATTAGGGGCACCTTAAACTTAAGTTTCTCAGTATTTATGTCATGTAATTAAGCAAAATCTTTTAACATATACTCTGCTTTTAAGAATACAGAGAACTCTCTGGAGCTGTTTCTTTAATCTAAACTCATGTCACAAATCCAAAGACAGTAAGATACTGCATTTGCACTTGAAAATCAATAACACATTTTTTTTATTATGCTTCTGAACACAAAAGCATAAATGTAAAAGCAAACATTGCAAGAAACCACCTACTACATGAGATTAAAGAGACTGTTCTAAAGAAAATACTTCAATTTGGAGCTTCAGTTTTATTGAAGTGACACATTTTAAAATTAGTTGTAGTTCAAAAAACCTCAAGAGTTCCCAAAAAATATGGAAAATAGTTATGGTTACTACATGAAAAAAACCCCACACTTTTCAAAGTAAGGACTGGCATAAACTTTTGAATACAGGGTAAGATGCAGCCCTTTCAAGAGTCAATTTTAGAAAAATATTTTTTAAATAAAATATTAAGTTTATTAAAAAATAAGTCTGAGATTTCTTGTATCCAACATGTACATCTAGAAACTGCATATATACATACACATGCAAGTGTAGAAGCGCTTAATCCCTACTTTTTGTTTTGTAGTCACAGGCTGTCCAAAGTAAATAAAAAAGTAACATATTCTTTAATATCCATTGGAATTTCTTACATGTACAAAAAGCCTATATTTCTATTGATGTTATTTTTTAAAGAAACACAATGTGCAAATACATTGCAATAAAGATGGCCTATTTCTGTGTTTAATAGTACATTTAGAATGATTTGTCCTCACATGAATACATACACATCAATCTCACACCTGACAAGAAACTGGTAATGATCTTAGTACTTCAAGGATAGAGAAATCTAAAGCAATTTACTTGCTGGAGCTCAGGATTCTCACAATACCCACTTTGACAGTCTTCTGTTCATTTTCCTGACACATTTAATTTTTCTGGATCCCTGCTTTGCATGTTGTATCTATTTAAACTTTCCTGTTGGCTGTTCAATTCACGCAGATTGTTTGAATACACACCCGGTGTGTAACCTCTTTGCCATTATACACTTCTAAATTTAGTCCCAATGTTTTAGTTTGCAGTTTAAATGTATGTCATGATGTTCCATAAATTTTTCTCCTAGAGGAACTAAAGGTGTTCATTTTGAAGCAATTTGGACTATCAACTGTGTTAAAATGCACAATTTTAATGCAGCAATGAAAAAAAGTTGGAAAACTCTTATATAAGATGGTTGCTTTTGTTCTTGAAATTACTGAACCAGACTGCCATCTATTGGAAAATATATATTTTTTTTAATTATACTTTTTTTTAGAAAAAATCCCTGAAACTGCTATAATTTACTGTCAAAAGCTGATTTTGCTAACAATCATACTTAATTCAGCTTGAAAAGGAAACACCTTTGTTGACTCGACTGTGATAAAGTCAAGGATTTTCCTGTATCTTTTTCCACCTCGTTTGCTGGAACCTGTTTTGAAGCACAGCTCCTTTTCTAACTTGCTGAACAATCAAATTGTAGTTTTTTTGAAAGATTTTTCAAAAGGGAACATAGAAAACCTGAATTATGTCAGCACTATGCAATACAAAAGTATAAAGCTTTGCCAGCTTGCCTGTGCAAGGGCTTTCCATGCCTTTGCACACACAGGGTAAATAAAGAGTTAATGCAAATCACAGTGACCAAAATGGGAGAAGCAAAGACAGGAACTGGAGGCAAAAATCTGTGAATTGATCATCAATGCTGCCCCGCATACAAGTCATTGAGAAATACTAGGAATTCCAGCTAAAATGATGCATAGCTGCATGAATGCCTTTTGAAGCCCTCTCTGAAGTAGAATTGCAAAACAGTGCTCAATCTGGCCTTTAATTTTGTGGAGACAATGAACAGGAGGTTGTTGTAATGTATTTGTTTTAATGACCAGTAAAGATAGACTAGAAAATATGGCATTAATATTTTACATGACAGCACACCAAACACAGCCAGAGTTGCAAAAGAAAACCTTTAAATTATAAAGTTTCCAGTGCAGCTTTAACATACTTTAGTTTACTCTTTGTAATGCACTCTTCAAGTAAAAGATCTCATTGACTTAGTCTCATCTGACTTTGTGCTATTCAGCATTCAGAGTTTTCTCCCTCTTCATTAATCACTGCCCCCCATTCAGGAAGTTAACACAATCTGCTCTTCCGATTTTTGGAATGGAAGCATCCTGGAGAGACATTTTTACTCATCTCCAGATCTCTTCCTACACATGTTTACAACATGGGTCTGCTGTTACTGTCCTTACTTCTGCTTACTGCTCCCTTGTACTCTCCCTCTCCCAAATGTTATGCCTTCCAGTCCTCAAGATCCTGACCACCAGTTTTACTATTCAGCTCCCCCATGTCCCAAGGAAACTTAAGAGACAAAGCTGACTAGTAATTTGAAACTCAGAAGACTAAACCCAGAAGTTTTTTTTTCTTTTCATATTTTTCTCTTTTTTATTTTTTTTCTTTTTCACCTAACCTCAGAGCTGTGCAAACTCTGCTTCCTATTTGACTTGAAAATACTGTAAGCACATAAATCTCTGTCGTTTTAATGCCTTGTAACAAACCACACACTTGGCCAATACAAACATATAAAGTAATAAAAACATGTATTGTTTTCAATGCAAAATTTGATGAAAATTAGTTCCTTACTACAAATGTTCCAGAACAACTTGTTATGTTGTTGGATGACTACTTGTCTAATAACACAGCAAATGGAAGAATGGATTCAATTCTGTCTTTAACCTAAAAGACTTCCAACCCACTTCTTTCAAAGAAAGTACAGAATTCTAGAAGTGCTGTATGACTGAGCAAGAAACAATGCAAGATGGCTAAGACCAGAAAAGGAGGAGAATGTGCCTGTGAACAAGGCATCCAAAGTCCTACTCTCCGGATTGCACTGGTATTCTTTCCTGCATTGTACACTGGTGGCTGTACAATGCAGAAACAATACTAGAAGGGATCACAGACTAATGATTAGTACTTTATCTGGGAGACTATAAAACCAATGTTGAAACTCACCTCTATGCCATGGACAAAATTGAACACCACTCTTCTAGATGAAGCATTTATTGTCAAGTTATTGCATTAAAAAGCAAGCATCTACACTACCCTTACACTAAACAAAAACTGTGAGTCCCACTCTTTCAAATAGTAGAGGTTGGCACTTAAAATTCAGGACAGAATTCCAGGCTGTGGATTCTGGATGGACAGATACTCCTTTCTGCAGTCCCAAATCAACCTTAACCTCATTTAGGCAGAGCAGTATTACAGTTGTTTAGGCCCTCATGAAAAGAGACAACTATCAAAAATTGCTTTGAAATACACTCTGATGCCTTCTCTTTCCCAAGCCCATGCTATCTTCAGGAGGTGGCTCCTGATGCTCCTTGCTCCGTCTTCCTAAGTTTATAAGTAACTATTTAAATCAGAAATTCCCTAATCTTAGCCTCCTATTTCTCTGAACAACAGCATGATGCAAAAAAAGCCGATGTCTCCTAGCAGCCAGTGCCTTTGCAGAATCTCCCTAAAGGTCACAAAGTGGCATGACTTGGGGTTTGGAAACTTCAGATTGCTGAACTGCATGAAGCTGAAAAGCCTTCAACAGTCATTGTCTCTGGAATCAACATTTGTTCAGGAAATGGCACCGCCTAGCACATCAGCAACAGGGACCTAACTTCTACACCTCCTCAGAGCTGATGGGGGCACAGCCAGCAAGGACAGTTAGGAAACACCTGCTGATTTGAACCTGAAGTAACGGAAACACCCCAGGTGTGATTCCAGCCCTCTGTTGGAGCTGGTAACAGAGCAACACTCGGTCCAGTAGGCAGAAAGAGTCTGTGCTCCAGTGTCACATACTCCTGAGCTGCCTATACCTCCCTAGGGTCTTGGCATGAGCAGTAGAAACTAATGCGAGATCAAGAAATGCAGACAACAGATAAGAACCCACTTGGCCTCTGGAGATTCTTACAGAAGCTTCCCACAGAGGAGAAAACTTAAGTCAGAAAAAGCTGCAAAAATCTCTCTTCTTTAAAACATACCCAAGGAATCTATTTCTGACTCTCCACATCTATATACATCCTCACTTCTTTCTCTCTCTATCTTCATGTTCTTACACATAAATATTCATTTAAATTTCTTCAATCATCACACCTCTTCCATGACTATGCTTGCTGGTCCTGCTCCCAGAAGAGTTTGGCAGCATTCACCTTTGAAATAATTTTCAGAGCTAAACATATCTCTTTAGTGCTTCTTCGCAATTACTCTTTCATGACTTCTTACAGAGCATGTGTATTTTCATACCAACCATGTACTACAAAGGGAGCCTAAACACAAAGGGAAGGCACCACCTGCCCAAATTTAAAGACATTGTGTCAAAAATGGAAGCAACTTTCATTTTTTTGATGCAAGGCATCCAGGCAGCAACTGAACAGACTGAATCACTCTGAAATACATAAAAAACAAAATGGATGCTTTAGAACAAACAGGAAAATCTCACATAACAGCCAAGAGACCTCTCCATACAGATCTGTATAGCTGAGTTTACTGTAGGAAAAACATGTTCTGCCCTCCATCCTAAATTTGTGTTGGGAGTGCACATCCATCATCTTGATTACAGTTTTCTCTAAAAGAAAAGCTGGATCCCTAGTAGGAGAGCACCATAAAATGCTTTAAACAGTCCCAAACTTTGAAGATTTGTTTTCATATGTAGTTCAATATAAAATATATGAAAAATTAAAAAAAAATATATTGCCTGATTTACCTTTATATTTCCCTGTCACAGAAATCACAGGTTTAGTGTCTGAATATTTTCTCTTCACATTGTATTTCATTTAGGCCTGAGCAGACGGATTTATATGGAATACATTTTCTGCAAAATAGCAGCTGAGAAGATTTAAATAGCAGTTAGCACCTAAATTCAGAGAGACACTAGACAAGTGTCTAAAAATGCTTAAATGGGATCAGTACCTTGTTCAGATTGAATTCAATATGCATTATATATCTAAGCATTCAGACATCTAGAAGGGTTTTACAAAAGTATCTACTGTGTTTCAGGGCAGCTATGCATCTTTGTAAATCTCATTTTGTCTCTATATATCATAATAAATCCTCCAAAACATGGAAGTCCTTAACTTGCCATGATTTTCCTCGCATAAGTGAGCATAATTTTTCTTAATTTATGAAAAATGTTAACTGAAATTTAGAACACAGCAGTTTTCCTTTGTCCTCTTCTTTATTCCTTGGGCAATCACATTTCTTTAGTGTCATGGTTTAAATTTAAGCCTAAACTAGCTGAAACCAGGAAACCTACTGAGGAAGACAATTCAATTTTTAAAAAGCCTTGTTACAGTAAAGAAAAAATGAATCCAAGAGTACTTTATTCATAATATTAGTACAATGAAGTAATCTTCAACTGTAGTTGGAAATCACTGAAGTATCACAATCACTATTTTCTGTATTAGAGATTCAGTCTTCAATACCATTAGGCTACTGAGAAAGCTGTATAGTAATAAAATGTGTAAGAAAAATAACTGAGGATGTTTAGATGGTTCCTTTGGGGGCATATCCGGTCAGAGTCTGTTAACATTTGATATTCAGTATAGTATTGAACATACTGATCTCCACTGATTTCTCTAAAAACCCCTTCCTCACCCTCCCCATGCTCAAAACAAGTAAGCTGAATGTATTAGTGGTGACATAAAAAGTCTTTCTGAGGTGTGGTAAGCAATACCTTTGTAAAATGAGGCAAACATTACATTCTAAATCTGTAAGAAGCACATGCTACATTAATTTTTTATTATAATGTTAACCTTGTACTAGTCTCACTCTTTTACTATTTTTTTCTTGAATGTGCCATAAATAAATTAGATGTAACTGAATATATTGTCCTTGTATCCCATCTTACTTACTACATTAAGCTTGGTTTGGCTTCCACTGGTCATAAGATCTTCCTCTGATACTTCCCTAAAATTTTCCAGATAATGGTCTGATAGTGTATGAGACAGATCTTCAAAAGAGTATTCCTTCTCTTGGCACAATTTGATTTCATCTAAGAGCTTTGATAATTCTCCAGTCACAGCTTCACCTTTAAAAACAGACACACCATTAGTCAGTAATTAGAATACCAGGAGTAATTTATGCCTAAAAATGAAATGCACATTCTTTAAACTTTATTGAATATCTGTTATTTTCCATATCATATCTTCTAAACAATATCTTCATGCACCATTCTCTGCTCAAAAATAATGGCATCTCATTCCAGGATGGGAATTTGCTACAGGCAATCTACATACTTCTGCATTGCCCTATATCTTGCATTTAATTAGGATGAATACATACTTACCCTTTCTCTGTTTCCTACTCCTAAAATTTCTAGAAATAGCAACTATCCAAAAACATAAAATAAATCCAGCAAAGGAAAGTCTTTACAAACCTACAAAATCAATATACCATACTCTGCATCGGGTTCATGTTTGCTGCTGTAATTAATTAATACACTAACTACATAAGCTGCATAAACTATGAATGACTAAGAATGCATATCTCCCCCATCAAAGCAGCTATGCTTTATGAATAATTCTTGCTCACTCTCCCAGGATCAAATGGAATGGTGGAAGAACATACTGGGCAAACCTCACACGTTTAAAACATGCCTCCCTACAGCAGTCTATCAGAAACTCACCTTCTGCATTGTGTTTGATGTTTTCTCCTTAATTTATTAGATTTCTTATTGAAGAAATCTACCAGAACAGTAAGACAATATTGGAAATAGTGGTAGTAATAAGTACTAAAATCCCACTGAGTGCTAACCATTCTGCAAATAGTCTACTGGCAGCAGCAAGGCCTCCACAGACTGAAAAGCTGCTCATTATGATCAACCACATTGGGTTCTGATTATCTACCGTGTGTTTCACAGCTACCTTCATTAATAGCAATGAATGAAAAAGCCAGGGGTTTCCAGGAGCAAGTAAGAAACCCTGTTTCTTAACTAGGTTTACAACCGTCATATTGGTGGGAACTGCAGCGCTTAGACTTGATAAAATACAGATGCTTCCATGCTACTCCATCTTTGAAAATAAAATGCTGTAAAGGAAAAACAGAGTGAGCATATTAAGCTCAGCATACATAAAACAGACTTAAGTACACTCCCATAACTAAAGAATCCACTGGTAAGACTGTATATCTGCCTGGTGTAGAGCTCTGTTTGTTTCATTTCTTTTTCATAGTTACTGCTTGCTATGCTAAGTAAACACTAATATTCAAAAATATATTTAAAGTTATAACCATGTCCAGTTATTACCAAAATTTTCAGAGAAAGGAACAGTTCTTAATTAAAAGCATTTAATTACCTCTTAATATCTAACAGAAATTTTGCTTTCAAAACTCTTGCTACTCTTAGTCAATGATAGCTTTGCATGAAACATGTAAATTAAGTAAAAATATAATCAGGTTCATTTATACTCTGCTTCTTAATTAGAAAATTGAAATTATTCCAGATTAATATTATAACAAAAAAATTGGGAGCAAAATACCTAAATATTAAAAACTATTCTAAAATCAGGATGCATTGGTGCTATAAAGAAATAGAACCACTGCTTCCTACAGAACTATGTTCACATCCCCAGTCCCATATTCTCCCACATATAGCCTGCAGTATTTCTGACTGGGCAAGAATGAATTCTGTGTGACAAAACTGGACTGACCTGGGTGAGAGTGCAGTAGCTGACTGCAGTCAGAATACATAAGAGACACATTTTGCCTATTTCTTTCAGGGCAAGGTCTAATTAGGGTCTTTCTCCTCTATCCAGCTCCCTATTTTCATGAAAGTCAGAGAAAGGTAATTGATAGTGCTATCCCTCTTCCAAAGTTGGTTTAAATTATTTGAAATTAGATTGTCAGAGAATGGCAGACAGATTGATGGGAAGCACAATCAAATACAATTTCTTTTCTTTAGTACCAGATTACACAGTAGACAAGCAAAACCCAGCTAGCATGTTTTACATTATTTATACCTTGTAAGAGGAAATAAGGAATGTGAGATCATGACCTTATTGTTAAGAAGTAAAACATATTTTAAAAATATTGGCTCCTAAATTTCAGGACAGACACTTCTATTGCATATGGTAGTTGGCTTCACAATCCCACTAATCTCAAAGGAACCATTTATCTTCACACACCACATATGTGTTAAGTACCCCAATGGGAAACATCCTTGGAACTATAGCAGTTGTTCACTATCACCATGACGACCATAATCTGGCATGCATCAGGAAGTTTTGTTTTCCCTTGTATGAAAACTCTCCCAGTGAACATGTTAAAGAAAAAAAGAACATGTTAAAAAAGAAAAAAAAAAAAATCAAACCAAAAACACAAAAAGCCACTACCAACCAAAGTAACACCACAACTCACACAACAAAACCAAGGACAGGGTTAGTTACTTGCCAGCAGTCAATTACATTCAGTCTGGATGATTACTGAAGGCAGTAGTCAGGTTTGGTTATACAGGAGGATGATTTTCATGAAAGAGCAGAATGACACCACACTCAGGAAAGCCCTGTTTTAGTGGCTGTGGTGTGTAAATGGTGAAAGAAGATAAAATGGGAGTGCATGCACACAACAGTGACTGCCACAGTGTATGAAAGCTGTGTTAGAAGATGAATGGAAGAGCAGTACACTTTTGACCTTTGAAAGAGGCTTCCAAAATGTAAAACAATTGGTAGATGCACTCATTGGGAAAGATGAAGGAAATTCAATTTTTAAGCTGAATGCGAACAATGCCTGCAGAGTATTTCAACATACTTAGAATTTTTGTTTTACTTGATTATGAAATGGATAAGGTCAGGTGAATTAAAAAGATTTAAGACCAAACAATGCAGTACATTGTAATCCATGACTTGTCCTTTCGGAAAATACAGTTCCTTGCTTTTCTATATGACATGGATTACAGTGTATGTAGTCAGGATAGGTAATTCATGGTAGAAAAAAACCTACTTGATACCAATAACTTTCCTAATATTTTTTTCCATTTTATAAGTTTGTAAGAATGCTAATACTAAAGAGAAAGTCAGTGCAGCTTTTGCATTCACAGAGTACATGTATTTACTTTTAGCCTTGGGAGACGGAGGAACTTCTGGGGACAAAACGCAAGACTGATGTTCTGCGCATTCCAGTGGGCGCTCCTCTGAAATACTTGCATTTCCTGTTTCCATATATTCTGCAAGTTAAAGATACACATACACTTAAAATACTGACTTAAGGAGGTTTATTTCAATCAAAAGTATATTTGCTACTTTGTTTTACATAAAAGCCTTTCCAATTTTTCATATTACCACACTGTAATTATTCATAAAACTGCAGCAAGGCAATCATTTGTTGAAAGTACTATAAAACACTATAATGGCCAGTCCTCTAGTCTGTGGAAATGGCTACAGAAATCCTATTGTAAGGGTAATGAGTTCAGATTATCCCTGTGTTTTTCTCGTCTCCCTGAAATACCAATGTAACTGTTCCACTATATTATTACAGTTAAAAGAGACTTTTATTCTAAGTTTGTGGAGAGTTTTTAGTCAAGATAGTCAGAATGTTCACAATACATACAAACACTGATATTGTTAAGAAAACTGAGTGTTCTGCTTGCAGCATAGATATAGTACATGAGAAAAAAAAAAAAACAATATTGAAAATTTAGTTAAAAACAGCAGTTTAAAAAGCAATGTGCCAAAATTTCTGTTTTTTCTCCTTGAAACTTCCCTTGCCCCACATTCGCTACGTTTACAAAGACAGTGAAACATGAAATAGTGCATGTGCTAAACTTCAGTTTCATTACTGTTCTTTTCACATAAATATCTACATTACTTTCATGTGCTCCTCTACACAAGCTACCTCAATAGAAGACTAAAACCTTAATGAATTGCAATAATAAATAAGAAATTGATTTATGCAATAGTGGCACTTTTTTTTTTTCAGCAGAGTGACTGGTTCTCAATTCTGGGAGGTACTCTGCATCTGCATTTTCTTGAGTTTCTGAAGTTGCTTAAATAATTTCATTCCAATACTGATGGTAACCACAATAGCACATGTTGCAACACACACAGCAGCAAAGTACAAGAACTTCTTCCACAAATGTCACACTGAAGCACTAAGGAGTTTCTGGGAAGTAAAATCTCCCTGATTTAATTTCTACAGTCTACAATCCACTTGTTTAGTTTGCTGTTATTCATGATTAAATAACAAATCCCAAAACCCAAATACAATCTGTGATAGAACAGACATCTGAGAAACTGAAATTGGAAATGGCATAGAACAGTACTCAGTTTCAAAATGCTTTGCAGATTGTTAGGGTATTTTTTTTAAAATTGTATTATTTGAAAGTGCCATATTTAAATTTGATGGCTGGCAATGGTCCCTGGCATAATCTTTCATAAATTTCTTCATACGAAAATGGGTACTTTATTTTGTGTTTGTGTGTATGCGTGTGGGTCTGAAAGCAAAGAATCAAAGATGAGCCATAAGAGACCATGAGAAAACTAGTACCATGACAAAATGCTCTGGAACGTTTTGCAGCTCTGTCAGCTATGGTATTTATCAAGCTACCCTGCAAGATGGACGAGAGATAAAATGGAAGCCAGACCCAAAGAAAATTAAAAGAAAAAAGGAATTAATGTCTGGAAACTTTTTGCTTGGTAATTATGCAACTGTCCAAAAGGAAATGCAATTCTATCACGTGAATGTTACAATTATTAGATCCATACAGCTACGATTAGAAGAGGAAATAAAGAGAATATTGTGAAGAATTCTAACCTTGCTGTCACCTCACCATACAAGACTGTGGTTTTAAAATATTTCTCTATTTCTATTCTTTGTCAGGCCCCACTTCCAAGCCAACGCACTTACCTGCTGAAAGGTAGTTCTGAGGAAGAAATCTCAAGTGCAACGTAAATCTTAAATACTTACTTTAAAAAAGGCAGAGTTCCTTCCAGAAAACCTTTACAACTGGCTCACACAAGGTATGTTACAAGAGGTTTACAACAGGGTGGCAGCAGGGCAATGCTGTGAGGGTTCAACCCTTGAGACTTCAGGCTTCTGTGGGACTTCTACTCCTAACTTTCCATACTATTGAAAATTCTACCAGATGCATACAAGACAAAGACAGGGCCTCAGCTGCAAGAGGCTTATAGTCTAGGTAAATGTAAGCTTACCTATAACATTGTCAAAGAAAGAAACACAAAACAGATGATCTCTATCAAGAGCCAAAGAAAAAGCACACAAAAGCACCGGATGCTTTCAGCAGTAGCTGAATTCTATTCACTTGCAGTTGGCAAGGAATTCGTCCTCAAACCCTGCCCAAACTTACTGATTGTTGGGTGCTTGAGAGACTCCTCAGGCTGTATTATTTTTCTCAAAGTAAAAATGTAATTCAGAAAAATCTATGCTTAGTGAATTATACCACTCCAAGACCAGAAGAGTTTTCACGTCTGTGGTTTCACACAACTTTAGAGGAAAACACATCATTCCTACAATAGGGGAGAGTAAAGGCTGTACAGGACACAATCTGTTACATTCATAATGGGAAGAATGGACTATTTTATCTCTGTAAAAGAAAATACTACTTTATTTTACCCAAAATGGACCTTACAGCTCAGTGAGGATTAATACTAAGAGCTAAAAAAACTTTGTTTAGTAGGATTCTTCTCTATAGTTACCAGATTTTATCAAAGCCCCACTCAACCGAAATAGGGTCATGTGCACAAAAAGTAATACCACAGAAGTGGTCACACAGCAGTGGATATAACAATGGGGAACATAACCCAAAGAGGGAACAAGCTTTGAAAGTTCAAACAGCTGGAACTCAAGCTTTCTTAGTTTCTGTAACACCAACTAAGCCAAAGCCAAACAGACAGTAAAAACTAAACACATCAGCAGAGAAACACAGCTGCCTCTCCACCATGAAGAGAGCATGGCCCAACTCAAACAGAGCTGCTCCTGAACATCCAAGAGTGTAAAAGCACAACTTTAACTTCCGCTCCTCTTCAATCCTAATTTCTCAGTAAGGTGATAGGGTTAAGACTTTTGCTTTATTTACAAACCTTGGCTTTGTGAATAATGGTCATATTCACCCCAGAAAACTTTTTATTTTAATGGAAAATAAAAAACCCAATTTTTTTTTTAACATTTTTTCCTTCAAATGAAATATAAAGCTCCTTTCTTTTGTTTTTAGACCCTACTTCAGCCATACCATGGGGTAGATTCATATGGAGTGCTTCCTAGAACAATTTCTCCCCAAGGAGACCAAAAGGCTCTTTAACACTAGAAAAAGCAAAAAGGCCAAATTTGATCAGAATAAAAATTTGGAACACTAACTTTTTCAAGTAGAAGGCTCTCCAAGTAACTAGATCAGAGAAACAAAACACATAGAAACCACTCCTCTCCACAGCCAATGTCCCTGGAGGGGAGTGCTTACACCTCCTTCACATCTTCCTGAAGGGCAGCAATCTTCAGAAAACCTTCTGCCCTCCCTAAGACTCTTCCAGAACCGTTCTGAGGATCCTACAGCTCCATTTACTCCTACCCCAGCCTGGAAGCTCTCAAAAAGCTCTTTCCAAAACATCTCACTTGCCCCCATGGGAAGGAGCCCCACCTGAGGCTCATGACCCAATTCCACTTCTCTTTACAGGACCTGCAGTAGCAGAAAACTGACTGGTAATTAGTATTGTCAGGTGTACCAAGATAACAGACGAGCTGAGATGGAGGCTGATTCACTTCAGTCCTCTAAATTTCAGAGGAAAATTTCTAAATGATCCAAGTTTAATTTAATCCCAGAGAAAGATGAAATCAGCAGATGTTTTTGTGAGTGTGTTTAGGGAAGATAACAGAAACAAGCACTGAAGTATTCCTATGATTGTGAGATACGTAAGGGTGCAGCTAAACTTTCAGTTTTAACAACAGCAGTTAAATTAATTCAGGAACACATTTAATACTCTACAGCTTTTGCACAAGAACCTACAGAAGAAGCTGAAAAGTCCCCAGAAAAACAAAAGAAAAAATTCCATAAACAAAAAAACTCCAAACCATAAACAATGAAGGGGGATTGAGATCTCAATTATTTTTGTCCCACACATCTGTAATTAAATTCTTGACTGAAAACCTATTCCAATTCATCCCGTGAGGCCGGCCTCCTGCACTCAAGGGAATGGAATATCTACTAGTCCACAGAAAGAGAATAAGAGAAAGAGAGAGAGAATATGCCAAAACAAAACAACCCAAACAACAAGCCAGAGCTAGTGACACCAAAGCTATTTAAGCAGAGAGGAATAGAATGGAGTTCTGGTTCTGCAGCTGCTTCTGCATTTTTCATTTTTGAATAATTTGGTAACAGGTACAAACAATGTTAAGTTCCTAAGCAGCTTCAGAAGAAGAGAGGAAACAGTTTTCCACTGCATCTCCCTCCATACTGTCTATGCAGCAGTGTTTACTGTGACTTCCCGGGGCTTGTGCCATTTTTCATCTGTTTATCTAGTATCTCCTTTGTTTCATAATAACAAGAGTTCTGCTTTCAGAAATAGTAAAAGAGCAAGATTCTAACAGAGAGCATAGTGGGCTGTGGAAAAAGAGTTGAAAGACAGTACAGCTCGCACCTGCGTCACGTTCACATGTGCTAAAACTAAAACACAGCTGGTTGGTTTAATTTTAGGCCTACTAGCTTTGGCAACATCCCTTTTATCTCCAATGCCTAATTATAAAAGCCCTAAGTGCCAATACTGTTAACTGCTTCAGCACCGACTGCTGTTGTTTCACTGAGCCCATGAAATGCACCCAATAGCCTGGCCTTACTTGGCACAACATCCCAGTTCTCCCCTCTTCGAGTACATGGTGCCTGTACAGCTGTTTCTTCCTTACCACATTAAGAATCTGAACCCTAATAAGTATTTTTAAGTGAGTTCAATGCTACTCAGACCTGATGAAGACATGGAAAATAATGTGACATATGCAAAAGACAGAATTAAAACCTGAACTGGTGTTTTTATGAATTCCAATTATAACTATTAGCTTACTCAGCCTTTTTCATGTTGCTCTTTAAAGTGATCTTTTAATTTATTTTCCTTCTATCAGATAATGCGCAAACCTCTCAAAAAAGATGGCAGACTTTGCAAACAAAAAAAGTATTTTTGCAGAAATTTCCACTTGTCTTTTCCCAGGATAGTGAGAAAATATGTAAAATAAGGATCACAAAAATACTAGGATCACATCTAAAACCTCATGGGCAAAAGGCCTTGTTTCTTTAAACGAGGGAGAACAATTTCTATCCACAAATCTTAAATTCTGGGAGGGCATTTATTCACAGGTGGATAACTGTTGGGTTTAGTACCAGCTGAATGGATTTAGTGTTATTGCCTCCATGAACTGCTTCTAAACACATAAATTACTTTTATCTCCTTCAAAGGAGTTTCCCATAAATATCTCCAAAGCCAACTCAATTTTTTTTCTAAACATTTCTCACAACACTGTTATCCCTCTGCATATAGGGGTGTAGAACCTATGAGGCCCACCAGTAATACCAGTCACATTATTTCCTCGTCCATTTCTGCCAGCCTGTTCATATGCATCTTTCAGCCTTTGTTTTATATTTTAAAAGCTAGTGTTTTGTGGTAGGGACAATTATTACCTTCTGTTAATGTTACAAACTGTAAAGTGACACTCAAAACAGTGCAAGGGAGAACCAGTAAAAATTAATGAGAATGCTTGGTAATAAAATCTTAGTCTATCCTAGCAACAAGGTGAAAGAACAAATTTAGTTCCATTGTGCGTGCATAAAGCACAAAATTAGCAAGAAAATTACAAAATCTGGCCAGTAATTGTCTGACACCATTAATTTAATTTCTGTTTCCTATAAGTCTACATGAAGACATGTGAGCCGCTTTGGACAACTATCTGAAGACAGCAGCCCTAATGGGAATGTATTTGGAAACCAATAAATCTCTTAGTAATTGCCCTCTCTTTGCATGGAATTCATTATGCACTGAAGTCAAACTCAATTATAGTACATTCAGGATTCCAAAAATCACAGTGCTTTACTGATTTTTCAGCTACAATAGGGTAAATACCCACACTTTAGTGATGAGTATACTCAACTGTTTTTTCAGAGGAGAGTAGGTCAACCATACCATCAGTAGCGCTAGTACTGAATCCTGCCACTCCTGATTTTTTCAGCTTTAGCTTATAGTTCAAACTTTGATGGATAAAGCTTCAGTGAACATCTTGCTGATGAAAAAGAATTTAAGTAAGTTTCACAAGTGAGTTCTGAAGGAGCTCCTCAGGTTGTCTTAAGAGTCAGAATGGCATCTTTGTAACCATTTTTCATCCTTGCACATCACTTCTGATTATAGGCAGAGAGCAAAAATAAACAGCTGCTCATTACAAGACAGTTTCATCACTGATAAGAGCTGAAACTATTAAGCAGTCATTTTTATACTCCAAGGCACACATTTGAAAAAGATTGCGTGGCAAAGAAACAAAAAACCTTGAAATTACTGTATTTCTTTTTCTGTGTGTGTGTGGTAAAGACCAAGGGCAGGTACTGATCCATCAACAATGAGAAACCCATGAGAGGGGTTTGGGTGCTTTATTTATTCATAGAGCAAGGGTAGTTTGAAAAAAATGTTCATCAGTGGGGTTGAGACTGCAAGGTTATCATACTAAGGAGAAAATGGAACAATAAAGAGATACTAAAGTTAAAATTAGTTTAGTTGATAATGGGACTTCATGATGAATCTTAGATTAATACTTGAAGGATGATTTATTTGGATGTCTAAAAAAGTGGGAGCTCTGACTGACCCTTTTCCTGCCACTGAAGAACTTCCAGTATGACATTACCCTCTTTTCCTCTGCAAGGTAGTATGCTCATGCTGCAGCTCTGTGAGGACATAAAGGTTGAAGTTTGAGTCTGAGTCAAATTAGGAACACCCTTCTGTTGACAGGGGAAAGCCTTATGTCCCCCACACATATTTTCCTCACTACTTTTCGATGAACATTTCTGTCAGTTTCCTGGGCCAGAGGTAACTCTGGGACCTGAATTACATCAGAGACAAGCTAATTAAAACAACAAGTACATTTACAGAATTTCAATATTATTTCTTATTATTTTATATGTATCATAAATATATATTTTGTATTCTACCAGTTCATTTACTAAACCAAGTCACTTTGAAGTCTCATGTAAATGGGGGATATGTAAGGGAACTGTGTAGGCAGAAGTAGGGGAGGAAGAAGCAGGAAAGTGAGAGAAAAGACAAAGGAAAATAGGAAGAAGGGAGAGAGGGAGACCTCAAGGCAAGCTGTTAACTGGTTCATAACATGAATTTAACATATATTAAACATAAATAACAATTACTAGATTCATGCATAACATGAATCTGCTCCTTACAGGAATAACTCTCCTGGAGCCTACAAATTTTTCATTATAGTAGCTTTGTATCTTCAGTCCATCATCTTACTGGAAAGCTTTAGGGAAGCTGGTCAACAAGTTTGGAAGTTAATCAGAAAGCAAACAACGCAGTGTGGCCACGTGACCTCATTTTCTCTGGGAAATGTTCTTATGTAGTTATGCGTGAGTCTGAAGCATGAGCTAGTTCATATCTAGAACCAACACTGAACTGATTAAACTGCCTTATTTAAAGGTGAGAATAATCAATACAGATGAAGATGCAGCACATATACCTGCAGGGACCTCCTCTGTCAAATGCACTTAATGAAAACCTAATCTGAAAATGCAGGGAACAAATTTCAAAGGAAAGAAGAAATTAAGTTTTAACACGGAATTATGTTCTAGTTTCATGTTTCACTACTTCTAGAGTAGAAGATTGAAGTAAACAATGGACTTCCATCAACCTTACACCATGAAAGTTAGATGGGGAATGAGAAAAAACATATGAATGAAAAATTTTATTATTTCTCCTATAATAACAGAAAATACTGTCTGGTTTATTATTTTTTTAATTTACAGATAATGAGAAAAATATAATGAAATTATTTGAAAAATTGTTATCATCTTTCAGTCATTTAGTAGCTATTTATGAACAAATGAAGCATTTCAATTTTAGGTTACTATTACAATTTAATGGAATTGCAATTGAAATATTACAGGATGTTATGATATAACGAAGAATGCACAAAGACTAAGTGACACACCGTGCTAGTGTCAATGGCCCACAAAAGGTTTTACTCAGAAATTCAGATACTGGACATTTTTGTTCAACTAGCAAACAAGGCTTCTGCCTTTTTGAAACAAAAGACTGCTCTTTTGTATAATGAAACATTTACAGAGTAGAAATTACAATATACATTAATATTTCTCTGTTGTCTCTAACAAATGTCTAATAGAATCTGGCTTACCTTGAAGTAGAGCTGCAATTTGGAGAGACTGCTGAGATGGATGCTCTTTAAGTATATCCAAAACCGTTCTACCCAAACTGTCCTTTATGTTGGTATCAATTCCTGAAAAAAAAAGGAATCTGTGGTGGAATATTTAACCCTAAATGCTTTGGATTATAAATGTGGTATGTCAGACTTAACTACCTGACAAATTGAAAGCAAGTGGTTTTATAACTGCATTACAGCTGAAGTACAGGATACATTTCTGTTTAAAGCTTGAATAGCCTAAAAATCACATGCTGACATGGATGGTTCTTATGTTTCTATATATTATGGGGATATAAAGTAACCAAATCTGGGATTATTTTAACAGATTGTTCCTAAGCAACAGCAATCCTGAAAAGGATATTTTATAAAATCAAGAAATTCTCATAATATTTTTACTACATTTCTCTCCAAACTGCTTTAAATAATTGGGGACTTTCTAGTCCATAGTACCAGTATGAGTTGTGGGAGCAAGACTGAAAAGGTTTTCTATCTTTATGCTAATAAAACTGTACTTCATGGCAACACTTTCAAAATTCATGCCCTGAATAGACTGGAATACCCATGTATAGTATTACAGGCACTATGAACAGCCACAGCATTTCCTCACAGACTGTCCATACTGCTAACAAAGTAATGGTTTGGTTTAAAGCATGAGTTAAGTTTGAGGCTTGCCCATAATCTGAACCTGTTGTATGTGGTACTACATGACTGCCTACCTTTGTCTTGGAAATGTTTGCCTTATGGTAGAAGGCTCAAGTTGTTTTTCAGTTTAGACGTACTTTCATAAAAAGTAAAATTATGAAATGTTGTAAAACAAAGCGAAATTCTCAGGACACTGAACAAGCAGGATTTATAAGGACATTCTGAAAGCATTCACCAGAAAAGGCTGCAATTACAGTAATTTCCTAGCCCAATGGACAGTTTCCTAATTTGTTTTGTGAGAAACAAAACATTTTCTCACTGAAAAAATCCCCAAAATATTTCTGGGCTTTTTAGCAGTGGCAGTTGACTTTCAGGGGCCAGACACACCAACTCACATCTTTCCTTTGTAGTAGCTACTTATAACATCTTCTGAGCCTTTTTGAAGCAGAACTAGAGAAAAGGGGATTGTTAGGTACAAAAGGCAGAAGGTGGGGAGTGCTGCAGAAGTGCAGAGCATTTGGGGTTGAAGGAGTTCACAGTGAAGATTCTACTCCATTGTCTTGACAACTGTATACTGGTAGAGTCTGTAACATGTATTAATCTAAAAAAGGTGGACTTTTTCTGCAGTCTAAAGGGCTTCCTATGTTTGTGTGATGTTCTCCAGTCCTTCCTTTTTTATGAAATTAAAAGGCCCTGCCTTTCTGCGGGCAGGTGAAGATCCCTTTCAGCCTCCTTCTTTTTCATCCAAACAGAAAAGCAACTTGGAAGGACCTTTTTTTGTCTGAAAACAGAGCTGAGATCAGGGATACACTAGCTGAGATTCAGATGAAGAGCTGTGATTAGGACATGCCTTTTTCTGCAATATAGAAGTAACACCATGAGAACTGATAATAAAGACCAGTGAGATTCCTACATGTAATGGAAGTTTGCAGATCTGCAAGAAATTTTTTCTAAGTATTTTCATTCTCATTGGTCTTCCCATTTATCTGAGAAGATGGTTGTCTAGATGAGTAATTTATCTACAACAATTCTGAAACTTATTATGTAGTAGAGGGGTTTGTTTGGACTTTATATCCCCGTTCTTCTTTTCTTTCAGGACAAATGCAATCCTCAGAGACAAAGTGCCTTCCCCTTTCTTCACAGGCACCCAGTTTATCCAGGAAATGAAGAAGCAAGCAGAATGGTGTATTTGCTAGGAATAGCTAACTGAAGGAAATAAATGCGAACATGAATCTTCTGGTATCTAAATCAAAGAATATTCTTGGCTGCCTTTCAGAGTGAATAACAAAATTTTATGTAGCCATTTTGTTCTCATAACACATTTATTCTCAGAATATGGTGGCTTACACTGAGTCATATATGGAATTTCCCAGTCTGAACATCACCTTTGTTCTTTGTGTATAGCAATTTCTTATTCTAAAAGAGCACTTTTAATGAGAAGTACATGTTATTAGATTTGCAAAGGCTGATAAAGATAAAAGTAATTTCTATAACCAAAACGTAAGGTGGCACACACCAGATTAGGAAAATTAAGGATATTTGTTCAGTGGTTCCTGTAAATCAGATTTACCTGTTTCAAGCAAAATGCGTACTACCTCCACCTTTCCAAACAGGGCTGCTTCATGTAGGGCACTCCCTTTTTCTGTCTAGAAAAGAAATATTGTGACATTTAAAATACCAATTAATCTTTCTGTAAAGAATACACTTGGAAAATAAGTATTTCTTTTTTCCCCCTCTACTTTACCTACACAGAAAAAACACTGAATAGGCAAGAATAAATACTACCATTTTTTATTATTATTCAAGACAAATGCAAAAATGCTGTCAGTTCTACTATAAAATTAATAACCATATAAGAAAATATAGTAGGAATTTAAAAAAGATCCCTGTTAACAAGCCTGTGTTTGTGTAAAATTTCTAGATTCCTATTATAGGCAGAGAAAATCTAATCAACGTAATCAGTGGAACACAGCTCTTCAGCAGAGTTAGACAGTTTAAACATGGACATCTACAATTAGATGTTTTAACATGAAACTGGATCAGACCCTAGAAGGTCAATTCAGTTTTATGGTGAGAGATGCCCTAGGATGTCCTGGTCTCCAGCTGCTGGTCCAGTTGACATTCACATTTGATCTACCTCACATCTGCCCCATACAGATGCCTCAGATACCCTAAGGCACCCCCAACAGCTTTAGATGCCTATGCTTATGTCATTTAAATTCTACCTTACACATCTGTGAACTTGATTTTGCAGATTTTTTTGGACACAAAATTCTTTGTGAGCAGACTTCTGCTCAAATAAAATTTACAGTACTGAAAAACACACTACCTCTTTTAACAAGCTACTTTTCCTAGTATTTTATATTGCTATAAATGAAAAATTTGAACACAATAACTTTCCATCTAATAGCATTAGCACTAGCTAGAGCATTACTAGATCTCACTGAATATCTGACTTACCTCAATTTTTTTTGATAGTAAATTAGATTTTGAAATTTATTTCTGGCTTTACTGCTTGAATTTGTTTTTTCTGTAATTTATCCAAGTCATACATGCTATGGTAGAAAGACCTTAAAGATACACACACACAAAACCAAATTCTGAAATAAAAGAGTAATTCATTATTAATTAGTTGTGTCAGAATGCATCAGTGTTACAGCAATGCAATGACAGGATATTTAGAAGTAATCACAGATCCTGAGATAGGATGTGAACACACTGTAAATGTACATATATCCTACCAATGCTTAGTACATGGAGGCATAAAGCAGAGCATGCCCGATGACATCTACATCCTGCCCTTATACTAACAGTATAGCAGAGAGCAGAGGAAGTCAGTAAGAGAATATACATATGAAACACATATCTCAAAGCAATTCCTAATGTTTCCATTATCAGAAGCAATCCAGTTGAACATTCACAGGTTTATTTGGAAGAAGACTAAACATTCAGATTTACTTAGAGATGGTTTCAGAATCCTTTACTCAAACAATATCTTAAGAATATTTCCAGTTAGTTCAACTGACGTCAACATGGGATAACTCTGCAATGACAGTGCAACCACAAAGGTACACCCAGAGATTAATGTGTAGCTCAGAAATTTCTGGGAATTAGAAAAGTTCTCAGAAGAGTCACTGATCATTATCGTTCTGATTACTGAAAGAGGTTTGACATCAGCAATCTCGAAAAAAGCCTATTATCCTCTTTGTGTCATATGGCATTTCCTCTGGATTGAACACTTACTGACATGAATAAACCTCTAGACTATTGGGTAGACCTGGTACTATTAAGATAGAGTTCTCTGTCATTGAGGAAGAGTGTGGCAAGTCAAGGGAGGTGGCCTCCCCTTCTGTTCACTACTGGTGGGTCCACACACGAAATGCTCTGTTCAGTTCTGGGCTCCCCTGCACAAGATGGAGACTGAGCTACTAGAGAGAGACACTAAAATTGTTAAGAGACACAAGCATCTCTTCTATGATGAAAGGTAGAGAGAGCTGGGACAGTTTAGCCTAGACAAATGAAGGCTAACAGAGAATCTCATCAATGTGTACAAATATCTGAAGGGAGAGTATAAAGAAGTCTAAGCCAGTGACAAAAGAGATAATGGGGAAAAATTGAAACAGTAGGTTCTGTTAGAACATAAGAAAAAAATTTTTTTTTTTTCTGCTTTGCAGGTAACAGCCCTGGTACAGGTTGTCCAGGGAAGTTGCAGGGTCTCAGTCCTTGAAGATACTCAGAAGTTGTTTGGACTCAGTCCTGGGCAACTTCTTCCATGGGATTCTGCTTGAAAAGGGGGAGTTGGACCAGATGATTTCCAGAGTTCCCATCCAACATCAACCATGCTCTGATTCTGTCAGGAACAAGAATTAGTGATGTATACACCAACAGTGAAATCCACAGAGGCTCAATTGTTAGAGGAAGCCAGAGCACTAAATTTTATTTCTAAGAGATTGAACTGCAGAGATGGAAACCAGTTGCATCTTGGCTAAAACTGCAGAGATAGTACTGTACTAATAAGGAATCCCATTTAATGGAAAAAATGGATAACTTTACGGAAAACAACTTTCTAAAATCCATTGCTGTACTACAATCTGAGACTGAGAAAGATCAATGTTCCAGCATACTGAACCAACAGCTTTGAGGACAAGGAATAGGATCTAGCCTCAGATTACTCAGTTAAAGGGTGGAATACGATAATTAGCACTTGCAGCAGTCTTTTCTGTTGATCAAAACTCCCCACTGGAAGAAAGGTAAGTAATATTTTCCTTGATGAAAGAGCACATAAGAAAATGAATGAAAACTAACATGAGAAACTTCCTGCACATGTGTAAGCCAAACAAATCTATCTGGGGGAAATTTGAGAGCCAGAAGACAGTTCTGCTATGCAAAAAGGGTGTAGAGGAACTTAAGGCACTTTTACATATGTAATTCATAGAGTCAGGAGAGGAATCCAAAGTTAAATGCCTTTTTCTTTCCTTACATACTTTCTTGCTTCTTAGTCTGTTCTGCCATGATATTTCCTGTCATATCAGAACATGATCCTAAAATGCTTTACAGACATTTCACACTGCCCTGCATTCTAGGGCAGTCTATGCTTTACAACTCTGAGCTATCAGACAATACTAATGAATGTCATACCCTGGAAACAAGACGTGTATTATGAACAGTTTGTTCAAAAGAGGAATTTAAAAGGCACACCATATCAACAGTGCAAGGATCAGTACACTCTAAAGGTGATTTTTTGAACAAGAGGGGAAATATTACCGTGAAACTGAACTAAAATCATCCTGAGAATATGGAGGTTGAAAGCACAGTTGTAAGATGCAGATCCATAATCCAGCATAAGATGTCATGGAGATGAATGCTGACATATATCTTAAAAGCCCTAGGCAGGATTTCACAGTAATAGTGAATAACTAACAAGTGAATCAGATCCCTCGACCCAAAAACTATCCAGAAGGCAGAAATGTCCTTGTTACCAGACAGTTCAGTTACCAAATTCTGTTTTAACTTAGAGGAAATGCTGAACCTCAGGATGAACAGGGACAAGAGAAATTCAGGATGGCTGAGTAGATGTATCTCTCTCTGTAAATGTATATGTGCCTTACTACTTGAAGGTAGTTTTTTTTCTTGTGCAATAGAGCATTTACACAAATTGAAATTAAAAAAAAGGATTAAAAACTCCAATAAAAAGGATGATTAAAAACTATAGTTGCAAATAATTTCTATATATTATTTAAGATGAGCTAGAACTTTTAGGTAGGTCTGTTTCACTTATAACAGTGTACTCGTGTTAACAGTGTAATAAATTCTTCTTGTTTATCCTACAGCAAGTGAGCTTCAGATTTATAGACAATGCTCACTGCTTTACTTCCTGAAGCTTTCATTGGCTTGGATCATATTTTCCTGGCAAAGTGAACACTACCATTGTATTTGGAAAGTCTTTCCCAGTGTTACTTAATAAAAAAAACTGCTGGCAATTTTTCATTAACAAAGTGAGCTGAAGTCTGCTTGAGTTTGCACCAATGAATAATATATTGATTCTCTGGAATAAGTTTTCTGTATATGAAATATACAGAAGGAGAGCACAAATTGCTCTAAGCATATAATAAAACAGTCCCTGCTCCTGCTTACTGCTAAATACAGGTAAAATGTCACAGCTGGACACATAAACCAAGCTAGGACAGGAGGACATTGTCAATGGGCACAGCAGAATACTCAAGTCAACTTGGCTTAGAATTTGTAGGCTCACAGAGAAGCATCAAGGGTTTTAATAATTACAGATTTTCTTTTATTCATGTAAATATACAAGAGCTTGTAATTAGGTCACTTGTCTAGTCCTTATTCATAGGCAGTTTACTAGAGTTCTGACATGGATTTCAGACAGGATCGGAAGGACAGAATGGTAGCTTTATAAATTGATTCACGGAATATCCTCCATACACAATGAGAGCAAAAAGGAAGGGGCACAGCTTTTTGCAGGGGAACTACAGTGATAAGCAGTAGAAATTGCTGTCACTGGAACAGACAGGAAAAGCAAATAGGGATAGATGAAAGTTGGATAAGCAGAAGGGGCCAAGATTTTAAGGTACTTAGAATTATTAAATTACTGTTTACATGAAATATACTGAACTGTGAAGTACCTTAACTCACTGAGGGCCCAAAATCTATCACTCAACCAAAACCAGCGTATTTTTCATATGTTTCAATTTAAATGAAAACTTCAAAGCATAAAGAGATTAAACAGATTTGTATTGCCCACTCCTAAATAATTTCATATTGAAGGCTATTGGATAGACCTGGGAAATTAATAAAATGTGTGATTAATTAAATTAATTAATTAAATGCTGTCTTTTATTAGCCCAAATATTTGCTGTGACTAAAAGTGCTCAGGGAGTACAGAAGAGAAAGATAAGACGGCTAAAGTAAACTTTCCATTGAAACAAATACATCTTAACAATTACAGAGTGATGCGAGACAGGCTACTTCTATAATCATCTCTAAGCATTCGAAGAGGTTTTTACTGGTGATAAACTGAATTTATTTAACATGTTTAAATGTGTACAATTTTATTTACCACGTAAGATTTTACTTTGTATATTGTTCTTTTCCAATCAGTGATGCAGACCGATTCAATTAACAACAAAATAATTGAGTTTTGTTTTAAGTAACAGGCTGATATTTTATGTTCTCAGTTTAATAAGCTGCCAGTAATCATCAACAGAATTTTTCAGAGGCTATAGAAGTAATAAGTTAACAGTAGGTACAGAGCCAAATTCCCAATATGCTAAAATGCTGAATGAAAAGGAACATATTGACAGAGAATATGTATACCAGTGAGAAAATAAATAAATGATATTTCCTTATGGCAAGTAGGACAAAAACAGAAGGAACTAGATAATCTAGTGCAAAAAAAAATCCCATGCCTCTGAAAAACTTTGCTAAGAAAAAAAAAATTGCTAAGAATATAAATTACTTAAAAGCAATTAGAACAAAAATAAAATTTTTTTAAAAGCCCTATAATTTTAGTGTAGATGCCAAAGAGATCACCATTATTAAAAGAAAATCTCATTTCTTAAAAGAAGATTGCCAAAAAAAAATGCAGCTACTGTATTTTTTTAAAGACCAGCGAAAAACTTTTTAGTATGACTCTAGATAAAAATGGCTTAGGAGAATTCACAGTAGTGCTAAAATTATCTAGATTACATAAGAGGAAGAACACATTTCATAAAAGCATTGTGTAATATATTGCCCTCATATAACCATGAGTTTGTAAGTTGCCATGACAGAGATTATTTTTCTTCAATTATTCTATTTCTTAAATATCAATTCCGGCATCAGTTTCCTTCTGAATTTTTCCTCATTCCTTTTGTCAAGATAAAAGAGAAATTATACATTCAGAAATATGCATTTGAAAGTTCTGTGTTGCTGTAACATTAAACTTTTCTAAATTACTGAAAATGCATTAATAGTAAAGGACATAAAAAAATAGCTGCTTATATTAACCTTTGCAAGTGTCTTTCTTTCTAGTAAAGAAAATCAAAATCAAATTAAATTGAAAGCCTGATGGGAGGCAAACTCAAAAGCAGATGAATCACAGAAAAGCGTTTCATTTCAAAATAGTTTGAAGCAAGTACCAACATTAACTAAAAATATGAGAGAGATAACAAAAGTACTAATACAATTTTACCATATTTTCCTTTGGAAGGCACATGAGAATATCTTCTTTTAATCTTAAAATACACTAATATTTTCTGATTTGCTTTCTTGCCTTTTTTTTTTTTTTTAATCTATCCTTTCTTCCCCACTTCACGTTCTTTTTCTCAAAAGTTGCAAAACATGATCTTGATGGAAGAATCCAGAAATAAAAGTGCATGGAATCCAGGTCCATCTTTCTATGTAAAAGGGAATTTTGTGTATAAAGGAGTTTGATTAAATGCACCTAAAGCTTAAAATGGATATAAAAATTAATCAAAGTTTAGACAAAGTTCACAAGATTTGTTCACAGATTCACAGATTCTTCTGAGTTGGAAGTGACCCAGAAGGATCATGATGTCCAAATCATAAGTTAATTAAACTCACAATTTTGGTGTTACCACCAGGCTCTAACCAACTGCTGGGGGGTAGAGAATGGCTGAATGCGACTCTACTGTAGATATAATTATGTTTGGTTGGTTGTTTTATCTGAAAATAGATATAAACCTGAAACAACCTTAATTCAAGCATATTTTAGATAGCAAGAGAGTCAGCAAAAAAGTTATTTTAAATCTGAAGCTAAAATCCACTCTACAACAAATACAGTGGCATCAATCAAATCAAGATAAATCATAAGATTGAGGTAACATTTCAGAACACATAACAGAATCCAGTCCTCTGTAGTTAAAAGGCTTGGACACCTTCCAGTACAAAGAATTGAACGTAAAATTTACTGCTGTTGTACTTTGTGTCTCTTCCCATCTATGTCTATTTTATTTAAAGTTACCCCTTTTACATAATTATTAGTTACTGTGCTTAAAAGTAGATGCAACAAACAGCTGATAGGTTGGAGTCTGTAGCTGCGGGCGTGTATTGCTGTAGAATTTTCTCTTAGATTTATACAATAAGTGTTCAGAAATGAAGAAAATCAAAATTGTTAATGCTTAGTAACTTGAGTTTAGAATGGAATAATTTTAAGAAAATGAGCTCTCAGTCAAGCACTGTTTCAGATTGCTGTGACCATGAAAGGCCATAGCTTTAGAAAATCAGCTTAGTATCTTTACAGCCACTGATGTTAGAAAATACATTTATATACACCTACATAAATGGTTGATATGATTTGTGTACCTACATGTCTCAAGACAACATTAAAATATGCACCCAGCTTTGAAGATATGTTCGAAGATATGTATCTTTCTTGAGTTACCCCTTTTAACATACCCCTTTTTGAGTTGTGATAAATAACACTGTATTACCTATCACCTTACAGCATTCCTAACAAAGTAAATGCAAGTTTACTTTAAAGAAAGAAATGCAAAAAGTTACTTATTTAAATAGTCTAAAGGGGAAGGCAAGGGGAAGGCAAGGGGGTAAGAAGGAATTACACACTAACTTGGCAGCTGACATCCATTCCAGCCTCCAGAAGCACCTGTACGACAGCTTTATGGCCATTACGAGCAGCGAGATGCAAAGGAGTGTGTTTCCTTGTATTACAGTTCATCAGGTTTGGATATGCTTTGATGATCATTTTTACAACCCGCAGACGTCCATAAAGCGCTGCCAGATCCAGAGGTGTTTCCAGTTTGTTGTTTCTTATTGTGGGGTCTGTCAGCTCTTCTAGCAGAACAGCAACAACTTCTGAATGACCATACTGAGCTGCACAATGCAGTGCTGTTTCATTTTCATTGTTCTGTTAAACAAAACAAAAGCTTCAGAAATTCATGTTTAATCACACAATAGAAATGCTCAGCTTCTATAAACTGTCTCCATGAGATCACTACAGAGGCAGGGTTTGTAACATAATGTATGGTAATGTATGTTAAATGCTTCAAAATTACTCCACTGAAATTTTAATAATAACACATTAATACTTCAGCTTGTGGCTCTCAAGCAGATGAGCTCCCTACATGTCTACACTGCTCCTAAATCATTTCAACATGCCCCTCAAAACCTCATAGCTCATGATATGCCAAAATCCATAACCTTCTTTGATTCAGCTGTTCCTGAAATTATGATTAAGTCCTTCTCTTAGAAATACTCTGACACTGAAATCTCTCTTCTTCTTTTTGCTGGTTTTGTACCATAGCAGTTTGTTATTAGAGAACTGAAGTTATGGAGAAAAACTGTGCAATGAAAATGTAGCAGGCACAAGGTTAGTTTCATGTATCACTAGAAAAAGTTACTATCCAGACAACAATTAAAACTCGTAAAAAGACAAAATAGCACCTATAGAAAGACTTAACATATCACTTAAGAAGTTTGTCTTCTCAGGGCTCCAGGCAGAGGTATGTATATGTTTTAAGGCATATGAGTATGTGTATGCCATGGACTGAACAGGTTTTGGCTTTATAAAGCAATGCCCCCTCTCATTGTTTCCCAAAACAGTATTCAATAAACTTAATAATAAATATTGAGAATAAACATTATCTTTTTTTAATTGTTTTCTTCCAGTTCTGTCTGTATACCTGCAATTCCAAGAGACAAATAACTTCAGGCAAAGAGGAAGGAAATAATTTATCAAGCTCTCTGAATTCTATATGCCATCTATATTATTAATATATCACATGTAGACTTTACAAAGCCTTAAAATACACAAAACTCTGTAAATTTTAGAAGTATGTACATTGAATGCCTCTTCTGATATACGATTTATAAAAAGTTGTGACAGTTTACAAATGTTGTAAAAGTACAAACCAATAAGCTAATGTGTTGCATAAAAAATTAAAAATTAATGTAAATTCAGGAAAGATACTAAAAAAGGGTAGAGATATAATTCTAAAGAAAGGAAGTGACAAATCTGAATCCATAGCTCTGTTTATCAAGGAACCAGCTGAAGAAAGTTCAGGGGACAGAAAACTGAATAAACAATTGTCTTTCGAAAGACAAAGTCACAGATTCAGAAAAATGAGGCTTTGGACTCCTACTCAAAAGCTAGCTAGGGTAAGAGTATCCATGCTGCACAGTAAAAACTAGAAAGGTGGAAAAGGGAAGAACATTTTTTTTGGTAATGATGTTTCTAATCCTGTAACCAAGAAATCAGTTCTTGGTTTTGTGGTTTCAACATTGCTGTCATTTTCATCTCTTCCGGCAATCTACGACGGCTCAGACGAACTTGGGAAACAGAAGAGACTGATCAATACATTCAGGTAAATCAATGTTGCAGTTTAACTCATCGGGTGTCTGCAACACCCCACAAGATCTGAGAGACTGGAATGTGTTCCCTGCTAAACTGCAAAACAGAAGCTGGAGAAGATCCAGATGGAAAGAGAGAAGCTTACATTGGCAGACATGGCTTGATGACTAGGAAGTATTTAAATCATTGTGTATTATTCAGACTACCATGTGGGCCTTTTTTACTACACAGACCAGAAATTCAGATTAAAATATATACAATGTAACAATACTACATTGCTGCAATTCAATCAAACTACCTGAGACAACCTTTTTGTGCTTTAGTGACTTTTAATGTAACCTTTATATAGCACTGGGCAAAGCAAATTTCTCATGTACACTAGTATGCCCACAGATCACAAGCCCAGTTAATTAAAATTTATTTCTAGATTTTCAGTACTTCATGGACAGATAGATGAACAGACAATTGCAGCCTGATTTTGTGTACAATTAAGTATGAAACTCCGATAACTGCACACAAAATGGACAACTATGGTAATTTTTGCCTAGAGTGACTGTATATCCAATGGAAATAGCTACATGAAGAAGTTATACATATAACTATATTGACATTCTGTGAGGTAAATAAAATCTATTTTTACAATTGTTACTATCTGTCCAACATCTGCTTGGGTTTGAGGTTTTTTTCAAGAACTTATGGAAGTACTAACTGAAATATTTAGAATCTTGTACTAATGATCTAATATTGTAGCTTATAAATATTCTGATTAAATTTTCAAAGAAACATAAAAATAAATTTTTCTATGGCCCTTTTCTCAAAATGTGACAGACAGATACAGGCACATAGAGATCAAACTGTCCAAGTAGCTGCTGCTGAGCAGCAAAGTGAAATTTTCTCCCTCTGGATAAAGAATATCCAGCTGAATTTTCACTCAAGGGCATATTTACAGAAAAGTCTATTTTAAAACAGTCTAGTGCATAAGAGCAAAGTAACAAAATGTTATTCTTTGCAGATGTATATTGTTGAACATTTTTCTATGCTTTTTATTTGCCAAATAAAAGCCACATTTCAGTTCATGACCAATCAAACTGATACAAAATTATAAAGAGCTAGGTATCCCTGAAATAAAGCAGAAGAATCTAACCTGGGCAAACATGATAATGAAATTACCTACATACATGCACTCAGAACAGGCACTGTATATATTGTGTTATCAGAACTGGGAGGTATTACCTAATTTAAACTTGATAATACAATGCTCTTCCTTCTTCAAAATGTAAATTAACCAACTCAGGTAGAGAAGACAAAATAATTTTTAACTTTCAAAGAGTAAATTAAGAATTGTTTAACTAACCTCTAAATTTATCTACTTTGACAATTTAGAACTACTTATATAAAATAAATCAGTTTAGAATGGGGAGGGAAAGGGAAAGATTGATTTTGAGGTAGTTTGTCTTCTTATCTTTAAAGCAACATACTGTTTTAAAGCAGTATTTTAAAGATGTGACAAAATTCTTCAAGAAATTCCTAATAAGTTAGTGCTGTTGCCTGTATTTTCAGTTCCAAGCATAAACAATTGTTTCTGTAGCACAGAAAGTTTATGTGTTAACAGTCATTGCAATAGCAGGTAATCAGCTATAAAACATCTGCATGCAAATTATGATTTTGTAATTAGAGCTTCAAATCTGATATCCAAGGGCTAAATAATACATCTAGTGCTGAAGAAAAGGACTGGAATCCTTGTAGAAATTGCAGATACTTCATTATATGTTAGGAACTACAAGACAGACTCTACGAATGAATGGTTCTAGAAAAAGATAGATCAAGAAATAAGAAGCAAGTAAAGACACAAAAAATATAAGATAAAAAGAGTAGATCAATATTATGCAAACACAGTATTTTTAAATCATCTTTAATATTCATAATTAATAATATTTTTACCAAGTAGTTACTCTTATGGTCCAATTGATCTCTTTCAGAAATAAGGAAAGCATTCTATGATTCAGCTTTTAACCTTTTTAAAATTTTCTCCATTATTTGTTACTTGTGTCTTTTCATGGGCATGATCCTGACTTTTTGTATCCTTTCTCTGAATTTATTGTCTTCCACCTACAGCCAGAATTCAGGCTTGTGTGGCTGCAAACTGAATTGTGCCTTCACAGCCCTGCATCTCATCAGTATTGCAGGCTGTGCTACACCATTTAGCTGCTAAGGATGTGCCATTGCAAAATGTACAACGTGTCTTGAGGTCTATTCATTAGAGGGCAGATTAGCAAATACATTATAGAGACAGTTATTGTAGCTTGGCAGTCTGAGAGTGAAGAAGTACAGGAAGTATAAAGAGAACGAATGGCTATCATGAATATTATATAGGCCCTTGTGAAGCCACTATTAAACTGTGGGTGAATTTAGGACATTTATTGCAGACTGATGAAGACTGTTTTTTTTTTTGCCAAGCAAGTTTTAAAGCTCCTAAAGTCCATGCAAGTACTGTACAAGCAATAATGACTCAAGGAGTGATTTAACAGACCTTTCCAAAGAATGCTCAACTCCTTTTTGTATCGAAGCATTTTGATGCTGAACTTGAAAAAGGAGACTTCCTAAATCACTGAGCCATTTCTTTTTCACATAATCCCAATGTAAAGTAAGTGAACAAGATATTTGTTCTGAAAAGCTTTTTGCTATTTTCCCAGTTACGAAATGAGAATTTAAATTAAAGAAGGAGGGAACAATGGGAGATTTTTGGAAACATCTACCTATATGCTGAATATACTCAAGAAATGAAAATAAATACAGAAATAAGGCTTTAATGACTATATAATTAAGTAGAGAAAAAAGTAATGGAACAATATATGCAAGACAGAGAGGAATGATCTCAGGATAGTCTTACTTTATGTATTAAATCAAGAAGACAGTTCCCTTAGAAGTTCCACCATGTTAATAATTCTGAAAAAATAAAAGAAGTTTGCCTGCAAATCACACGATCACAATTCACATTCAGTGTGAATCATAATCAAATCTACTGACTAACCCATTAAAATTCACCTTTACTTACGTAAATGTTATAAAAAGTAATGTAATTTGGTTGGCTAGTTTAAAAAAAAATTTCTTTCAATTTATTGCTGCAATTGGCTTAAATAAAAAAGATTGCTTCTCCACTTTTTTTTTCATCTGAAGAAAGTACCATAAGAGCTGCAAGGGAAACTCTGAAATTCATCTACATAGTCTAAAATTTAAATGAAGGGTAAAATTAAATGCAGAACTTGAAAAATATTGTGTTTTCAGGCTATTTTGGAACTGAACTGAACTTCTGGAAGTCCCTGAGGTGACACTGAAAGAAGCATATGATGTCTGTGTTTCATTTGGATTATTTGGAAAAGTCAATAAATATGTTAAAATTTAGGTATTTACATCATATGAATGAATGTATCTTGAACTCTTTTTCTTCATATTTCAGAAGAATTGTTGAACAGTATTAAAGAAATGTGAGTGGGTTTTGCGGCAATCACACTCTTATGCACAGGCAAATTCTAGAGAACACCGAATCCATAAAAATTTCAGAAGTGTTCACATTTTTTTTCTGTAAGTTTTTCACTACTCATATTCTGTATATGTATAATTGGAATAGATTTTATTCACATTTAATACTAAATATTTGTATCTATTCCGGATGTTATTCACGTGTTCTTCCTGCAAAAATACCAAACACTACATATTGACCTATATGTGGCTGTAATTTATTAATTGTTTTTTCACAGATTAGGATTTGTTATCAATTATGCAATTTTATGATTGAAGTTGACATAATAAATGTTTTACCTATCCAGATGTCCTTACATAAATTAACGTGTAAGCAGTTTGACGGATAACAGCACACCTTTTAATTTTATTTGGTATTATCAATTAGCAAGTCTTGATCTCATACCATCTTAATTAAGTTTATAATTTGCATAATTTTAAGTCTTCATCAATGAAGTTAAACATTTACATTTTTGCAGTGTCACCATATTTTATAATGTAAAACATACACCATAGGTGTAATTTAAGACTCCCATATTAAACAGTGATAGAATTCTCCTTACATAATTGTTATGCTGTAACCATTTTCTGTGCATAGAGTTGCCAGTCTACATTCCAGCACCCCCATAATATAATTGTCATTTAACTGTTTGTCTCTTTACTGTTTGTTTTATGTAATAGGAACAGCAGGGGGCATTCAGAGCTTTAGATGCTGGAAATGGTTGGATATGATGTGACTTAACTGCATTTTGAAAGTGTAGAATGAGGTTCAATCAATTTACAATACACCATGTAAAATCCATTATTTCATGTAATATGTGTTAATACATCATGAACTTGTCATTTACTTCTTTTTTGTGTGGTTCATTGCTTTCATATAAGTTTTTAGAAGCATTTCTTTCACGTAGAATTTTAATAAGACAGATGAAAACAAAAATGTATTACAAATTAGTTGCAATAATTTTTATATCGTGAACAAAATTATTTTCTTAAAGTGCAAAGCATTACATCTTAATGTTATCCTACAAAAAAAATCACAAAAAACAGGGGAAAAAAAGTCTGACTTGAGTACACTATTTGCTGTGGTGAAAAAGTGTCATGAAAAATGGCTGTCCTTATCTTCAACTCTCAGAAGAAAAAGGGAGGAAGAAAAATAATCCAGGATTTCTTATAAGCTGTAGCTTCAGCTCCAGAGATCTGAACAAAGTTATGAGAGCTCTGAGGAGTCACCTGCCTTAGAGAGCATATCTGCAAATAAGCAAAAGCCTCAGAACCCTATAGGCTCATAAAAATGTACAGGTGTTAGGGTGACTGCCTCTCACGTGTTACTTGAGCGTATGTGGGTGGAGGTGGCTCTATAAAAACATGACATTCCCCTCTTTCTGTGATACAGAGAATATTCTCCTGCACAGAGTGCTAATTAGCAGTGGAAAGTAGGCGCCAGCAAAGTAGACCACATACTAAACCTGGCCATCGTCTAGAGCAGAACACCAAGGAATTTACAAGGTCAGAAAAACTCTGTATGCTTGAGTTTAACTTCAAAGTTTAATATGATCAAAATTCTCTTAAAAGACTTCAAGGTAACACATTTCTTGTGAGGACTGCTCACATGTTTTCTGTTATAAGGTTTTTGGGTTAAATGCATAAACAGGAGGACATCTGAGGACCTTTTTTGAGTCAGTGTGGTATGAAAGTATCAGCTGTATCCCTGCTTATTTGCTCCAGTGATCAAACCAGATACAGCACACCTAATGATGTCTGGAGGTACATGTGGGACTGGGGAGAAGTGGGTTTAAATTTACATTTCTCTTTCTGATCTTGCTGAAATATCTTTTTCACTCTCACCCTCTCTGAAGTTCCTACACAGCTTCCAGTATTCTGTCAGTAGAATGTACGTAATGTCTTCAAGCACATGGGTGGGTTACATGCAATCCAATAGCTGCTTTTTGTTTTCTTGCATAAACAAAATGGAAAAAAAACCTCTCCTCGACAGAAGGTAATCCTACAATTCAACTGGTTTCATCCTATACAGAACAGCTGATGAGAATGAGAACATTGAGAATTATCTTAATCTGAAACTGAAATCACAGAATGACAAATTATGAGTTTCATTTGTTTATTGGATGTGTCAGCGTATCATAGGATTTCCCAGAAGACTGTCACATGGGCATATTTTATTACTTTATTTTCCTATATTTTGTGCACCAATACTTGATATTCACATCCTAGTGATTGTATGGATTTCAATGTCTAAGTGCACAACCTCAAATATCAAATAGATTACTCAAAGCATAGCATCTCACACTGATTAAGTGTTTGCAACCTAGGTCTCACATTTCTTATTTTCTCACAGTTTGCCCTCTGGCCACCCTAATGTAGGCACTGGGAGAGCAACTCGTTTGACAGATTTCACTTTGCCATTTCAGGTGATGTGGGGTGCCAGGTGGTACCGTACATGGACTTCATCACCTACTCCACAAGGACCTGGAAATTCTGAGCACCCTCTGACACACTTTCAGGCCCATCCAGATATCTCAGTTACTGCAGGCCCTTAGAAGGTACTGCATTTCTGGTTTTGGACACTTTAATCCTCCTTTTAGCCACCTGAATAGCCCTGTTGGCTCCTGTGATTACACTGACCAGACCTCTGTGAAACCAGTGGTGCTCATACAGGCAATGCAGACTTTACCGCTTAGGTCTGAATCAGGAGCAGACTCCCACCTTCACATTCCAACAACTCTCTGACTACCCCAAGGCAAATTCAATAGCTTAATGGTTACTATCTGCATTTCACAGCCTACTTCCAGTCCATAAGGAGCTCAGCCTAGATGGTGTCAAATTTTAATCAGCTTCTTTCTATTTCTAAACACTAACCCTATGAATGGACCATGTAAGAATATACAGAATAAAGACAGAAGGTGTACCATATGTTTGACAGCAGAATGCAACATTTTTATACTGCCCTTACCCACTGTAATACTCTCATAATTTTTCTTGGTCTTTCTCTTTTTATGTGTCCTTTCTGCTGCATGTGCATACATGCAGTGATGGTTTGTCATTTACCTCTGCATACCTGATCATTTACAGTTGTCTTAAAATACAGAAAGGATATTAATTTTATCCCAAAGATTTTCAGGAACTTAATATCTAAAATAGAAAAAAATATACAAAGTTTATGCAAATTTACAACCATACATGAAAGATGCATAGTTAGAGTATGTCTTCATGTGATTTTTCGAAAACAAAGGTGTTTCCATACTTCTTAAATCTAATATTCTTTAGGTCAGTGTCCATCCCAAATAAAGGTATCTGGTGTGCTTATAATGGAAGATTTTATCAGTCTTGGAGAAGAAATTACCGAAACAATGGAAAATAGACCTTCTTCTTTTTTAATTTGTCTATAAATCAGTCAGACCTAAAGAATATGTGCTGCTCTTTTCTGATAATGTACACAATTACTTTTTAACACTTCACCTGTTCATTCACTCTGGAGTGCGATGGTCCATGATGGATGAGAATCTTCACAATATCTACATCTCCTCTCCAAGCAGCCAAGTGAATAGGAAAGTAACCTTTATTATCTGCTACATTAGTTGATGCTTCATACTGAAGTAATTTGAGAACTATATCCCTGGAAAACAGGAGGTAAATCTAAAAATCAACAGGAAGCTAACTTTATTAAGTTTTTACATGGACATATATATTACCAATATTTTTATCCTGGAAAAGAGAAAAAAATCCCAAACTTGTATTTCAAGTGAAACAGCTGCAAAAAGCTAAGACCAGTAATTTCTGAAAATGAAACAGATAGTAAGACATAGACAAAACGCTATTGATTGTAATGATTCTCACTTCTTATTAATACCATCAATAATATTATCATCAGCTATCTGAAGCTGTTTCTTGCAATAGGAGCACCTGGCCACAGAATCATTTTTAGAATTTGCCTATCCAGGCTGTGTGCATGTCACTCAGGGCACTAAGGCAGAGAGGTACTCTTGTCCCTCTCACTGCTGAATTCTGGAGGCAGGATGACAAGAGGATAGTTTTATGGAAACATTTCTCACAGTAAGGCTTAAGTAACAGTTTTCACTCTTGTTTAAGGCATTACCTCAAAGACAGGAAAAAAATTAATGATGATGTAGCTAGAAATACACTACTTCTATGAAATAAATGCTTCTATTTTCATTTCCCACATTCAGCTGCCTTGTAGCAGTGAGGGGAAAAGTGACTTATTACCATTTTAATTCTCTTAATATTCCTTTCAGTACTTCTGGTGTGGCTTATTTTACATTAAGTGAAAGACTAGGCTAAGTTGGTAGATTGCATCTCTGAGTTTTAAGCAGTCTCCTGTACTTTGAAAGCTGAACATAAAGATCAGCTGTGTGGTATGATGACATTAACAAGTATGTCAGAAAGTAAATAAATTCTGTCTTATCACTGCATTTGTCATCTCAGTTTGACACAGTCAGCCTCGTTAGTTATTAGCTAAGTGAATCCCCAGTGTGGGCAGTTCTACGCACACTTTTTACATACATGGAAACACTGACTTACTGATTTGGCTTAAAAAAATCAGTGAGGGGAGGGAGCTCAGTGTAGCCTATCTTATGACTAAAAATTAAATCCTTGAGAACAAATTAAGACAGAAGATAAATCTAAGGCAATTATTCTTCCAACCTTGATGGAACCTTATTTAATTGCGTTTTGAAAGAAAAATGTGGCGAGTTATGAGGGAATATATACAGGTCAAAAGAAATTCCCAGTTGACTTCAAAAGATACTGGAGTCATCACATCTAAGTTTTGAGGAGAATTTAAGCTGGATTTTGGTTACTCCTGACAAGGTAAAATACCATAAGAACAACCAAGAAAGAGCAGCTCGACTACAGAAAGACTTTTGCTACACAAAAAGTTCCAGAAAAGTGACTCCTGAGGGAAACTTTTCAGTATATGTAAGGTTTGAGAGACTTCTCATAAAATAATAGTTGGTTTTGCAGTAAATGGTCCAATGAGAGCAACACAGCAGTTCCTTTGAAAGGAACACAAAGCAAAGGAAGCATAAATTGAACAAAATGGAAGAAAATCAGTAAAAAGCCTTCCACAGATGAAATCTATAGATAAGAACATACAGGAATTGTTGGGAAGAGCCCATTGCAAGACTCAAGCTACAAAATAGAACATGCAATCTCCTTCATCCTTCAAGAATGCCCTGACCCATCACACTTACCTAGGGTGAGTCTTTTTTAGTGCTCTGTGAGAACTTTTTCATTTTGCACAAATACATTTCAGAGAGGAGAAGACTGAAAGTCCTTAGCCCAGTAACATTACTGGGCTAAGTGAAATTACTTAGGGAGACTGAGATTCCAGTACCTGCCCCAGATAGGATTTAATTACTTATATAAAGCAGAATAGTTTCTCAAGGAAAGTACACCATCCCAGAAAAACCAAAGAGGAGGGAATTAATCACATACAGTGATCAAGCAAGGATTTGAACAATGATGTCCAACAAGTATCCCAGCCACAAATTCTTGGTTGAGTCATTAAGCCTTATGTTCTTACTTTTCCTGAAAAACTTTGAAAACTCTCAGGTTCAACCTGGTGTAAAGGGGAAAAAATAAAATCTCAGAAGTTTTTAAAGCAAAGGAACTTCTCCTAAGTGGGAAGATTTTTGTGTCAAAGGATTGTATGCCATTTTGAGAAAACTCAAATAGAGTGTAAAGTAGTTCATTTGTTATTTGTGGTGACTAACAAAATTAGAACCACCAGGTGTCTGTCCAATTCTCTTGCTGGCAGTGCTGCCATTGCAGCAGGATCAGTATAATGGCTTGGATACCAGGTCCTGAACCTCATGATTTATCACACAATAACTCATGATGTATTTCAGCTTACTGTAATATAACAAGGTATAACTGTGATGTCAGTTACTGCTACTTATGCTGCTGTGAGTGTAAGGGGTCACAGCAGCCAACACTGGACTTTTCAAAGGCTGCTGCTGTACGGAAGTCCTCATTTTTAAATCCGCCCTGACTTCGGCAATAGTTTGTTCAACACTGTCTGAAAACATCATTTGGCTTTTGTATGTTTTGGGATTTTTATAGTTTATATTGCAAGGATTCACTTGAAATCTCGGATAGTTTCAGTGTTTATACAGCAACAGTTTTAGCTTTCTGGGTAACTATTGGTTTATTGCCAGTATTAAACATACTAAACCCAATTTTCACCTATTTAAAAATCAGCAATCTTTGCAAGCCAATGCTTGTGGTTTGCCAGTCAAAAATTAGCAACAGCACAGAAAACAATCCACAAATTATGAACAAAAAGGCTAAGTTTAACAGACCATATTAAGAACTTACATCTAATTCCATGAAGGTAAAAATATATTAATGGACAACTCTGAATGCTCCTACACAACTGAAACTTTGGAAAATGAACAATATCTAGTTCAAGAGTATTTTAACTTCATATATTTACTTAGAAACAGAATATCCCATATTCATCAAAAGATTCACCTGTCCTAAAGAAAACAGGCACTCTTCCAGAATACAATTAAAGGCACATCCTTAAGTTTTAATTTTTCTATAAAAGGAAAAAATTATGCAGTGAGTAAACCAAACACATAATAATTATCTATTCATGTGCTATTTTATGGACAGTCCAAAATCACATTAACATTCATGCAAATCACTCTTAATTTCAATTGGGTTTGGATCAATTCCTTACCTCCCACAGAGGAGTTAACCAAAGCTTTATGTCAAAATTTTCTTCAGTGAAAATACCCATTTTTTCCTGCTTCCAAGTGTATAATTATTAAATATTTTTTTCACATAACTTTTTCTTTGCTAATGATTAATCTATACTGTTCTTTATTTCACAGAATTGCTTCCTGAAACATTGACACACTATACATTTGTACATACACACAGAAGTATTTTCTGCTGCAATTTCCCAGCAATGAAAAAGCCAAGATTAGCAGTAACAATACTAAATTTCCCCAAAACCAAGGAAGAATTTGGAAGAAGCAGTATGGAATCAATAGCTTTTAAACTAAACATTTCCCATTTGTCATTACCACTTATTGATATTGATGACAGTGTCAAAACATCCTAGGTTAATACAACCCATTGGAAATAAGGCTCTTTTAATAAGTCAAGATTTGCCAATTTTTGGTAGAAATCTCAGAACTATGCTATATTTTCTTACATTACACAGTTAAATACCATTCTAAATAAAAATTAAATGTAAGGCACTTACTTGTGTCCATTTAAAGCTGCATGATGTAAAGCAGTATAACCTGAACTGTCAGTGCAGTTTATGTTTGGTCCTCGCCAGATACTGCAAATAAAGCAAAATTGTGAAGTTAATTTTTTGGCTTGGGAGAACAGAAGTGTCAGAAATTTGATCTACAAATAGTGTAAAGATCTCTGCAACAAGTGTGATTAAACTTCAGAGATCAATTACCTTGAAAGAAACTTAAAATAGCAAATGTCATCTTGATATCAATATAATTTATTGATAAAAATAATTTTACACATCCATATATATAAGAGTCATGAACTTTATGTAGCACAGTCTCAAAGACTAATGATAGAATAGTCATTTCAATTAGAACTGTTCTCTCTCTATTACTCTGGTAATTACACTGAGGTTATCATCTGATTTTGTGCTATTCTCCCACAAGTATGTATTCATAGTCTTTAGGTCAGTTGGTCTAGAATCAAACAAACATAAGATTAGTGAGAACCCATGATATTGTTTAAAGGGGCAGTAAATTCATTCTTTTTACTTAACTTGATATTTTAGCTCCCACATAAATTAATTATATCTTTAAATAAATTAGATATACCTTTAAAATAAACTAATTTTATTATGTTTTGTTTTCTTTCTGTATTTTATAGCCAACACTACATGTCCTGTTTAACCAGTTTCATAATCTATTATGGACTCTTCAAAAAAGAGTAAAGGAGATCTTTTGTTTCAAAGTGGAAAACATGGCTGCTTATCTACCAAAACCAAGAACAAAACCTGGAAATTGGTTAACAGAGGTGTATTGAGAACCAACAGGCTTTTTTATCTAACCAACCACATTAGAAACTGATTGCATCTTTTATAGAATCAATTTACTCTTCTGTAACAAAGTTTTCAATCACTAGTATTACAACTTCCAGAACAAAAAATTATGAGTCCTGAATTGAAGACTGTTTGCTTTAGTTTCTAGTACAGTGCTAAACAGTTATTGGCAAGCCATATTTTCCTTCACTTCATACATTAGAAGCAAATGCTGTAGTTTAAAGAAAATAATTTAAAGCTAGTAAGCAAAAAGAATTCTTCATACTGACCTTTTTCATTATCTACATCAATAAAATTACGTGTCATGCTCAACATGACTTTTAACAATTATTTACTATTGAATCCGTATTTTACTACCAATAAAATGGAATATATATATGTACACACACATATATATATGGACACATATATATATATACACATGTGCACACTATGGAATGCTGATGTAGACTGGTCTCTTCTTCATTGTGTATATTTGAATGATTCATTAGCTCATAAACTTAAGCAGTTGTTTTCCCACAAGTAATTCTGTGTGCATACGGAATTTTTTCTGTGAAACATTGTGTTCTGCAGTGAGCTTAAGTCTACATAATGCTGGGTACCTCACTTTGCCTGCAATTTAATTTCTTGGAAGAACAAGATTGAATTATTTTCTTGGGTGCAAAGAAAAAGTAACTTTTTAAAAATCTGCTCAGACCAACATCTACAGATGTTCTTCTCTGCAGAAGGCAACTTTCAGATAAGAAAAGACACTCTAATCTTTTCAATTAAAGGAAATTATTTTAACTTCATGGAATAGTAAAAATTCAGTCCTTGAACTGATAGCTCCTCCATAATAGACAGATGTTGCTTATATGGCAAAGACAAGCTGTCTATCTACTGGAAGGAAGGAAGTCCTTATGTATTGAGAAGGTACAACCTCTCCTATACCTTTGCACAGTGTTTTTAATTACTGTCTTATTTATTGAATTATATTTTCATCCTCTAATTTATACCAGCTTATAGGAGAACAAAGAAAACAAGAAATGGTATAGAAAGTAAGATTTTAAATATTAAAAAAAAATACAACCAATCATACCATAATTTACTTGTTTTTGATACCTTGCTTGCTTTACTTAAAGTTGTTTGGATTTGTCTGTTGGTTGTTTTTTCAAAATGGAAGGACCTGTGAGTTCATACACTATTTATGATGCACTAGGCATCATGAATTTAAAAAAAAAAAAAAATTAAAGAGAAACTAATAAAATGCTCACCAAAACCCCCAAACAAATCCTCATTCATTCTCTCCTAATTTTCTCCTTTCATCCATGGACAAATTAAAACATTGTTGTACTTCCTGACTCTGGTCTTAGGAAATATTTTTCAACCAGAACTATACTGATTAAAAATAAATACTCTGAAACTTTATTAAAGAGTATTTCCATGCACCTTTGTGAAACTCCTCAGGACATGCAGGTTGGGAGGCTGAGGCCAAGGACAAAAGACAATGAGTAAATCCTGATGACTCAGAGACACAAGACAGGATGGACAGACTAATCACTGTCGGCTCCCAAAGGGTACACAAAGACATGCTCAAAATCACAGCTTGGTTATCAAACCACAGAACACAGCAAACACAAACAGGACTCGGCTGCAGGCAGCTCTCTTCCTTTGGGCCAGTGCAGAAATCCTATCCAAGGAGGTCTTGCATTGTGACAGTATTGCAACATTATTTCCTTCAAAAAGGAATGCAGGTCCAGTACATACACGGGATATTTATGCTTTAATAACTGAGGATCAAATTCAAATTGGACAGTCTGAATACAAATTCTTGCATTTTTACTTTTCTTTTACATTCTTACTACTGTTTCTTTTTTTTTTTTTAAATGAGCTTAAATAGCTACATATAAAGAATAGCATTTCAAAAGAAACATGAAAGTGACAGATTAAGATAAAAGATGGTTACTTGATTGATTCCTTATTTTGCTATGCTTTTTGAAAGAATGAATTGTGAAGTGGCTGTTGTTACATACATATGAACACAAAAGCAAGGAATAAAAACTTTTTCCAGCTAATCATCACACAGACACACTCCCCCTCAACAGTACAAGAACTATGCTTGCAAGGTACGCATGATTTTTCCATCTCATTTCTTCTCTATACATGTATCTGCATTATATAATTCCATTATCATTATACTATTTCATGACTATGCAATAATATCTCTGGTCCTTATATGCTAGTTTTACTAAGGTGAAAGGAAAATATTTTTGGTAGACAATGATAAGAATTTTTAAAAGCCTTAGCTGACTGATGAGATGAGTGTCTGTCTGCCTATTGGTTTCACTAAACCTTCTCTGATTACGGATTCCAACTTTCTTTGGAATTCATTTATACTCTGAAATGAAGCAGCAATGCAGAGGATGACACTGGATGGAACCAGTTCCTGCAGAGAAGATGCACAAAGCATGGTGTTCCATGCCTGCATTTTTTAGGGTCTAAACCCTGTCAAGAGCTGAGAGGCTTACATAGCTTTGTGTGCCCTCCTCTCCCACCCCTCTCTCCACCTTCTCTCCTAAGTCCTCTTTGGAAGCTCTTCCTAGAGACACCTGGCTCTTCAGTACAGCAGAAGTAATGAAATTCATTTTGCCAGGTCAGTTTTAACAGCAGGAAATTCTAAACTTCATCCTCCTTCCATTGATGTCAGTGGCAAACACCAACCAGTTCAGGTTGATACAGCTTCCTTACTCTTCTTGTGCTCCACAGAATAAATACATATTACAGGAATTTGTCTTGTTCTAAGCCAAAATCTTCCAATTTTTTTATGTTTTTTTGTTAGTCTCACAGAAACACACTGACTAAAGATTTCTGAGCACACAGCCAAGCTCTTCATTAGTGCTGTCTACATTCATACTCAAGTTCAGTTGTGTAAACTCGTTTTATACAAAGTACATGGACAATTTTACAGAAAATGTAAACTCCTACACAATAATATGTACCAACATTCAGATACATAATACTAATGTTACTTACTGTGAACAGCAGAAAAATAGCTCCCATTCTCTGTTTCATGCACAAATACACCAAACTGACAAGTCTTGCTCTAACCTATATGAATTCATAATGTTACTTGTCAAATATACAAGTGCATAATTTTAGCAAACTTGATTTTTTGATTCCTTTCTATGGATTCCTCTTTGGTAGAAGCCAGTGTTATGCCAAATATATTATCCTATAATTTTTTTTTTTTCCATGTATGGTTTTACCTATTAACACTGTCATTAGTCCAAACTGCCATCCATAGTGTCTCCAGTGAAAAGAACTATGAAAGTGTTGATTATAAATGACTGAAGTTCAGCATTTGGCTGAGAAGAGGCTGAAAGCAAGACACACAGAAATACCTATGTCCTGGATATCCCAAAGTGACTTAGTCATGATGAGTCTTAGAGACACAAAATGGCCTCATCCTTTGAATAACTTCAGGATAAATAATTGCAATTGAAAGAAAAAGGTTTTACAAAAGCATATTTGATAGAATTAGAATTTAAAAACAACTTCAAAGCAGCTCTGGAAGTGAGAAATTACAGAACCTGTAAATGAGAACATTACGACCGAAGTACCCAAAGAACAGGCTGGAATAGTACTGAGATAATTGGAAACCATACAAATTCTTATTCCCATGTTAGGTTATGTGATAAAGAGCTCCTGTGTATATCCACAAAGGAACAGAAAGAGGGAGAATCAAGTAGTACCCTGGCCCAGCTACTCTGGAGCTCATCACAGAGGCATCACCATTGCATTAATAGCACATCTCTGCAAGTCCAGCAGAGCACAACAGCACCACAGCAGGCAAAGACACATTGTTGGAGCCCCCCTCATAACTGGGCTGTGAGAGCCTCCCCCCCACTGCCCAGGGGTGACACACAGCAACATAAAGCAATGCTGGAGAACACTTCAGGCCGAGAGAGACCACTGTCTAGGGTTACGGGACACATGGATTGAGTAAGACTTCCAATGGGATATTTAGAGGAGGAACCAAATGCAGGGAAAGAGATGGATTTAGGTGATTTGGGGAGGGACAAGTTTGAGTACATAGAGGGATAAGGGGACAAAAAAGGTTGATCACATGTGTATAGTTGGCTCTGCAGTACAATAAGCTTATTGTAGGTCATGTCCTACACCCAAATCTTATTAAATTCTATTTTCCTGGGCAAGGGCTTCTATCATTTGTGCATGGATGAGGGTCAAACTGCCTGTAACTGAGTCAAATGATGGGTGAGAACGTATGTCAGTCAGGCCAGGAACTGGAGGAAATGAAGGTCTGAGTACCAGAAACTGGAGGGACACCAGGGATCAGAGGACCTGTGTGTGTCCATGGAGGCTGAAGCTATAGTGTGGTTGTGTGAGACAGTGTGTGATTGCTAATGAAGACCAAGCTGGATCAGTCAGCAAAGTAGGTGAAGTAGCCTGGGAGCCAGTTGTGTGGCTCTATGTCTCTGAGGTTAAGATCGTGCAAGGAGGTGATGTCATGTGAGACCAGGGAGGAGGTTAAATTTTGTAGAACAAAAGATAACCAGGAGGCTTCTGCAGAAGTCCTACTAAGTTTTTTTGGGGTTAGCCAACTTTGAACATCTATATTAAAAATACTTGAGAAACCAGTGGTCTTCTATGGCTGACACAGACCACTGGGAAGCATGTCCTATAACTGCATATTGGACAGTCTGTGCATGTGTAACTACACTCAAAGTTAGGTATGCTCAGTTTGGCAAAGAATCTACCTGGAAAAACATATTGATGAGCACTCAGTCTCTCCAATTTTACTCTGTATGGTAAAATCAAAATAAACTAAACCGCAACAGAAGTCACATGAACTGTTTTAACTGAGTTAGAACTCCATTTACTTGAAGCTGCAATCTATTTCCCTTGAGGGTATATAGTTTTATCCTGATAGCCTTAATAGTTACATCACTTTAAATGTTGTAAAAAATCAGTTAACATGCAAAAACCAAAAGGAGAAACACATTGAATTCAGGATGATATCACACAAAGGAATAGGAAATCAATTAGTCATGCTTTCTTTAAAAAAATCTGTCAAACTTTGCATTTGACCCTTATCTAACCAGTTTGGCTTCATCATTCTTTATGGACTACTCATCTGGAAGTACACTGGCTGAGTATACTGCATAGTATTGTGTCTATATTCTGAAAGCAAAATCTTCTTGACTAGTACTGGTTACCTTCTGTAGTCAAGATCAATTTGCCTGGAGTGGTTAAAAGATAGAAAGCCTTCATCAGTTACAACAGAAGGGTTCCTCTGTATTTCACTTGTCTATAGGGACAAGCTGGGGTTTTGCTTAGTTCACAGAGAACCATAGTAACTCCAACTTGTCAATGATGAGTCACACAGATCTTTGGATTCAATCCAAAGTTCTGTCCTTGAAAATCCAGTCATTCTGACAGGAAGAAATGTTACCTCTCACTTGGCATCCTCCTGCAGAAGAATGCTGTAAGAACAGTGACTAAATTATGAAAATACTCAGTTCAAAACCAGACCAGCAGGCAGTACCTTTAATAAGTAAAGGCACTGATGTTTAAGCAATGTGAATCATGTTCTAAAGTTACTGCCAATGGTATCTCCATATATGATCTTAGGTGATTTGAGGAATCTGCAGGAATACCACCTGGAAAATGCTGAAGATCAGTGTATTAGATTAACTTGGGCTCCCTCACATACATGAGGTAAATGGGTTTTATGTATTTTTTATGAACCAGACCTATGCACTTTGTATAAGATCTATAGATTGATCAAGATTAAACCAGGAACACAGCTCACTGTGTTAGTTAGTATTAGGCCATATAATGGAGAAAGGCAACTAAGCAGACATGCTGGACTATCTTTTTTCAGTGTGTATACAATAATTATGGGTAGGTACATATATTAAACTCCCTTTATAAATAAATATTGGGCTCTTTCAACTCTTACCAGACAACTAATATTTAGTGAAATTACACAAGCAATCATTATTTTTCTATAAGCACAACAGAAATCAATCTCCTGAGGGACTGGGCAAGCCCTTGCATATCTCATGATTCTAAGTACACCAAACATTTACCCACTGGTTGAGGGAGGAGATGTTCCCATTCTACTCTGCATTGGTGCAGCCTCACCTCTAGTGCTGTGCACAGGTTTGGGTGCCACAATATAAGAATGATACAAAGCTATTAACATCCAAAGGAGAGCTACAACGATGTTGAAGGGCCTTGAGGGGAAGCCTCATGAGGAGCAGCTGAGGACACTTGGTCTGTTCAGCCTGGAGGAGACCTGAGGATAGCCCTCAATGCAGTCTGCAACTTCCTTTTGATGGGAAGAGGAGGGGCAGGCACTGATCTCGTCTCTGTGCTGACCAGCGACAGGATCCCAGAGAATGGCCTAAAGTTGTGTCAGGGGAGGTTTAGGTTGGTTATCAGGAAAAGGTTCTTCACCCAGAGGGTGTTTGGGCACTGGAGCAGGCTCCCTGGGGAAGCGGTCACAGCACCAGCCTGACAAAGCTCAAAAAGCATTTGGATAATGCTCTCAGGCACAGAGTGTGATTCTAGGGGATATCCTTTGCAAGTCCAGGAGCTGGACTTGATGATCCTTGTGGGTCCCTTCCAACTCAGCACATTCTATGATTTTATGGTTCTATACACTGACATGAATATACCCATGAATGCTGAGGTATAGCATATGCATAAATATTTTCTTTTGAGGAACAGAGCACATTCTCAGATAGACCACTCTGTCCTCCTTTGTAAAAATTAGCTAACATTAAAATAAATTTTTTTAAAAGCCACTCTAATATTACTTTTATCAGAAACAAACTGAAGAAAAGTCCTATTTCTCTGTCTCTCAAGAATACAGATATGATGACATATTTTGTTAGGAGAGATACCCCCTTAACCATTCTTTTTCCTAATTCAACTGACCTTGAATCTTTAGTGAGAATTGAGAGTTTTTTCCACAATACATTTTTGGAGCTCCAACACAGTATTCCCATCAATCATAAATTCATGGTGCTTGCAATTTTAAACACATTCTTATCACAGACAGGCACAGTCAATATTTACTAGAAAAGGAGATTTTAAAACCTCTAAATGATTAATTATGCATCCTGGAACACTTACTGACATTTGTTTAAGTGGAATAAAAATTCCTGGAGCTCTGGCACTGGAAGCAGCACTGGGAAGAGTAGCAATTTGCATCAAAGATCTTTGAATATGGATGCTGTTAGATCTATGACCTCATTCCAGTACTAAAGATTGTTCGTCTTAGAAACCAACCTGAGATGAGACTCTTTGTTACAGCTCTAGGACACACAGAACAGAGCTTGCTATATTTAGAGTCTGCAATTCAGCTGGCTTTAATACCTTGTCCTTCCTCATCTGGTTTTCCTCAAAAGTAGAATAATTCTATCAGACACCAGCAAAACAGACACCAGAAAAAATACATTACTCCATTTCCTCTTGATTCTTGAAGGCCTTCTCACACCTCATTCTCAATTTATGCTGAGATTGAAAATGAGATTCAGAAATCAACTATAATAACATTAAACCCTGCATCAATGTAATCAATCCCTCACTATTTGACATATGAGAATGTAACAGATGTGAGAGTCTCACTTCGTGTGTTTTCATCCACATGGTACTAAATCAGTTATCCACGCAATTTCCCATATTCTCAATTCAAAGCTTCCACATATTCATTTCAAAACAGCAGCAATAATGTCCAACCCTTTTGGACAACCTGCCATAAACTCAGAACACTGAAAGAGCGCAAGCTCCTGGAACCAACTTCCAAAATATGAAACCTGAGATATTAAGGCTCTTGAAGTCTATCAGTGACCTATAGCATATGTAGAATATATACATAACATTTGTCGTTTCCAGCAGAGTATTTCCTCAGTTATTCAGACTCCATGGGCCTAAGCAAACAATAAGTCAGAGAACATCAGAAGCTTGGAACAGTACATTTTTGCAAGAGATAAGGTAATTGAAAGTAACTTTGATCAAAATGAACTCAAAAGAGTACAAAAACCCTTGGCTGTCCATAACAAATTTTAAAGAATTTGAGTCCGTTCTTTGGAGAAACGGTTTCAGATCAGAGGAGCACTTATTGCATTTGCTAGAATGCCACCATGGACTGTGTTGACTGTCTCCATGTAAGTGCTGTTCTTTCCATCAGCTTTGTATTGACTTCATTAACAAGAACACAACTTAGGAAAGACATAGGAAATAAAAAGATAGATAGGACACATATATCATAGAAATGATAGTTACTGCATAGAAAAAAAATATTAGCACCTGTTCAGATTACACCAACATTTCCTTCTTCTAATTATCAAGTTAAATAAGGAAGTTAATCAGTGTGAAATTAGCTATTCCAGTAAGTACAGCTGGGCAAAATCAATCCACTGATCAGGTTTTTTCAGAGCCTTAAAAATTGGTCTTTATCAGACATACTGCAAACCTCAAATGGAATCTTTGTAAAATCTAATCTTCAACACATAGAACAATTATAAAGTGACATTTTCAAACGTTTTTGACATAGAATAGAAAATCTGAGTAAGAACAATATTGGATGAAGCTATTGTGTGGTACAAAAATTACTAAATCAGATAATGTTATTAACTAAGGACAGTTTGAGCAGAAATCCTCTATCCTATGCTCTAGCTAATTGGAACAGTAGGACAAAATGCTTTCCAACAATAAAATCATAGAATTAATGCCTTAATTTCTTATCTCAGTAACATGTCATATTTGAAATAAATAAACAGAAGCGTGATACTCAGCAATACATTTCTTTTTCTGTGCTTTGCCAACAGAGGTCAGAATTACCTCAGCAGCATCCAAAGCATTACTATGATCATGACTAGAAATACTTGCATTACCACAAAATTACTTTCACAAAGACAAATAACATACTTTAACCAGAGGCTGAATTTTCACAGGGGCATATTGCAAAGGTTTGGGTATGTAAAACAATAGCACCACTTAAAATTTCCTGAACACTGCTACTGAAATAACTACAAAGGTCATATCCATCACATGACTGAACAAGTATTTGGTAAGATATGCTAGTAACCATTTGGATCACTCAAAAAAATCAAGTCATTCAACATGATGCTTTTCATTGAACAAAATAATTTATGACACACAGCTTAGAAGGCAAAGTGTAATTACAATAAAAATAGTCAGTAAGTTTGCAGTCTATTTATGTTAGAATTCCCTATTTAAATCCATTAGGAGTTATTGTTTCTACTCTATTTAAAAGCCTTATCAAATGTAGAAATGAAATCCAAGACTAAGAGGTTTAAATGACACAGAAGCTTCTACTATAATTGGCTGATGTAGAGTTTCAAATAGCTTAAAAAGAACAATAACCATCACTTAATTCCAGATGTATCTAAAGTGAACACTTTTATAATTTTGCAAAAACCAATTAAACACTGACAAAGAAATATTCTTTGTACCTCAAATAGTTTTACTGTGTAATGTTTTCTAGAAAATGAACCTGAGACCTACTCCGTAAGTATTGCAAGTGCTCCATAGAGTTGCAGCTCTGTGGATCATGAACTTTTCAGCAATATTAAAACAAAAATGCCAAATTTTGGGGAATATATTACAAGAAATAACTTTCAGCAACTTTCAGCATCTTTCTGCTTCTTTAAATTGAAACTGATAGGAGACTCCACAAAATCTGTTTTGGCAAAAATCTTCATGTAAAATATATTACAAGAGTCAGCCATAACAGGAATAATTTAATGTTTTTTCTGAACTATCTGTCTGGTAACAGATATCTAGAGGACCCAAATTTGTGTGCAAATACTCCTCCTAATACATAGATCTATTAAAAAGAAAAAAAAAAAAAAAAAGAAAGGAGATCCCAGATCCACAATAAGACACCATGCAAAATGATTCTTCACAACTCTCCAATCTACTATCAGCACTATGGCACCTACAGGACTCATGGAACAATTATTGTGATCTTTCCTGCTGTGTTTAATTCAAATAATGTTCCTAAATCTTTATATAATTCAGCAGGAAAAAAATAATCCCCAACTAAATACCTTAGCTACTAAAATAAATGTATCATGCAAAGCTAGACTGGCCTACAATAAAAAGAAGGGAAATGATACACCAAAAAAGGTTATGAAATGCATGTGTGGATGGCAGATTCCATCTTGGTTTCTTTTATTACATATACATAAATATCTTTTTTCTTTCCATTAAAGATCATACATTTGCAGAGAGGAAGGGATCCTTGTTTGTGAAATCTCCAGAAATCTGTAGTCTTTTAGAAAATGGTGGAGATGGGAAGGCCTCTAACATACACATGGGCTAGGGCCTCTAGAAGCTATTTACTATGAACTGTTAAAAGAATCCAGACTCAAAACCCCCTGAAAAACAGACCCCACCTGAATTTACCTTATTTACCTCTCATTCTAAGGTCACTTTTAACAATTAGATTTGATTGTTGCTTCAGTCTGGGCAGTAAAATTATTCAGATGAAGCCATCATTTCACCAAAGGGGGCACCATCGGATTTCAAGTAGTAAGAAGAGGGACACTTTCACTGAAGTGCTGAAGCCTGTCCAAAACTATACTTGTCATATTTGGAATCACACTAGAAAATCCACATATATCCTTCCAGTGGAATTAAATTTTAAATGTGGCCGAAGCCCATCTAATTGGTAGTTCATGGCTGGCCCCCCACAGCCCCACTACCCAGGCAAAGAAGCTCATACTGATATGTCTGACACAGCTTGTTAGTAAAATTCGAGGAACATTCCATTCCTAGGGCAAGGGGGTTATAGTAGAAAGTAAATGCTTAAAAAAATCTAGTTACTAGTGTATCCATCTCTTCTGAACGTTCAAGCAGCCACCTGAAAAGAGTGCAAAGTGATCTGAAGGAATTTGGCATCTTAAAAGACATGAGAGCTCACCCCAAATATACATGAAAGACCTGACTTATAACACATGATTTGAAAACAATACTGTACCACAGCATTACTCCCATAACACTGATAACAGACAGTGATTAATTGGGGGTACATTATTAGTATAAAGATTCCCTTCAGCTGTGATTCCATACAAACTTTGATCACGCCAGTTCAGAATAGACTGAATACACAAAGAATCTCTAAGTATTTTCAATAAAAGCACAATCAAACCAAGATGGAATTAATTTCTCCTTGGGCATGGAAACAGATTACCAGGATGACAGTTTACCAAATCTACAGCAAACAAACTTCTGACCTTTTTTTGGCAAACAAAACACTTTAACAGGCCAATGAAGGAATAGATTCTTATTACAGTGAAACACAAATTTTAACACAGTTGATCATATAGCTCTGCCACATAGAAGACAAAATTTTAGGAGCAGTTCAGGGCATGAAATAATTTCAGAACAGCCTGGACACTTTTAAGGATGGGGAGATGAATTTTATAGCTTCAGTTCTGTAGCCATTACAGTTACGAAAATCTTCACATAAAGGTAAATTGGTACAGGATTGTCTTTTTAAGTTTGCAAACAGAAACTGGTTTTTTGCTTTCCTATATCAACTAGTTCCTCTGAACAACCTAAAATCCCTAACAGATTCTGCAGCCAATCATGTTTAGACAGAGTTTTATGTACTTGTCTTCCATGGAACAGAGGCACAATTGTTTCAGTCATTTACAAAATGGCAGTGGATATTGTGGGATCTAGAATATTTATGTACTGTAGAAATCAAAGTACAATCGAGATCATTAAAACTATCTGGATCTGCTTAGCTCCCAGAAAATATGTCATGGATTGTATGCAGGGTAGGACTCTCCATTCTGCTAGACTCTGAATGCCATGTCAGTTCTATTGTCACTCCAACTCTGAACCATCTAGGAACTCAGGCTGCACCAGCAATAGTAAACTAAACATGTTTGGAACTATTTTCTGGCACTGAGGTGACACTGGCATAGAACGCTCCACACCTACACTAATCAAACCTTCTAAACAGGATAGCTGGATCCAGACTGTCTATCAGGCCCTAGGCACATACTAATTCTTCAGCTGTGCCTGGTAGCTCTTTCCTTGGGAGAATGCCACATGGCACCTTCCAGTAGCCAGAAATGTTGCCTGGCACGTTAAAGTTAGATGCAGCCTCATGTTCCTGTCATAAATTTGGCAGAAGCCTGTCTCTCACCAGCAGCATTTATCAGCTTACAGGATGCAAGAGCACCACTGCTTGAGTTTGGGTCCAGACAGATCACGATGAGCCTCTGTCCTGTGGTTCTGCTTTATGTCTTTGATTCTCCCAGCAAAGGGCATAGAAGGGAGAAGTAGTGGTACACTGACCCCAATTCCTTTTTTAGCTCCTTGCTCAACTGCTTGACTCCATGATAGAGGGTAAGAAGAAGGAAAGTTGTAGATGTGACTATCCCAAACAATACACCGTTGTAGTTCATTTCTTTTCTTCTTTTCTCCTTCTTCACATGCACGCTCATACTGACAGAAATTCCAAGCAGTGCACCCATAATTGCACAGTATATCTGCAAGGCAGTCTAGGAGTCTCATTCTGGTAAAAAACTTAAGAGGAATCCACAATGGACTCAGAATGACATTATTGCAGGAAAATACTGCTAATGGCTACAGCGGCATGAATCTCTTCAACTTTTTAGCAGAAAGAACACTTACCAAAAAAAGTCTTTTTTGGTTCTAATAAGCAAAGGTAGGCACAGATCTGAAAAACCTTCACATCGAAAATACCTGCATTTAAGTTCTATAAACAGGGACTCCTGGAAAAAACTCCAAATTCTATAGAAGGAAGACAAAAGTGACTGGGTTGGAAAAAGAATCAATCCCACCAATACAAAACGAGCTGAAATTAAAGACAGCCAAAGCCTTACTAAACAGATTTCTCACTTCTGATTTCCCAGTCACCACTAATCAAGGAGAAAGAAGCCTTCTTAGGTGTGAGAGGGACCCAGTTAAACATTGGAAATTTGTCCCACTTATCAGAGATGTTATTTTCCATAATTAATTAGATGGTCTCTCCAGAAGGAAGAATAAGTTTCTCTCTTGTGAGAACAGGTCAAGGATGAAATTGAGACTTAGATATCCATGATAAAGGATATCCTGGGACTAGGCATTTCCATAGTGCCAGCCTGTCATACTGTTTCTGAAAATCCCTTAAAAATGGAAAAGAAAGGAAGATGTAAATCAGAAAATTAAAAAAAAAGAACAGAATGCCAATGCCTCATTGCAGTTGAGGCAGGGCAGGAGACATACTCTATTGATCTCTGAGACAAAGTTTCAGCTTCTGGAAGGCTGAGGTCATTAAAATTGAATAACAGAAATGTTGTCCTACATCTCCTACTCACAGTTCACAAGCCTACAGTAGGTCTGATAGTGTATTCAGAGTTTCTAGGAACTCGAATCTTTAACTGAATATACTGATGTGAAAGATTAGCCAGCTTCCAATATGACAGGTAGAATTTTCTATCACTTTGTTTATGGATCACATGGGGCAGAGCTACACTTCCACACCTAATGATCACAGTGAGGTTAAAAAGGTGCTCCAGTCCACCTGAGCATGGGAAACTGCCACTGAAGATACTTGGGAGTCACAGAGCCAAAACTACAGCATTATATACTGGAATTATTCATAACAAATTTTAAATTACATTTCCCACAGATAAATCACATTATGAAAAAAAACCATCTTACAAACCAAGAGATACAAATGACCTCTGTTGATTTAAACATAAAATAGCATTGAATTTTATAATTTGAACTATTCTTCAAGTTCAAGATGAACCCCATTTTCTTTCAAGCTTGAAAGTAGCTGGTTTACCATTGGTTTCTTACACAATAAAAATGGAACTAATTTCTTGGGCATTGTCACTCAAAGTTGAAGGAAAATGGGAACAATTCTGTACAACAATGGTGCAGGGAGGAGAGACTTTAGCAGATAGTACTTTAGCCAGTACAAAGACAGGCCACAAAAGTAAAGTCCTCCTATTCTAAACATAATTTTAATAAATTCAAAGGGATTTCTATTATTATTTCTCTCTATTTCTGAAAAAAAATAAAAAAGTTTATGCCAGTCTCTAATTCTATTGGCCACACAGAAGCATTTTATGCTTCTACCATTGTTGGCAGTGTGGCTGTGCACAGAACCATAAGGGAATCTTACTTTTCAGTGTCGTTCCTCATACAGCCAAACTGTCAGCAATGGCTGTAGCAGATGTGTGTTCTCCTGACTCCATGCACTAAAAGCAACATTACAGACATACGTGCTCTCCTGGATATGGTATTTTCCTTGTGCCAACATGCTGTAAGATTTTGAGCTTTGTAATTAATAGGACAAGTTAATCATTCATCTAATCTAGGGGATCATCCATTTAATACTTTAATTGCCTGAAAAACTCCAGTGATAACATTTCTGGTGTCAACAACTAGAAACTGGAAGGACTACTACTTTTTTTGCACGCAGATGACAGCTGTGAGAACATCCTCAGCCTCAGCATTAAGAATTACTGTGCTAAGTCTAGAATTCTTACTGCTTTTTTCCAGTATCCTCTACATGCTGCAACAACTCAGAGTAGCTGATAAGAGATCACAGTCCTGACCACCATGCACATTGGAAACATGTTCCTAAAGACTCCTGATTTCTCTTTTCCAGACTGTGAAGTTTTCAGAAAAGTAGTGTCACTACTTGGTTCTAATGAAAAGGCTCTAATACTGAAGCTTTTACAGCTGTAAAAAAGCTACTTGTCCCTTTCAATGACTTGAAGCCCTAGAAAGTACGTAATAAGTACAGACTAAAACACCTATAAAAACTAAATGCAATAAATATTGCTCATTAGAAATTAAATTAATCACAAAAAGGAAGAAAGACCTCAAAATACAGTATATCTACTTGTTCAATCCTGCAATTATAAGCATTAAAAGATCACAAAGATTTGCTAGCAGGCTGTACCATCTTTACACTTGTACATGGTGGATGAAGTGAAATGACAAGCACTGCAGGTCAAGCAGTTCTAATTTCAGCTGCATAGTCTTATGTGTGCAGAAATCAGTCAGCCACAAACTTGTGGTCAACCACAAGATTAAAAATAAGAATTCAAGCTAGTTATACTATAAAAGTCGGGGGGGAGGGGGAGGGGTTATTATTCATCATTTACTATTCCTAGTGGTGTGGTTCGCTGTGAAATAAAAGAAGTATATAGTTCTAAACTTAGACCCCAACCCATGGATCTCAAATGAAATATACCAAAGTCAACGTAGTTACTATCAAATCATCATCAATATTTCAGCATTGTAAAGACAGCAACATAAAATTAGGTTTTACTACAACATTTAGTACTATACTATAAAACATAAATTATGCATAAAATATTTTGAAGTCAAATGAGAAATGTTACTTTGTCAATAATGCAAGCAATAAAAGAACAGCAATTTCCCATGTTTTAAGTGTTTCCAACAGCATTTGATTCTATTTTTATTGGTTCTATTGCTATTTCTTTATTCTTGTAGTTAAGATGAAAACATAAAATGAGGGGAAGTTATAGCTGTATAATACATGAATAAAGCAGTGAATTTTTTTCCCTGGTATTTTCCTGGATTCCTTTTATGTAAAGGGATAAAGTTTCATTAAATAAAGCAATCTTTTCAGGATACAAGAAAACAAAATAAAAACATTTGACAAACTTAAGTCCAATCAACCAGCATAATTACTTCACAATTGTTACTGAAAGAGAAAAATAATTGAACTTGCAAACCTAAGGTACTGGAGTATCTTTGAAGAGTAGAAGGTATCTTACAGCACTGTTTAGGCTAGAGAAGGCTTGGGGAGGATCCCACAGTAAGCATACAAAGGGAGGGTATACAGAAGGCAAAGCTAAACTCTTCTCAGCAGTGCCCTGACAAGAGGCAACAGACATGAAGTTCGCCACATGAAATTCCATCTGGAAATAAGAAAACATTTTTTTACTGTAAAGGTTATGGAACACTTGAATGGGGTGCCCCAAGAGGCAGAGTGTCCATTCCTGGAGGCACTCAATCTTCCTGGACAACCTCATCCATCTGACCTTTGCAGATGATCTTCTGAGGTCCCTTCCAATATCAACTCTTCTGTGACATATATTAATTTTACATGAAGAGGTATTAATTTCTTTTACTAAGAGGTCCACCTCTTGATGTCATGCATGAAAGCAAATATAACAGAAAATGCTTCTGTAATAATTATTTTCTTCCAATCCAGAGAATTCAAATTCTCATCTTCAACTATACAGAGTTTCATCTAAAAAATAAATCTAGACACCAGTAAGCAGACTGCCTCAAGAGTAACTCACATATTAGAGTGACGGAGTAAGTATACCCAGTGAATCAAACCAGCCAGGCTTTTCCCTTTCTAACACATGTAAGGCAGGTGCACCTCTCATTCCATCCTACATACACTTCCTAAGAAACTTGGAGGTAGGATGCATCCATAACATCTGAGCTGGTTTTGGCAGTCCTAGAGAGTCATGTAGGAGATACACTGAACTGCATTCAGTACTGCCATAATGTCCTTCCATTAATCACCAGGATAAGAATAATGAGACTGGTCAAAGTTGATCAGGTGACTTGTATGAAAAATAAGACCACAATACATAACTATTCACATAAACTTGCAACATACTTACTTCTTTTCTCCTGAAAATCTAAATGTTTGTGGTCCAATTTGAACAACTTCATCTTTTCAGAGTGTTTGTGACAATGTAGCTTATGGACTGACTGGGATTACAGAAGTTCTATCCCACTTAAAGGCAACTCTGCAATTAATTTTCAGAGGCTGAAGGAACTTCTAGGTACCAGAACTACTTGACTGTGAAATTATTTGTGAAGAAAGACACCTTTAACAAAAACAGACTGTAGTGGAAAACAAAGGGAACATGCAATCATCTCTACCAACTCATAATGAAGAAAGTAACAGATAAGGAAAGTTACTAAATCAGTACACCTTAAATTAATCAATGAGGAAATAATACTATCAAAGAGGAAGGGAGGAGAAAAATCACACTTGTCCAACAGATTCACTGCCTAAGAATCTGAGTAACAGTAGCAAGTACTGAACACAACAGATCACAATCAATTCTTTGGCCAAGCTTCAGCACCAGAAGAACTTGCAGCTGTGGATATTGTTTCCAGAAAAGACAGAATGCTTATGGTGAGAAAAACCTGGAGCTAATTTTGAGGTCAGTTCAGTTTACTCCGGAAATTGTGCAGTCAAGTTTTAAGTATCTTCAGTCATGGATATTTCACCATCTCTCTTGCCAATCTTTTGCAGAGCTTGATTACCAGCACTGTGATTTTTATCTGTAATACCCAATCGTAATTTTCCTTGTTGCATTTTGTATCTGCCCCCATTTTCCCTGCACTGTGCACACCTGCTAAGAGTGGGGCCCGTTTTAACACCAAAATAAGTTGTTTAGTTGAGGACACCTTAATGAGATCCTGTTCTGTGTTCTTTTCTTGAGTCTAAACTAACAGATCTTTCAAATTCTTTTATGTCAGTGCTCCAGCTTCTTAATGATCTTGGTGAGTTTCTCTCTTCTGGATTTTCCCCAGTTTTTTCCTATCTCCTACAATTAAGTCCAAAACTGTAGAATTCTTTGAAGAGAGGTGAATAGGTACTTCCCTCAACATGCTGGCTGTATATTCTGCTGGCCTTCTCTGCTCTGAGGGCACATTGTTGACTTATGTTTTCATCAGAGATGGCAGACAGGTTAGCCAACTACAAATTAGCCTTGGTAAATCCATGTTGATTCCTTCATTCACCCTTTTGTCCTTTATGTACTTGGCTACCCTGTCATGAATAAAATACAGATGCCCTGATGGGGCTAAAGATATTAAAAAACTGAAGATGATTCAAGAAAGGAATAATCATTTTACATTTTTTATTCTACACATGGTTTAACAGAAGTCCATTATTATAATGGCTGTCTTTCAAATCTTGATCTTACTTCCTTATTCATAGGCTGAAGCCTAGATATTGTCCATCAATTCACTACTGTGAAACCCTTTGAATTTCCAAGTTCTCTTTTAAAAAGAAGAGCATACCAAATTGTAAACAAATACTACCTGGATAAAGCTAAAAGGCTACCACATTCTGTGCTTTCTCTTCAGGTTCCCATGACCTGAATTTCCTTTTTTTCATTCATTTTAAAGTGCAGTGTTGCTTTTTTCTAAGGCCTAGAATTATGAAAAGGACAGTACATATAAGATAGGCAATATAGATCTTTCTCCTTAGGTTAAATAAGTTAAACACCTATGAACAAATACACATACATTGAGTTGCCAGAATTAGGCACCTCAGCTAACACTCAGCAGAGTAATTTAAAAGAACACTATGCAGTTCCTTAAATCTAGTCAAGAAGAAATTCTTAGGCACATGTTTCTGAAAACCCCTCTCATTTCAAGGATAAGGTATCTCAAGACTAAAGAAAAATGTCCTCCATTTACAACCCACAGATTGGAGGGCCTTTCAGAAATATAAGCAGCCATCTCCTCTTCCCAAAGAGCACAGAAAAGAGTTCTTTCTTTTCAAGGTGCTCAGTGGCAGTGGCAAATCCTTAAAAAGGGAAATGAGGGCATTCACCTGGGAAATACCCTGACTCCAGTCCCTTAACTAGTGAATGACTGTATATTTTATATTTGGGTAATTCTAGACAAAATACAGAAACAATCATAAGGATAATAAATCCTCTCACAAGCTTTGCAACAGAACATTTCAAGCATGAAGAAGAGCAAGGATTTTCTCTCAGTAACCTATAACAAGTCTCTATGATGAAGCCTACACTGAATTATGCAGGAGATTCCACAAATGGCTTGTGTTTTTAATGACAGGTAGTGTTATTAAAATCTGTCAAACAAAAGTAAGAAATACAGAGTTTGTGGCAAGATATCCACTAAAAAAAAAAAATCTATGGAGTCACATCAAAGGAAAATTAGGACATCTAAATTTTACTGGCAGTAGCTTTCTGAAGTTATCCCAGAAATGTGCCATATTTTCACAATTGGATTCTTTCTTGAATTTAAGACTAAGAGATTAGTACATATCAAAAAGGATAAAGTAAATATTATCTTACACTTCATATGAACTGAAATCCTTACAGACCCAAATAACAACTAATTCCAGGCTCTACTACTCCTGGTCCTCCTTGCACAAAGCAGGAAAGGAATCTTGCACAGCCAGCTCAGAAGAGAAAAGAAAACAGTCAAAGGATCTGGAATACTTTAGCATTAGGTTGGTTGTTACTAAACGAGTAGAAAAAGTAAATTTAAGTGAACTTCATTTAGTTATCTAGATTTTAGCTGTAAAAAGAGCAGCAGGCATATTCACAAAAGGGTACTATTATTCTGTGAGAGCATATGAGACAAAGCTGGGAAAAGGTATGGGAGCTGTGTTAACTTAGAATTCTAAGGACTGTGACACTTGCCTTATGGGATTAAAGGGTTAAAACAACAGATATTCTCATTGCTAATAGCCTGGTCTGTCAGAGTTCAAATTTACCAATTATCCTGAAGCCAGCTGTCCATACCATTCTGTTCTAAATTTAATAGTCTTGAGAAAACGTTATCTTTCTAAATTAAAATGATTTGCAAAAGACAGGGTAAACCACTATCAAGTAAGGTATCCACTTAAGCACACACAAACATCTTTCACTCTCACTGAACACAGCCTTCCTGCTATTACTATCTCGCACTATACACTTGTTCCTGAAGAGCACCTACAACTTTAAAGGAGGCATTTCAGTACTTTTATCCATTCCAGCTTTAATCCCTTTCTCCTACTTTATTTCTCCCCATGACAAATGAGAAGCTTCTGGTAGAAGCTTCTATTATGCAGATGCATATGACTTTGGATACCTACAGAAATATGAAATTTGTCAGATTTATTAAACTCTTGCTTTATCTTGAATTCTGCAATTTCCAATCAACTAATTTTAAAGTCTTTGCTCATAAGTTAATGGACAGTCTTACACCATCATCTTTAAAACAGACTGAAATTGAAGTTCAGTTGAAAGCATCATCATTAAAAATTTGATTTGAGGGCAGAAGATTAAGATAAACAGAATAATTTCACACTAAAACGATATGTTATTATATTAATAATATGAATGAGCTGACATACATTAATTATAATTATCCATGTAGGACTTCTTCAAATCTTGAAACAAAAATGTCTGAATACTTGATCTATTAAAAAAAAAAATTAATTATAATTTCAAACCAGCTTCTGAATTTTGTTCAATTTTACGTCTAAAAAAGAATTTACTTTGACCACAACTGCCACACTTTAGAAGGCAAATCTCATGTATGAAAGATTTTTGGGTGATGGGTAATGCTAGATCCATTTAAATTAAGCCTTAATGTATTTGATTAATCTGTTATCAGTCAACTGGACGATGTTTCACTGACAGTGCTTCTTGTCATTTCTAATACATTGTCTATTATGCTTTCTGGGAATTTTCAATCATGAGCTTCACTAAATGTATTCATAAACACCTGAATAGGAAATAGTTTAATACACCTGCCGTGAGATAATGTAACAAAACTAATGCATGATGCACTCATTACAACTGTTTAAATATCATACTCTTCTCAGAATAGCAAGTTCCTCTTGACTCCAACATCCTTGGTAATGTGCTGAAAGGGAAACATCTCTTGAAGACTGTAGAAGAATTTTACTTCTCAGGTATAGCCTCAAGGATCACCACCTAAAGGTGATTTTTTAGATTTACTGCAAATTGCACATTCAATATGTAAGAAGAAATAGGATGGCTCTCACAGATCCAGTATAAAACAAAGATCTATTTCAAAACATGAGCACCTAGATATGAAGTGTAAGTTATACATAAACATGTTGGGTGCTGCCAATAGTCACTAATTTTCACTACAGTGAGAGTCAGATTATCAATAGGTTTGATAAAACTTCTACAAATGAAATGGCAAACCTGTACACAAGGCATAATTTTATCAAGAGAAAGCAATCTTCTATCATGAGAAAATTTTCACTAACCTGAGGATCTCATTTAATACCAAAGTATTTTTAAAATTGTTGAAAATATGTCACAACTTACTGCCTTGATACATCATTTAAGGAAAAAAAAAAATTCACTATTTGTGCCACCAAGAATATATCCCAGCATATAGTGCCAGATCAGCTGTATGGTTAAGTAACAGATTTTGCCCCAACTACCTGCAGGCCCTGACAGATTAGAATTCCCCCGGGTGTTTCAAAACAAAATGAACCAGGCACCAGGATATGTCCCAGATTCCAAATGTATAAAAGACACTATTTTTATTCCAGATACCAGAGAAGAGGAACACAAATACCAAGATGCACCTACTGGAAGTTGAATGGAACTGAATACCAAAATGCAGATATCTGAGCAACTCCAGACAGACTCTAAATAAATAAGAACAGCTTGCCTGTACTAAGAGATGTGAGAAGAAATTACAGTTTTGTCACACACTTCTTTTGTCATCGTGAGACAAATTTCAGATAAACTGTTGGGAACTTTTCTATTAGCATTGCTTGCCAATACTGTGGTTTTGTATTATAAACTGCAATTAGGAGTATTCTTACTGTATGTTGCTAGAGAATTAAGGTTTCCTTAGCTTTCCTGAGATCTCTCAATTGTTTTGATAGGATAAACAGAAGTATATGTATAGAGTGGTTATCTAAAGGACCTGATACCAAATTCTCCCTATGTAGTATTCTTTATATACATTGTCTTTAATAATTTATTTTAATTCTTAAAAATATTCTTTACTCATCAAAATAAATTGTATTTAACCCATTCCTGAAGATTATCTAGGTTTTACTATAGTCTAATCCTGTTTTATAAAGTATTTTGCAATAGTTTCCAGCTTTTCAGTATCTGTCAATTTTACTAAAGCAATTTTAGTGTCTTCCTCTGAAATGAAGATACTCAGCAGAATCAAACTTTGGCATGTCTCTAAGTGAAAATTTATTTCAAGACCCTGAACAAAGGAAACAAACAGGTTGGAGAAATATGGGAGCTTTCAGACCAGACTTTGTTGAAATTAGCTTGGGAGTTGGCCACGTTTAAAAGCATCTTCCTCTTTGTTTTACTGTTAGAGTAACCCTCTGGCTACTAAAATTAAAATTTGGTAGAATAAGCTATCATTTATAGTCTTTATGTTTAAAGTCGCTTATCTAGTAACACTTCAATCCATGACAACATTCACATTCAAGCTAATGCAATGTTTGGTTTTTTCAACTTTAAGGTTTTAAGCATCACAGTACCATTTGATTTACTTAAATCTGATTATACATTTAAAATAAAAATGTTGCATATTCTGTATTCCTTTTATTATCCAATTTCATAATTCTCTTTTAAGATGGAACTTAGTTTTTCATAAATTATCATTCATTAATTATTCATGTTTTCTGCTCAGGTTCTCGATAATTAATGATTTTTTTTCTTCATATTCCAAGTTAAACGATAGCAAAATATTATACTAGACTTAGAGAAAGCAATATTTATTGTCATATTTTTCCTTTCTGAAAATGATACACCATACCAATCGACGAGTTCAGTTCTTCACCATTTTCTTTAAAGAATTCTCAGAGATGACAAACATTTTCAAGCTAATACCAGTAACAAAATAAAATAAAACATCCAGCACATACAACAAAAAAAAAATTACTTATGGAGCATGTATTCTGAAATTTGCATTTTTGGGGTGGAAAAATTTTACAAGGTCTTCTCCCACTATTCATCAGTCAAATACTTTGAGAACATAGTCAACATAGTCAAGATGGATTTATAAAAATGTTGAATGTACTGACATTCTGAAACTATTTCTCTACTTGGAACATGCTACCAGTGCAGCAGTTCTAGTGCAATACAAAGTACCTGCATCGTGCTGGATGCGAGCAAAACAGTGCTTTTAATGGCACAGAGGAATTCTTCCATTCACAGAGTAACTAATCAAACCAATAAAATTAACTTCATTTACCAAAGGATTTATTTTTTCCTTTTAGAAATATGTATATATACACACTTACAAATAAATGACCTTTCTCCTCCCCTTTCCAACCGAAAACTTGTCAATTCCAACTTTTCAAGCATTTTCATTATTTTTTTGAAAAGTCAATTAAATCTTAAGATTTCTAAAATTACTTCCATACTACTTGATTGTAGCATTCCTGTCATTCTACTAAAATAATCAGATTTTCTTTTATAAACAAGAAGTTCCTTGAGTGTACTACTTATACACTAGTGCACTCTACAACTCTGTTCATCCTACCATGCAGAATTAAATAAATCAGTCTTCTGTGCAAACCATGCAAAAAGCTACTGTCCATCAGTAAAAAGCAGATTCAGATATGTTCTTTTTCTGGCTAACTTTTCTTCTTTAGGGATGGTGAATTTAGCAATTGCTCTAGCAACACTGCCGGTTCTTACGCATTACCTCCTACCCCAGTGTAAAATCACATTTTACTTTGCTTATGACTAAAACTGCTTTGTTTAAGTTGAAATTTCACATGTTAGACTGGAAGAAAGGAGCTCTGGAATAGAAGAAAATAGAGGATGAGGGCAGGAAAGCTGAACTAGCACATGAAGGGAAATTCACAGGAAATTGAACTAAAATTAAATGAGAAGACAGAAAAGAGGACCCAAAACAGGTAAGACATGAGATTTGGAGAGGGGTTGTTGAAATAATTAAAACAGCTGAGGAAAAGACTGGTAGCATTAGCCTCCCATGCTAAAATGAAGAGCTGTGAAAGGACACAAAGAAACACAGGATATTTGCAATAAAGGCTAAAGCTAAGAAGACAGCTGGACAGACTAGAAGAGTTGAGCTTTCATCAAATGACCAGAAAAACTTGTTAGACCCTACTAGACACATTTTCCAAATGTGAATCCCATGATAACTGGGCAAATATCAGCAACACTTTCAAAAAAATAATAATTCACATGACAGCTGGCTGCCTGTGCCAAGCACTCTAGTAAAGCACACAGTTCTGTGCAGCACACCCTGACATGCCATTTCTCATTGACCTACACCAGGTTCATCTAGTTAGTGGCTTACAAGCTTGATAAGGCCAAAAGATTACTTCTTTGGCCATGAATACTCAGGGTCTTAGCCCCATGAGTTGCTCTCATGCAGCTGGTCAGCTGCAATGCAAAAATTGAACAGGCCTAATGTATCTGAGTGTTGGTACCATAAACATGATGGAATTGCTACTTTATCAGGGCTTTTTTACAAAAAAAAAAAAAAAAGAAATTATATCTATATAATCATTAAAAATATTATAAGAAATCACACTGAAATGTCAAGAAATAGCACAAATAAGTTATGCATGCATTTTTTTCCTCATTAAAACTGCCTCAGCCTCTCTATGTAACCTACTCAAAAGGCAGGTCACGATTCTACACCAACAGAGCCTGCTAAATGTGAAGTTAAACAGAAAGGGAAATATATTCTGAATGAACTAGACAACTTCATGGGAAAAAAGAAGAAATTCGTATGCAGGGTAGTGCAATATTGCCCTACAGATACACACTTTCTGAACTACAGAGGTTTTCCAACAGTAACAAAGTCTCTTAAATCTAACTTTGCAAGAATGATCGCCAAGCATGTAACTTTCAGAGTGGCCACTTCATATTCTGACTTCTAACAGCGAAAACACTATTTGAAGTTGCTCTGCTAGTCAGAGAAAATTGTGCTTTGCACTTTTAAATGGTTTGTGATGACAAATATTCTGCAAAATCGTAAAGCAGGTTTTAGGTGTTTTGAACCAAGCATCTAAAATTACTCAATGATGTTGACCCTCATGTCTCAGGGCTTCACATATCCATTTGTAAAGTGGAGTAATTATACCCTGTCATCAAACAAGGTTGTTTCTGAAAATAAATGCATTATACTTGCAAAATTCTGCTGTGAAACAAGTGAGGAAGTCTCTTTACAGGGGCACCTGCAAACTGTGTGCTAAAGGCATAAGCTAACAGTCACAATGAGAAAAGAAAACACTAAGTAACAACTAAGAGAGCACCATCCCTCTTGCATGCATTAAGTAGAGTGAATTTTATCTGAAGAACACCATGTAGTAATATACAACATTCAGCGATACACACAATATGCCACCAACACGCTGCAGTTCATGGGCAGACTATCTGCAGACCAATGTGGGTACACAGACAAAAGACTGTCTGCAAAAGCCAGTTTGGATCTTGCAGCACTTCTTAGCCAACTGCATGCATTTATAATGCTCCTAAAACTAGCTAAAGTCTGGAAGAATTGTAGCCACACTTGCATGACACTGAATCTGAGCTAAGAAGTCCCACTAAACCCAAGCTCGCTCTGTGTAGATCTAGGTTGGGTATCATTACTCCATGCATGTAAATCTAAAGAGAATTATTAAAGAGATTATTAGATGGCTCTGTTGATCCTGACACAGATAATGTCATCTGCAGGTAACACTGGTGCATGTTACCTCACCATGCTTTCCAGGGCTTCAGGATCTAAGAGATCCTAAATTTGCTCTCCCCACTTTCTATAACGTTTTGCCTAGACATAAGATCTTTAACAAAGAGGAGTTTGAAGTGGAGTGCAGTATATGACCTTGATCTCTGTGTCCTGGGTTGCAATGTAAAATGTACCCAAAAGTCTGTATTCTGTCACCATCTTCATAAACTGTTAAAACTGGTAGGACAGTGTTCCCCACCTCCCTCATGACTCATCCCTGATAAGCTCATGAGGCTATCTTCTGTTAATGGGCCAGCTGTTGACACCAGGTGGGGCAGAGTCTTTTATCTCTCCTATACTATCTCCTGTTAATGGGCCATCACCGCATGACTGATAAGACTATATCACCCATTGTGAGATGCTCCGCCCAGAGGGAGGAACCAAGCCTTCCAGCCTGGATATAAGGGGAGATTTTGAACACCACAGGCAGCCTTTCCACTGGATTCTCAGAGGAAGACCAGACCCTTCTACATCGCCACTGGACCTTCAGAGGAAGACGAGACCTTCTCTACAGAGCCACTGCTTCAGCGGAACCATCACTTCAGGAGGACTGCAGCCACCATTTAAATTGCACTGCTGCTAACCCCCTGACTGTCAGGGGGTCAGGTTTGTACTCTGTCAGTGGGTTGTGGGGTTTTTTGTACTATTACATTTATTTTATTTCTTTCTTATTAAATTGTATTTCTGACTTGAAGTCCCTCACTAGTTTGCTTTAAAACTAGTACACTCTGCAAGACAGCTTTTTTACACATTAGCTGATCTATTTCTCAAGACAATTGCAATTGACTGTAAAGGTCATCACTTCCATACCTCCTCTTTATATCTCTTTCAAATAGAATATGTTTATTCATGCTTAATTAACAAAATCATGTCTCCAGATTTTTTATAAACCAGTAAACCAGCCAGTCACTGTACTTCTCCTCACTCTTTCTGCCTTTTCATTACTTTAATTATCTTATTCCAAAGCAGCCCCATTGTAAATCTGAAGCACTTAAGTGTGAAGTTCTTTTGTTTACAATATGCTATTAAAAAAAAGGTAATCCAGTACAATCTAGTAATATCACAGAAGTCAATTAAATGTGTGTGATCTAAAACTTCTCTCTTTACTGCTAGGAATTCCTAGTCACACCTTTTTCTCTTTTCACTACATCTAAATTACTCTGAAAACATATCAGACATCCTCATCTTCAGCTCTATTTTCTGAAGTAGTTTATGTTCTTACCAGGTATTTCTGCACAGGATTTTATTTTTTCATGAACTTACGTATAATCAGTCAAATAGTCCAACAATTCTTTAGGATACTTGCTACCCTTATTATTATGTTAAGTCTCAGCTCATAGAAAAGAGTGTACACCCCAAGCAGATTTCCATGTTCTAAATATAACATGTCTCCTCTATTTCATAATTTTCCTTTTTGATGTTGGATAGGACTGTGGGTGACTTGTCCTGTTTTAGTCTAATCATACTTGCCATTGGCTCATCCTCAGGAATACCAACATATTTCCTAAACAAAGACCTCAGTTTTTCTCTTCTCAGACTACTTTGTCACTGTATCCTTCCATCTAACTATTCTCAGATCAATAGGCAATGCTTCCTGATTTGTGATCTTGTATTATTTTGTCTCAGGTGATTCTCTTTATGGTTTAAACTGGTGGAGAGAGAGAAGAGAGATGGTGGTGCTGTAGAAAAGGGTGCAGAGATGTGGTGAGAAAGGGATGAATGGAAAGGCAGAATAATGGAGATAGAATGATAGGGGAGAGAGAGGCAGAGAAGGGGGGCAGAGGGAGAGGGGGACAAGTGGGCAGAGAAACTAAGACAGGAATCAGAGGAAGGGCGAAGAAAGAAATGGAGATATTAAAGACCTCCATGCTCCAAATTGATATATTCCAGTAATGTGATATTTTAAAGAATGTATTTTTCTCCAAACAGTTCATCTAGAAGTCATACATGAATAGTAATGACTTCAGCAGATGAAAGTTATTGCACAAATATAAAACTTCACCACAGACAAGAACAGATTGATGATACTCATCTGAAAAAGGATCGGTTTTAAATCTTGTTCAGTGCCTAACAAATCAAACCTATGACCAACACATGCATAACTGCACAGTTCTGCTATGTCCATAAAACTATAGTCATAATACTCTGAGAAATTCAAAGTCCTGTACTTCGAAGTCCATGCCACAGAGAAAACTGCAAGTCCACTTCAAACAGTGCTAACACTTCTGAACCTGCCATCAGCACTCTAATACATTTCTTACTCATTTAAAATGTTGTCACACAAAAACAATGGAATCGAAAGATGTGGTTTTGAAAGGTTTCAGTACAGTACAAACTGAACACTCCCTTACTTTGCAACAAATTGCCTTTAGAATTCACTAAAGTATTTGGCTTCTAAATTTTGAGTGTCTGGTAATTCTACTTTCCTATGTGAGACTTAAACTCAAGAATCATTCTGAAGTGAGGTTTTTTGTTGACTTTTAAGTTTCTTAAACAGAAAAGAATAGAATGTGAAACTCAAGGCTGCTGGATTATGATGGGAAGATTAAAGTAACCCTGTACCACAGTTTTGTTTCCCAACAAGGAAGTGTCGTGACCAACACTGCTTGTATGTTTTGGATTTAGTATCCTTAATGTATTTCAATATTTTTCTGTAACTCTGTATAATCTTTGGTCTGGGGAAAAGTACATGCTGGACAAACCAGTTATTACAGAACTCTCTTGGAATAATGACAGCCCAGAAACTTGAACCTGAGTCTCCACATCAGAGGTGAGTTACATGGTTATCAGCTTAACTACTGTTTCGGGCTTTGCTACACTCCATGCCATTTCTATTGCCAGAAACTTAGATCATGACATGTATCATAAAAACTACCTCAGTTAAACAAGAAAAGCTAGTGGTTTTTTTCACTGAAGCTGTTTTTTAAAAAAAATATTAAAAATAAACTATCCCCTTTAATTTTACTACCTGATTCATTAGGACTAGCTGCTCTTCACAGCAATGTGAAACATTCATGCACAACCACAGACATACAGACACCTCTACTTTCTTGAAAGAAAAGATAATGATTGGGAGGGAAGAGGACAAGTACCTTCGACATCATCATATCATTGATGCATGCCTCTAAGGAAAGGAACTTTGCTCTTTTCACTGAAGTATAGATCTATAAAATGGACACATAACTACCTAACTGTGACTGAGCTCATTTCAAGATTTTTCAAGGTTTCCTACACAGGCAAGATATAACTCAAATTTATTTGTAAAATATCTTCAGTATCATTTCTCCCACCTGCATTATTTTCTGGAGGATGGTGATACCCAGCCCTGTCTCATTAGGATTGAAGTAACATCCCACAACAGAAAAAAAAAAAAAAAAAAAAAAAAAAGTAAAAAAAAAGTGTAAAGATAAAGTGAGAAATTATTTACATTTAAGTTTTTAAACTGTAGTGGAAAATACTGACCTATTGAGAAATTGATAGGCTCACTCACTATTGATTAACAGTGAAACACAAACACAACTTGATGGTATTTCAAATGAAAAAGAGAATCTCATGATCAAAGCACTAACACAATTGAGATGTAATATTCAGCACAGTAACACACAATATCATTAATATGGTCAATGTCTAGTTACAGACTACATTGCTGTTAGTCAAAATGCATTTTCTTCATTTGGAATGTGAACTAATGTTTAGGTGCACAAGTCTTCAGCTGTTATTCTGAAGACAAATGATCCCATCTTAAGTCTGAGAATCCATTTGAAGGGAAGCTTTACAAACTTCTCTTTGGATACTGTAATTGCTATACAGAGCATATGCTTAATGACCCAAAAAACCTGCTCAAAAAACAACCACTTGAAAGTGATGGGAAAAAAAAAAAAAAAATCACATACTGTATTACATAGAGCCAAGTTCAGCACAGCAACACAATACCAAATTAAAAGACATCTTACACTTCAAATGAGAAGTTAAAGTCAGGCTACTTTTTTCCTTTTCTGACAATTTTTAAGCCAGGTCACAAATCCTAGTGCCAGGTGTTTGTTACCAGGTTTCTAAGCATTTTCAAATCTCACTAAAAATCTTTCCAGGATGCCCATGAAAACTAAACTTAAAATATCTTCAGAAAGAATTTCTTCACATATGAATCAAAAGTGATTTAAATACCAACCTTAAATGAAAAAACAACTATTTTAATCATTCATTCATGATTGTCAAATTCTGTATGCTTAGATGTGCAATAATGTACCCTAATGGAGCTGCAAAGGGAAAGAGATTTGTCATCAAAATTATAGTGTGTTTGCCTCTGATGATCTGACTGTTAGGCCATGTGACTAAAATTGCAGACAATTAGAAGTACGCCCTGAGCAGTGCTAACGCAGTCAGGACAGCCTCCTTTGCTGCTATGGCAAATTTAAAATAGTTCCTGACAACTCCCTATGTGAGTGTCAATTCAACTGCTTAGAAAGGTAGCATCTGGCTTATAGTTACAGTGAAAATAAAGCCATCCTTTGCTGAGTTTTGTATGCTTTACCCAAGGTTCATCTGATGCCCAGTAAGTTTGGTAGCGCAATACTGTGAAATGACTCTGGTATACAGATTGCTTTCTATGAAGCTGAGAAAGAAAATCCCCAAAGACCCAACTTTCCAGGAGTATAATGAATTGCCAGTTTTACCGAAAGATTAATTTTCCTCAGGAAGATCTCAGCTGTATTCTGGACTTTTCCAAGAACCCCAAAAGACTTCAATAGTGCATGTTGCGTGACAGTTGCTGGAGCTACTGTGAGCGCTACAGCAACTCACAAGCCAAATAAAACTTATCAACAGAGATGCATATTATGAGATGACCTTCTGCAGTAACTGTTCTTAATTCCTCTTTAGGAATTGTGACACTCAGAAATGGTGGCATCTTGTGTAATTTAACAAAGTCATACTTTCAAAGGAGATGGGTTATTAGCTACTATGAAGACTAGCCAAAGTAGAAAACTTTCAAAGAAAGAAGTCTAGACTTTCTGGCTCCATCCTTTAAAAAATAATCCTGGGGCCTGCCTTCCCATTCTTGACCCCTTTTTATTAACCCAAGAACATATTCTAACAGAAATACCACAAAGGGACTGAGTTCCTTCCTTCTGCCATTTTTCAGAGACAGTGGGTTTGGTTTTGGCATTTTCCCAAGTAGCTAGGCAAATTAATCCACACGTGCTATGGGTCTCTCGGGCCAAGACCAGAGAACATCCAACCACCTGCATGTATTTTCTTGTCACTCTCTAAAGAAATTTAATTGCCACTTCTTAAGTTTTCATCAGTCTTTGAGGAAGGTTCTGAAAGTGGATCTCTACCACTTTCTTGAGGAAATTGTCATGCCCTACTCTGCAAATCAGTCCTGTACCCCTGATCTTACACTTTTGATCAGCACTGTGTCTGTTCTTTCAAACTACCCAATGAATTCTGCTCTATGTTCAATTTTTCCATGCTATTTCCAGCCTAGTGCCTTCTGCATTCTCCAAAATCATTAACCTAGATCTTTTTTTTCATATGGACTCCCTGGCCTTGAGGTGAACATCTGCAGCAAGGTTCTCTTTTTCAAGGCTGGCATATGCAACCTCAGGACTCTTCACATCCTAAATTTTTCCCTTTTCAAGCTGGGCATCACAATTATACTGCGAAAAGAAAGGACGACGATGAGAAAAAAATCCTATGAAAACAGTATTGAGTTACTGAGGGAAGGGAAAGAAATCTTTGTCTCTTACCACCATCATAATTAGCTGATTTATTCCCTGGAGGTTGTCTACTGAAATAGACAGCCTAACAAGGAAGATGCTCCCTTGGCATTTTAAAAAGCAGACACTTCTAAACAACCTCACTTGCTTTTCTCAAAACTTATTTCCTCAGTGTGTGCTCTGCTACAACCAGTTGAACTTTAAAGCAAAAGAAGGAGAGCAAATATTGCAACAGTTCATGTCATAACAAAAACTATTCATGCACTGGTGACGCATGACAAGATTTCTGCTGCTTTTACTCCTTTTATGCCACTTATACCTATGCAGCTCTTTCTTGTTTGAGTGACAGAGACATGGATGCTCAGTGCTGAAGCCTCTCTCTTTTATGGTTAAGCAGTACCAACACAGTAAATACCATGGACCAGGAATGGCTTCACTTCTGAAGTCACTCATTAGTTCTGGTTCATAGTTTAAGTGGGAAAATTATACACATCCCATTTATGCCCCAAACTATCTTTCTAGGGCATAAGAGGAAATGTTTCATCACTGAGTAATGACCTTGCTGTTTCCCCAATAACTATTTCTCACAAGAAAAGAGAGGAAAATAACATCCTTCCCCTGCACAAAGCTCTGTCATTTCATCTCATCTTCACCCTTTACTTTCAACAACTAAAGTTTGATTTTTTCTTGCCTCACCTTTGCTGTTTCAGGTAATATAATGGGAATCTTGTTCAAATCAGTATCATTAGTTGCTGACAAGAAAAAAAAAAACAACAAAAAATCCTACAGCATCTCAAATTCTATATAATGGCTCATAAAGATGTTAAATACACATCAGGAGTCATATTTTTTGCAAGTTATTAGAGATATCTCTAGTTTCTTTACATTCTGTTCACCACCATATGAGTAGTCTATATTTACAGTCTCAAAAGAAATATATTTTTCTCTGGATTTTTTTTTTTTTTTTTGTGGAAATGTATAAAATAAAAGTGTATTAAAAATTGTTGAGATTACAAAGGCAAGGATTAAAGTTCTGGTGTTAAGTCATCCTGCTAACACATTAGCCTTAATTACATTATTTCCTTTTATTTTGCAATGAATGCTGATCTTGAACAGTTGCAGGCCTATCCCCTAGAATGGCGATGATTGAAAAAAACCTCTTTTCTTTTTGAAAATCAAAGGTATTAAAAGGTTCATTGGTGTTTATTAAATCAATCAAACAAGGTAAGAACAAGAGCAGCAGTGTAATGCTGCACCACAGAACTGAATTCTATCCATGACTGTTCTCCAGAAACAAACCTACAACTATCTGAACAGATCTTTATACATTTGGACATATAAAATGCTACTTAATTTATAGAGAACGTTCTTCACACAATACTTCATTAAGATGTGAAGCCCTTGCTGTGAGATGCTATAAATGCTAAAAATTTGCATTGCTTCAAAGACCAATTGAACAAGAAAAATCCACTGGAGCTATTTAATGGAGAGACAATACATCTGTTGTAGAAAGCTGCTGTAAATTGCTAAAAGCTGTGAGAGCACACTGGAGAAACTGTTACATACTACATGTTTGCTTTGCCACTATATTCTTCTAAAAACAGGCTCTTAACTCTCAGTCAAAACTGGAGAAGAGTACTTTGCTAGACAGACATTCATTCTGACCAAGAAGAGCCACTCCGATAATTTTACACTAACTATATTAATACTGTGAAAAGCAAGCTCACTGAAGGCACCAGATGGAAACACCAATTCAAAACATACTTTTCACCATAATCTGAGTGCTTCAGTCAGCATTTTTAAGTGCAGATATTAAAAACCCTACCCAGTCACTGAAGTACAGGGGTAGTTAATTCATTAATGTTGTGAAGTAGTCAGATACCATAGTGACAAACATCACGGGGGAAAAAAAAAAAAAAAAAAAAAAAAAAAAAAAAAAGCAGCCCAGGAGAAAAATTAAACATTCTTCTCCTAGAGAAGAGTTTGAATTGTATGCAGAAAATAAGGCTCAGGGCTAAACACTGAATAGTAAGTTAAAAATGCTGAATAGCTACTTATTTAATGAGCACTGTCTATCCTGGGCTGCAACTGAGGAAAAGACTACAGATTGTGTCATTAAAAAAAAAAAAAAACATGTAATGCCTGCATTCAGTGGGATACATAAAAACTTCGCTGGCAACCTTATTTTTATCATTCATAAAAACTCCTGAAATTTCACCATGCAGTGTCATATTGGCAGAACTTTACTAGATGATTTATCACAACTACTTCTTCCACTTAAACTAATGGCATAACTGGTGGCACTTTATTAACCACTACTATAGCAATATATTTTAGCACTAAAAGAAAAGGAGACAGTTTGCAAATGCATTTCACAAATACAGCAAGGAAATATGAAAATGTCAAGCTTTGAATGAAAACCATATTTCAGTGCATGTACATTTGCTCTCTATTCATCTGAATTAATTTTTCTTTATTCTGCCCTGTTCCTCGCAGCTCATCTCCTAAACTTCTCTCACTCTCCTCAGCACTGCTAACTACCATGGCGAGTTCCCATTCCTAATTTCAATTCTTATACCCATTTCTTTTACAAACCACATCTAGCATTCCAGCCTTCTCAAGAGTTACACACACAGTCTGCTTGTGAAACCACTCCAAATACCTTGAGTCGGGTCTCCACCTGTCTTCTACCCACATCTCCTCACCCAGAACATACGCCTATTCCATACCTTTAGAAGCTTCATTTTCTGTTTTTAAGACTCCTCTCCCTCTGAAATCAAGACTTACATAGTCTATATGAAAGTAGCAATAGGGAGGACAGATCTAATTGTTGTCACAGGCAAATAACAGATTTGTAATGCATACATATACTACATGCTGTATACTTTATTTCCACAAATGATAGATTTGGTTCTCTGAAACATTACTTGTGCACATTATGTGAGAAGATCCCTGGCAGATCTACCATTTGGTTATGCAAGATGCTGTTCTGCAATAAATGCGCACAAAACAGGAAGCAGAGTGATTGCAAATCACTTATAAGCATATTTTGACAAATTAACTATACAGATGACATGAAGGACAAGGAAGTGGATAAATAATTACTTGAGAAAACTGAAAACTAAAAATAATTGCAAATTATGTTTTTAAGAAACTTTACCAGTGACTTAATTGAGATTCTGGTGTCAAACTGCTAATAATAATATGCTGGGGGGTTAATTTGCAAAAAAATAACCTAGATATAGAGATCCACCATCCATATCGAGTGACATCTAAAAACAGAAAACAACGACCCTGACAAGTCAGTACACTGCAGGAACTCAGCACTTCTGTACAACAAATCATTATGATTATGCAGAAGCTTTAAAACTCTCAAAAATATGCATCACCTCTTTGGGCATCATGTGGGAACTCACACATCTTCCCATTTTTACTTAATACCTACCTATCACCTCTTTTGTGTATTTTGCTTATTTATCTTATACTTACACATTTTCCCTACTTATGCATAACCTATACAGTTCACTTACTTATACATAACTCACTATTTATACATATTACTCTATTTTTACCTATCACAGTACATACATGTTGCAGTGAGGGGAATCCTTACAACATATATAAGACAGCGATGAAGTTGGAAGAAAAGATGAAGCGATACTTCTTTAGATGTTCAGGGATTATTTTATTCCTCCAGCCACATGGATGGAGTTCCCAGGCAGACCCCAGTCATGGGACCCTGCTCTCTTCTTGGGCCCCAGGCACCCAAACCACCCAATCAGGAACAGGTATGGTGCAAACATGACATGGGGACAGCAACAGACCCATACCCTGCAGGGTCCCTCCCCCAGGGATTTCAGGGGAGAGGCACCTCCACACATACACATTTTACTTACTTAACACAGTACCTCTACATTTTACTAACTTATAATACAGCACATACACCTTTTGCAATTGCTGTGCATGAGATTACACATTACTTGATTGGTCCCTTTACTTTGCCCAAGAGCACCACACACACTTTTCAGATATTCAGTGCAGCACAGTCCTTTTTATCTATTCTTTGCTGTATTGGTATTTAGCCTTTCAGCTTCTCCTTTACCAATTCAGCACAGTTTACCTTTCAGTCCTTGATGAATTCCTAAGGGCTCTAACAGGTGTGCTCCAAATCCAGGCAAGCAGAGTTGAGATGACAACAGCAACAAAACTCATCCAGTGACCAGCAGCCAAGTTAGTCCAGGAAATCCAAACAGACAGCAAAGGCCAGGAAGCAGATACAAGCCTGTCCCACCTCCTTCTTCTCTTCTACGCCACTGAACTTTCTGACAGGGCTTAAAAACCCTCCAGGAGCTGACCTGCTACACCTCAAGGTGGACAACCAGGTGAAGCTGGTGAGGGTAATTCCAACCTGGTCTCACTCTGAGGGCTCCAATAGGCATAACTACAGATGGTTTGGCTGGGGCACACTATCATGATCCAAAACACCTTACAACAGTACATAAACATGGAAGACATGAAAATCAAGAGTTAATTCTCAGAATTACCAATAGAAATGATACTGAAAAGTTTTATCATGAAGACTTAAAATTCAAGCAATATGCAGTGGGAAAACATCTAGTCCAAAAGATATTCCCAATCCTGATTTATAAAACCCTTCTTTTTTCTTACTTTCTCTAAAAGGCATCTATCTCCTGGACACTTCTCATACTGTGACAGCATGAATACTTTACAACTTAACCTATTCCAGCACTTGTCCAGGCTATGAAGAATTACGAGAAAATCCACACACTAATCACACCATTCTTACAGGAGAAAGAAGTTACTAATGTGTAAACTCCACGACTAAATGTGATATTTGCAGTTTTGTAATAACTAACATGTCAGAAAGAGAAGTGAAACACAAAAAACTGTTCAACTCCAGCACAAGAGCCTGTGGTGGTGTAAGAGCCAATTCACTCCCAGCTGAAGCACTACATAATGTTTTTGCCTGAATTTTGTGAGGCTCCAATGAGCCCATTTCTCCAGCCTGCCCAGGTCCCTCCTTACAGCAATTCTTCATATGAACGGTTTCTCCCCAGTTTGGTGTAATCTACGAACCTACTATAGTTGATACATTGCAATCAAGATTGGCCCTTGAATCCTTCGGGAGCCCTCTAATAGATACCAGCAATTGGATTTTGGACTCTTGATCACATCCTCTCACAGTCCAGCCAAGTTTCAGCCCATCTTATCATCCTCTGACTCAGTTCATAGCTCATCATTTTGACTGAGTCTGCTCTGAGGTAAAACCCCACGTTATTCCCCTTGTTCACAGACACGATTTTCACATTGTAGAAAGCAATTAAGTTGGGTCAGGCATGATTTAAGCTTAGTAAATCCATGGTGGCTGTTCTCAGTTGTCCTTTGTGAGAGAAGAAATTACAGTCATGAGGACATGCTCTGGAACTATCTCTAGGACTCAGGAAAAGCCTGATGACCCCAGAACCTTCCTTTTACTCTTCCCGAACACAGGCAGGACATTTCCTTTTTTCAATCACCAGAAACTTCCCATGTTTGACACAATCTTCCAAAAATTAACAGTGGCCTCACAGTAATATTGGTTCCTCAAATGTCAATGTTCCCCTGATCTTCCTCTACTGTGGGCCATGTTTCATTGCCACAAAAATTTTGCTAGTAGGCTCACGAATTTGGTAAGCCAAACTTTACCACCAAACAACCAAAGCTCAATGAAAAGGCAATGATTCTTTGCCTTTTCCATGAGTTTTGTCACTAGTTCTTCTGCCCCATGAAGCACTGAGTCCACATTTTCTTTTCATGTCAACATATTTACTTTTGCCTTTCCTCTCTTCACTAGTTTCAACTCCAGTTAATGTTTTCTAATTTGTTTCTTGTATACTTGGAGCATTTTCAATAAACTTCATGTCATACAAAATCATACATTTTAAGTAATTATCATGTATCTCTAACTTCAACCATCCAGAATTCTGCCTCTTGGCCAGATAATCTACTGATTATTGATCCGTACCTATTGTCTACTGCTTCTGAATTAATCCAAACCAGCTATAAAACACAGAAGGAAAGCAATTCTACCCAAATTTAACTTCGACCTACCTATATAAATGGTCATTTTTATATATTCTACATATACTTTCAGTTACAAATGTTTTCCTGCTCTTCAAAGGTTACCTACAAAATTATTTAAATTAGGGATATGTTTCATCTTCTAATAAAATCATTCAATATCCACTTTGGGGTGAGCTCAGTCACTCTCTTTGCCCCTTAACTGTATTGACTAGATCTCCACTGGCTGTGATAGGAACTTAAGACACCTAGCACTGACCTCAACACCTATAGAAACATAGCTACCACTGGCTGTTTAAAAGTACAACTAAATTGCACTCAAGATGTCATTTTTAACATTTTTTTCTCTCTTTAGAAAACGTATGTGCAGTACATAGGAAACAGTGCAAAATTATTATAATGAAAGCATAACCTTGTGGAATTAAATCTCATAGAACCTTTCTTAGATACCTGTACATTATTAGAAATTCATAGATGTTGAGGTGCAGAACAGTTGTTGTATCACTTCTTAATGCAAAGAGATCATACTGAAAATACTGTCATCAGGAAAAAGTAATCAAAAAATTAAAAAAAAAGTCTTCCAATAAAGACTAGAAGTTTCAAAAAAAAAAAAAAGGGTCCACATACGTGAAAATGTATCAGTAGGCAGAAATTAACACTACTTACTATGCCTTACACACTTAACATTAAAAGCTGTCAATGTATTTTACCTTGAAGTATTAGTATAGGATTAGAATGTGTACTCTAACTAGAAGTGGCCAGCAGAGAAATTCCATGGCAGAAGGGAATTCCAGCTGCGGAACTCTTGTATCCATCACCTCCCCAGGTGAGCACACTAAGCTTGCTGAAGAAAAGGCACTGTAGCTGCACTCTGCATTACACTGTCCCTTAGAGATTATATACCGGTAGCATAAATTCAAGCAGTTTATAAGGTGCTTCAACTAGTGCCTTTGTCAAGAAAATTTTAAAAATGGGCTAGAGCTGGAAGCACTCCTTAACAGCTCATCCATGAATACTCATACGAACAGAAACTGAGGCAAATAAAATAATCTACGGGGTAGTTTCAGAAACATGGCTATGTCCTGGATCACTACTGCAGTGACTGTGAAACATCTGCCCTAAAAGCACCTGTATTTTTTCTTCATAACATTTCCAACCTTCACATGATACTGATCTCAGACCTTTCAGATAATATCATTCTTCATTCTACTTCATTTATTTCCCCTCTTAGTTCTGCTATAACATTACTACTCAAAAACAGCAATATCATGTTGATCTCAAAAATATATAAAGCAGCATTAATTCTGTTGAATTACCAAACTACTAAAATCATGGATGCTAGACAAGAGGGGAAACAGTGATGATCACAATGAATTTATAGGGTCGTCTGTGGAGTCAGACACTAGCCATCTAGCAGCTAAGAATTCTAAAAGTGTTGTTTTAAGTTACAGACTCTTCAACATTCTGAAGGTTTTTCCTTACCTTCTCCTTTTAACACGTTTGTCAAATTTCCCTTACTACTCCACCTGATTTCATCATGAACTCCATCAGTCCTCCCCGTACAGTTACCATTACTTGATCCTATATATGGTTAGATAAAATGACCTTGGTAGATTTTACACCAGATCTCTACTTCCTGATGGTCATTTTTTGCATTTGGTCTAATATTTTAGAAAAATAACAGAACATCCACTTGACCAAAACTCAGAAACAAGTTCTGGAGTAAGGAGAAGTGAGAAGTTTATCCACAGAGTTTAACTACAGAGCTTGAATCCAGGATCATGCTGAACTCCTAGGGAAGATTTATTACATAGACTTTGTGAATTGCCTTGCCCTTAACCATTTACCAGATGTCCTGGGTACTGTTATACTGCTACCTTTACATATTGTATATATTTCAAACTAGAAAGTAAATCTAGGGAATTCAATAGATAAAATGCTGTCTAAACTTTGATTGAAAGCATTTACCAAAAGTGAGAATAAAATTAAATCTAAGAAGGGTAGAAGATAACAAAATGAAGGCTAAGAGAAGCTCACACATCTGAAAGGGCAAACAAAAAGAGCCAAGTCAGCATTCAACTATCACTAATACCAAAAAGAATAAACTAACTGTTGTCTTGATTATTAGTTTGCATTCCATACTGAAAGGCAAAAAGAAGAAAGATTAAATATGTCCTCAAAAGAATTAGGTTACCTACTCTAACAGGATAAAGAAGGAAATTGAGAAATATGGGAATGCTGGTCTCTGATGAGGACATCAGTACAAACCTCTTCATTAATTAAAAGTAGTCTAACTAAAATTAGAAATACAGACTAAATGGATGTCCCATTGAACTACGTAATAAGTACTTTCCATTTTATTATCTGTGCTGGTTGTCTGAAATAAATACCTTGGAATTGTGTGAGCCCAGAACTCTGGTACTGCAAGCCTCACATAAGGAAATCTCCTTATAAAAGAACCCAAGAAAGTTCCCCTTACTTTAAACAGTGCTAGTTGTAATGATAAACAGAAGTAGTCCCCTTATTCTTGTTGATAAGTTGATCCATTTGTTATTCAAACTATAACATGAAAAAACTTTCTGTTAACTAAAGCTTCATAAAGTATTTCAACATTTTAAATACTTCCTGTTCTACAAGCCCTACCAAGTGTGATCTGTTTTTGCAAAGGAAGCTGAATGAATCAGAGGGCTCTGCACAAGGACAGAAGAGGATCTGGTTTTCAGCACGCACTGAGGCCATCAGGCTAAACTGTGGCTTTGCTGCAAGCAAGACACTGCTCTGAGAAACAGATGAGGAAACAGATTGCAACTCCCAGACTGACAATCTGCTCGCCGTGTTTCTTATAGTTTAGAGGAGAAAGAACTTGGGCCAGGCCTATACATGGTGTAGCTGTGCTAAGTAAGGCTGAGCAAAGAACGGAGCCTTTCCCTGCCACAGTGCCAAGTATGGAAGGGGAAGAAATCAGCTCCAGGCAGGCTGCTCCGCCCTCTCATGCTGTGTAATGGCAGCAGCCAACAAAGAGCAAAAAAGGGCCAATTCAACCTTCCCCACTACTCTGTGCCAGTTCATATTAATTAATATTCAATCCCACAGTCCCGTTAAAAATCCAAAGCTCTTTTAACATGTACAGTTTAAAAAGACTAAAATTTAGCATATAACCAAATCCTATCCATTTTTGCCAGTAACATAGAACAAACAGGCGTGTGCATGACTACATGTGGCAAAATGTGATAACATCTCTGAGATACATTAAAACCTTCAAAGTGATTTTTGCTAAAAATACTTTGAAAGAAATGAAGGCTGTCTCTATCCAACAATGAAAAACTGGTTGGTCAATTAAAACATGTTCTGTATACAGAGATAATCAAATTAAGTAAATTAAAAATACCAAGTTTGTTAGAAACACTTTACTCTTTCTATGTGTTAAATCCTTTAATATGTATTTAAGGATTTGGGATACAGAAATTAAATTATACATTCTGTTAGAGAGACTGTGGGATTTTACTGGTTTTGTGTTTACATTGGAATAATATAAGAGCCAGTGAAATCATGTAAAATATGTGAAAATTCTATTTGCAATCTGGAAAAAAAATCCCTAATTCTAAACTTAAAAAACTTTTTAATATGAAACATATTTAATGTACTAATGTATGACAATTCCAGACAGTGGAATCCACAAAGAAACAGAAAAAATAAATTTAGACTTAAGTCTTCTAAACTTTGAATGCTTTATGAGGCATCTCAAAATAGCCTTGTTTCATAGTAAAAGTAAAGATCCCAGCTCTGCACTAATGCTTTGGATTGGAGACTGTAGGCAAAACACGTAACACAGCTTTAGATATCCTAGTGTGTCACACCTGGAATTCACATGTATCTCCAGAGTTCCTGATTCTTTGTCAAAGCCCATCAGTCCATTCAGAAGACACCTGGGCACCTAAAACACCAGTAAGTACCCAAGTTTAAGCAACTAAATCATGACAGGCGTTAGGTTACTTGCTCTAGTATGTTGCAATGCCTTATGCTGATCTTTTCACCTGAGGAATTCACCTTCATTATATTCACCCACTATCTTTATAATAAAGAGCTAACTGTAGAGATTGAGGCAGGGGGCACAAAGTGACCCAATGCAGCCTTCCAACACTTCTCCTGAACTAAAACAAGTTAGAAAGTCCACACAGTCAAACATCACTGATTTGTTGTCATTGCTTTAGATAAACAAATTTGGGCATGAAGTATTATATAGTAACTGTTACAGGTATCTGGGTGCATATGAGGTCTTAATTAAGCATACATCATTTTTATGCACTTTGCACATACTCTAAGCACGTGTTTAAATTCTTGCAGGAATTCATTCATACATTTATATGTGTGCTTAAATAGCCTTCCAGAACAGAGCTGTTTTCCTGAACTGCTGTCATAATCTAATGACTTAGAAGTCAGGCCTTTAAAAATTAAATAATTTAGTTTGCAATTAGCATCAACAAATAGGCCCAACTCTAGAATAACCATACAGAAGTTTGCCCTATTTTCCCCCCAGGTACCATAAAACACATTAACCGTTAAGGAAAAAGAAAGCTGTAATAAAAATGGGAATAGGACATCAGAGCTCAGATAGTTTGTTCATTGGTTCAGATAACAATCAACTTGTATTTGCCAGGTTATGAATATTACATTTCATTCACAAGGCACATAATTACTGTAAAGCCGATTTCCACCAAAAAAGTTGTCTAGCTGTAGCGAGTTCAGCCACATAAACAGAGATGTCTCCCCCACTTTGAAGAAATCCAAAGGGAAATGTACTCCTACTATCTAGACCAACACATCAGGCACAGGATTAGTCCATTTGCATCCTAAAAGAGTTGGACTTTTCCAGCCTAATGCTAGAAACAGCACTGCCAAAAGGAGAAAGAGCAAGCAACATGGACCTTTCTCACCACAGCGGGACATGTACAGTCCTGGGGCACCATTTTAGAAACTGAGCAATAATTATGATCAACAAAACCGAAGGAGTTACTGTCAAACATGACTCCTAAAAATTATATAAAATGAATAAAATTATGTCCCTATATTCTTCTCTGTTGCTTTTTTTTAAAGCAACTTCCAAAAGAAGTTTTTATTTTAATAAACTGTATGCAAAAATACCAATATAGCTCTACTAGTAGACTTCTTCAATAGCTTTTCTATTTAAAAAATCTTTGGATCCCCCTCACATTCAAATTTTTATACTGTACAATTATGGCTCTTCTACAACTTTTCTATTTTCAGTAAGTGTTGATTTCCCAAACAGGATCAAGATGCTCATATGACTCTCAGTACCTTATTTTGTTTCCATGTTTTCTGTACCAAGACAGATCCAACCTTAATTTTGCATGTCATTCTGGACTTAATCCATAATTAATGGCATCAGTTAGATCATGGAACATCTCCAAAAAAAAAAGCTATGTCAAAATACCTGTCACATACAATTCTTTCTAGAAAAACATTTAGTATAATGCACAGTAGTTTCTGCTTTGAGCATTCCTGCTGAACCCTCTAAAAAGTCTTATGTTCCATACTGTGTTAGATTGTGAACATTTACGCATCAAACCATTACTAAATTCTTTCTAAATTAGAAATATTTAATCATACAGCTGGATGCAGCATACAGCTGAAAGTTCGCTCTTAATTTTTGAAGTTGCGTTTACAGAAGCCATAGACATTCTTGTTAACATTAGTAAGAAATACCATAAATTAAACATCTGCTTCACTTCTCTTTAAGCTAAGTGCACTTCCAGAAAAAAAAAAAAAGCCAGTTGACTTTACAACCTAAAATATTTCAATCCTGAGTAACAAACAAGGACTGTGCTGACCCACCTGTATATATAAAGCACATGGTTCACGTGTTCTGTGTACACAACATACAAGAATGCTGTTTAATAAAGGAAAGCAAGCACAAGCAAATACACCCCCCTCTGGGTATACAGAACTTACGATATACAACGTGAAATTAACAGTGCAAGAATACAGCACAGGCACTAGCCCTGGAGAGAGCCACTACACCAACCATGCATTAGAACTAGATTATAAATGGCTAGTCATTGCACCGAAGTGAACTTACTTCTGTTCTCAGAAAAGTGGGTATCATATTTCAAATTCAACTGACTACCTGGCACACTTCTTCCTAAGCAGCCTATTTGAGTATAGCACAAAAAGCAATCACATGGTGTGTTTTGATTTTGGTCAATGGGTTAATAATTCAACAATGGTGCAGTAGCATAGAACTTTGGTAAACTATGAATACCTGAACTGCTGTTGTTTACAGCACTAAACCTAGCTTTAAAATAGCAAGATTTTATAATAGAGTTTAAACAGTATATTTTGGAGAGTTAACACTAAATTTTCCCTGATAGGGAACTTTGAAATAATATAAATACCTTGGCAAGAAGGCACTGGCAATAGAATCACAAATACATTTTCATTTAATCAATTTCCATTGTGCCAGGCCTCCTCTTTCTTTAAGGAACAAAAAACCAAACCAAACCCCCAATTTATTCAAGTTCTAGGTCAACAGTGTTTCAGTTCATTTTGTCTTCTTTTGCTATGCCTAGTTTAGTGTTGGACACTAGCACTGGACTGTGTGCTGCAGACTTCCTCTGCTCTGAATACGGTCAAATGTCATAAATGATTGTGACAATGCTCTGACTAAAGAGCATGATGAAACTTACTGTCAAAGCTATGCTGTAGATCACAGGAGATACAACTAACGACTGAAGTTAAGCCCTTTCACCCAACATGGCCAGTAACCCAGTTTCACTCCACTAAATCCAGGTACCTTGAAAGTAATACTGCTCTTACCTAACCTGTTCCCTAAGTTTTACACCTCCTCTGCCTCGATGATCTTCCACAAAAAAGATTCCCTTTCTTTGTTTTGTAGGCTTATTATGATGGCATGCCTAATTTCTTCTGCAAGCAAGGGTAGCAACTGTGGATGAGGGTATGGGGTGAAGCTATGTCTTTTTACACAGAATTCCACGATGCAATGCCTTGTCTGTGATAAACACTTCCATCTGTGATTAAAGTAACAATTTGAAGATGGAAATATCAAAGGAAGGGTAATTAATACATTGTATATATTAGCCCAGCAGTCAAAACATAAGTTCTGCACCACAGCTAGTAACAGAATGAACAAGGACCCTGCAGACGCATTGAAGGCAGGAGATTCAGTACCCTATATTAATAAAATGACTGCCTGTGACTTTAAACCCTGGCATGCTTCTACTTGGCGAGAGAGTGCAGGTTTTATTGTTACTATGAAGGATGCGGGAATGAAAATGAAGATGAGAGGCGCGATGATAATGACGATAGGGAAGAAGAGGTTAATATCCCCAGCATTTGATGGGGAACGATGTCCCTACCTCAATAAGCTGGATAAGGGAATAGCTCCAGATCCACTGCCCAGGATCCCTCCTTTCCTCCCAGAGAGGAGTTTCTCCACCAGAGCCACATTCCCAGTGCGAGCGGCTTCCAGCAGTTCCTGGTCCTTCCCCATGGTCGGGAACCAAGCAGCCCCCCACGGGAGAGCTGCACCCCGGGCCACAGCGGCCCCCTCCCTCCACAGAACGGTCTCCCCTCCCCAGACCCTGCCTCAGAGCAGAGCACAGCAGAGATTCCTGCAGTCCCTTCCAGACCAGCAGGAGCAGCAGCAGGAGGGAGGAGGAGAATCACCTCCTCCTAGTTTCACTGGATCATTTCTGGGTGGAGTGTGGAAGAAGGGGGGAGGGAGGGAGAGAGGGAGGACGAGGCCAATAAAGGACCTCCCCCCCCACTCCCATGCACACACGGCCCCGGCCGGGAGGATGGGCTGGGGGGAGCGGGCAGCCTCGGCCCCCGTGGGCGGACGGGGATAACGACGCTCACAGACGGACGGACGGACGGAAGCGGGGAGGAACGGGCGGAGGGAGGGATGGAAGGAGGGAGGAGGCGCAGCCCTGCCGTGCCAGGCCCGTTGCTGAGGAGACGCGGCTGGCGCGCTCCCAGTGGCTGCCCGGGCGCGGCGCCCCCTCCGCCCGCCCCGGCGCTCCCCGGC
>JACBWW010000005.1:10471928-10565855 GCA_020086605.1 Lanius collurio | reverse complement strand
GCAGAAACAAAACAGGATATTTTAGCTAGAAAATGTAATTTACATAGTTTATCATTTTCAGAATGTGAAATTATGTCTTCTCCAATACTTTCAGCAGGACATAGAATTGAGCACATGCATAAAATTATTAGGGACTCTGTAACTACAGCCTTTCTTATTGAACGAGTCTGATATAAATAGCAATTTTAAGGCCTGATTCTGTGATCACAAGTGTTTCCTTATGGTTTGAATATATAAATGTATAATCACATGAATTAGGATTTATAGTTTAAGTCCTTAGTCACAGCAGAGTCACAGTGGAAAACAGTAATATAAAGCCAGACTAAAAAGTTGTATCGTGTTGCCAGCGACTTGAGAGTTAACTGGTGCCAAAGAAGTTGGCCATAAACTAAGAACACCCCTGCGTTCTGAATTCTTGATGTCCTCTGTTAAAGTTGCCGTAATTTCCCTGTATTCCTGCCGTGCTTTTGATTCTGTGTGCAATCACATGCATTGCCTGATAAACACCTTCTCACATGTATCCTCTGCATGAAGAGATTCCTTCAAGTTTGCTGAGAGCCTCTGAAAAGGTGCCAGTATTTGGCAAAGAGCTAATCATAAGGCAGGAGTGTGTGCATAAACCTGCACATTTGTGAAAAATTAGATTAGAAGCAGATACTAAGGAAAATCTCAGGTTTTTGAAAATTTGTATTGTTTATGTGGTTGGATCAGCAGATGGCAAATATGACTCAGTATAAATGTTACATAATTCTTCAAGGGAAAATAAAATCTCAAGACTGTGCTCTAATTGAAATGATCGTCCAGAAAGCTGTTGAGCAATTTGGAGATTCAGGATAGAAATATCAATGGAGCAGATGCATGCAGTAGCCAGTAAATTCAAAAGCATTTTATGAATGTAGCAAGGCTGAAAACCCCAGTAAACCCATCAGCCTAGAGCCAAAAAAACCCCGTGAAGGCCAAATAGATTTAGTTTCATTAACAAATAGGGCAGAACAGTGTTATTCTATCAATTTGAAAATATAAAAGGAATGTAAGCAGCACTAGTTAAGGGTTAAACATGGATGAATTCTAAGGGCTACTGAAGAGAAGAATTAAGAACATGAGCTGGTCTATTTCCAGAGATTAAATCGACAGTGGACTGTAGTAAGAAAAACAAAGTATCTAGACTGAGTTGAATGTAAATGGCCAAACCCATTCATTAGATTAAGTGGACTCCTTTGTATTTTTTAATCTTACTTGTTTCTGGTAATATCAGGACAACACTGTGGAGTGTTAAAAGTTGTATGAATGATAAATAAGTGATTTAGACATAGAAAGTAGAAACATTGCTTTATAATTCGCAGTAGTTACAGATGAGAAAAATAATTTGTAAAACGGCAGAGATTTTTCAAAACGTTGTATGCTTTTTGAGCAGTGATGTTCCATATTACAGCAGACCTTTGATTCTATGATTTTAGTATTTGTGAAGACATTTTAAGTTATGACCACTGCAGCTGTCAGTGCCTAAGTGGCATCACACCTTCAATCTCAAAATTTCTCTTAACACAACATATGCTTTACCTTCTGTTTTCTTCAATTTTCTAAAATACCAGAGAGAGCACTTAGCCTACCTAGAAATTCTTTAACTGGTCTGTCATTTGAAAGGACTGGGAGTGAATGACTGTAAAAAGCAGGGAGTTTCCTTAATGTTTTTACAATGCAACTATCACTTGGCTTTGTTCTCCTATCAGGGTGACAACTTCTTCATTTCTTCCTCCTGCAGCCTCCCTGACTTAAAGGCAAATTAAGTGGGTGCTTTCTAACATTTCAAGACTTTCCCCTCTCTACTTTCAAACAGAAGCATGGAAGGGAGCATGAAAAGCTGGTTGCAGGCATTGAAGAAAACACTAAATCTGTGATATTAAAAAATAGTTGTGTAGAATAACAAACATATTAACATCATATTTCAGGACTATGTGCGATCAATTCTCTCACATAAAGATATAAGGAAAGCCTTAGATCTCGATTACAGATTCTGAAGGGTATTCTGAGAGAGAGCACAAAATACTAGAATAAACCATCAGTTCTTTTTGACAGCAGAAAATAAATTACCATTAAATTGGCCTGATTATTATTCTAGTTTTTGTGAAAGCTGCCCAAGAAAAAGTAGTATTTTTCATGCATCTGCGTGGCAAGTGTTTTTCAGTCTTGATATTGTCTTTCGCTCTCTTAAGTGTCTACCTATAGCATAAAAAAACCCCTGAGTTTCAAGCTATGAGCTCTTGAGGCCAGGCATGAATGTCCAACATGTCCTGGTTCCCTGCCAAGGTGAAACCCAGATGCAGGTCAGCCCCACTCTGAAGGCCCTCCTCAGGGATAGGCTCAGCAAGTAGATGGACATGTCCTTGGTTTAGATAACTGGGACACACCATAATACTCACATGATGCTTAGTTTAGCTCTCACCACTGAAATATGCAAAAGGACTTGCATCCTCCCCCACTGTAAAAGAAAATTATAGAAACTGAAGGTATTAAAACTAACTCATGAGGAATATAAAAACACCAAGAGTGCTGTGGTCTTAAAAGACTGCATGGATTCTGAGACTCGCCTGATTAAGTAAAAGCTGAAGTGTGAGGAAAAAGCCATGTTTGACAACTTACCCACAACAATCCTATCTCTGACCATACAATTCTGACTAGATTCCATTTCCTATAAACACTTACTTCCTTTAAAGCATGTTGGAATTTTGCAGGAAAAAAGAATGGAAAACTGGTCTCTTAGTGATGTTGCTCAACAGCAAGACACTGTCTCAGCATTTGCAGTGATCCTACCACAGCATTCTTATGGGGCTCTGAACACGTTAAAGAAGAGCAAGAAATTAAACTGTAATTCTGTCCAGCAGCCATTAACTTACAGTCATCTGAATATATCATGGGAAGTGTGCTGCATTCCCCACAGGGCTGGAAAGTGTTGAGTACTCACAGGCTGCAGGTTGTGTCAGCGCTCGAGAGCCGAACCTCCAGAATGTGGGGATGGGATAGTACTGACAGAAAGTCAAATCTGTCTGCGATGCCATTTCCAGTGCAATTGTGATTTAGCTCTGATGGCAGATGCTAAGGTTAACTGGTATATCTATACATTTCTTTACATGTATTTCTTGTGTGACAGCAGGTGGGATTAGCAGTATGATTATTCATCCAATCCTTCTGCTCTGTGTTAGGTTTACATCAGTGCACTATCAAAATATGCCTGAGACTATTTTTAATGCATTAGAGAGAAATGCACAATCAAATGTGGGTACAAGTTGGTGAGAGCAGCATGCTGATTAGATGCCCCAATCCAGTGTGTGCTGACAGATACAGTACAATATTAAAACTTGGCCTGTACTGCTTCATGCACAGCTTATTGCATAAAAACCAACTTGTTCCTACCTACATTGCAACCTCTTTTGGACTATAAAATATTTCCCCCTTCTCATCTTCCCTTGAGGATATGTACAACATTGCCAACACATCAGATTTTGACTGCCTGAAAGAAGGATCATAGAGAAGTCTCAGCTAAAACATGCAAGTAACGAGGGACTGCAACTACAAGTACAGACAGCTGGTAGAATTGTGTGCAAGTGTTATCCTTGCTCTCCATCAGTAACATCCAGGAAAGCACCACGAGGGGACTGGTGCACTGTAACGCAATAGCATAGCTAGAAGTGTTCTGCCAGGGGGGTCTGTTCTGCTTTTGTCTCCACTAATAGTAGCTATCCTACATGAATACATAGTGGTAAATCACTCCTCACCTTTAATATTAATAGTTGAGTGAACCCTCATATGTCATACATTCTTTAGGTATGTTTGTGTTTGTGCATACACGGGGTGATAACCAACAAGGCAGAATGTATTTGAAATTTTGACTGTGCTGTTGTGCAACATTACTTCAGACATCATTGGGTCCAAAAGAGAGTGTGGTTAGTGGAAATGAATGGTGCACACAGAACAAAATAGAGTATATTTAGTAATGATCGGGAAAGACTCATAACTGTCTATATGTATTTAAAAGGTGTACCTGTCAGAGAGCTGAGGTAAGAGGTGTACAACTAGGAAAAATAGGAGAAATATTTAAAAGAAGAAATATCTGACAAAGACAAATTTTTGATTAATGTTTCAGTGGGAATTAACATGGAACCAAACTGATACAACATTCTTTTTTTCTCAATATAGCATTGTCAAACATACAGTTTTGCACTGATTCTCTTACTAGCTTTAATTGACAGAATCCTTTCAAGTTTTAGCTTTGGTGCTTTTTCTTAACACAAATGATGCAGATAGCTAACTTTGCATGGGATTCTTGGTCTGGTCAGGTATTTTTTCCAGTGAATATAACCATTTGTGGTGAAAAAGTGGTTGACATATCAACTACCAGGGCCTTTCTTTACAGGCCAAGTCCAAGGTGTTAACTGAAGTTACAGTCCGATAAGAAAAGGCTTTCTTAAAACAAATCAATAGATCAAAATAACTTGCCTGGGCCAGATTCAATTCTCCAAAGAGTCTGAAGAACCTCAGATCTAACACTCATGAAATTAAAATGATGATGTGTGAGCTATTGTTTCAATTTGCCTTGGTAGTAGATGAGTGGAAGGTGACAAATGTGATCCTGATAACTCCTAAAGGGCTTGAAGGGGGACCTGGAGAACTACCGAGTCTGATTTGCATGCTTGGAAAATTGTTAGACACCTGGCTGCATACAGTAGTGAAGATTCAGTACAGCTTTTGGAGAAGCAAGTCATGTCTTGTGTTTCTAGTAGAGTTTTTTGGAGGAGTCAAAAAGCATATAGAAAATTGTCAGTCGATCAATAGGTTGTATTTGGCTTTCCAAAAAGCTTTTGACAAGGTCCTCAGAGAATACTTTTAAAGAAATCAAATTGTTATTAAGAGGGATGATTCTCTTGTGAGTGCACAATTGGTTAAAGGAAGTAAAGTAAAACAGGGGAAGAGTGACCAGTTTTCACACTGGTGAGAGGTTGTCAGGACAGCTGTCTAGAGGTCTCTCCTAGGACCTGCACTGCTCATAAAGAGCCTCTGAAGAGAATATGAAGTGAAATAAAGTATCAAAACAACAGGTTTCAGAATAGCTTGAACTAAAACTAAGTATGAAAGAGTACATTGATCTAGTAGATAGTAAAACGGAAGGTGGAACTCAACACTGACAAAACAACGGAATAATTTTCTAGTGGAGGGATATTTTGGATTCCCCCTTTACAATTCCAAAACTGCTGTTACATCTCCATACATTTCTATAAAAATTCCCATTTAATGCTATATGGTAATCAAAATAGCAAATAAAATTATTAGGAATCAGTAGGAAAGGAAATGAGCATCAATATGTCAGTGTATAAGACCACTGAGTTTGTCCTGCCTCAAAAACACTACATCAGAACTAAGCAAGGTACAGTAAAGGAGAAGAGCTATAATCAGATGTATAGTATGTACAGGTTCTTAAAGCCTAAATAGATGAGGCCATTTCAGCTTTTAGAAAATTATAACCATAGGGAGATACAAATAGAAGTATATTAAATAAGTGACATGGAAAAGATAAATATAAAACAATTAGCCATTACTTTTCCTAAAAAAGAACTTAAGAATCACAGTGGTCAAGGGACAGACTTAAACCAAGTTAATATATTGTTCAAATATTTTAATTTAGAATAGGCTTGGGGTTGCTTTGTATTCCACTTGGAAGCACGTGCTTTTATTCTGAGAAATGACATTTTAGTATGGACCTGTATGTGTGCACACTGATAGCAACACAGCACAAATAAGAGGTATGTAAGCTTTGCTCATCATCTTGCTAATCTGTTTTATCTCAGGTTACTGCCTTGTGTAAGAGCGTAGTTTAATGGAGTTGTCATATGTAAATTAAAATACACAGCACATTGTTTACTGTGGTTTTGTACAGTACATATACAACCACACAGTTATTCTGATGTTAAGGGTACTGCTACTGTCTGTCAAAAAAACCAATTAATATCAAATTTGTCAGAAATGGTGGTTTTGTGAAGCTGGCACTTTGCTCCTAGCACAAGATTAGGGCCCCAACATATTTTATTTTGTTAGCCCAACAATAAAAAGGTTCTTCATTCTCTATTACTTCTTCAAGCCCCACAAAACAACACTCTAGAGTGTTTATTAAAATTAGAAAGCTAGTCCTGCACTGCCTAGGGAAGTTACTGCTTTTTGCATGAGGACATTGTTATGCAGTGAATTTCTTAATCTCAATTACCTCTTGTGTAACTGGATTACAGAGGAAAATATTAACATGAGTAATTTGTTTGCTGATGTGCAACTCCCTCATTTTGAGCCTTCTAACACTACAATAGGTCTTGGTCCAAAAAAATAATTGGTAAAATCTGTGGCTAAACCAGCCAATTTATTTGATTTACACTTATTCATCTGAAGGTGACTATTAACTCCAGGCAAAAAGCCCTGATTTTGTTTCAGCAGCTAAGTTAAAGCTAAGATCTCAGAGGAAGAACCATGCACCAAAAATTATTACATGTAAGATTAATGTTTTACAATCAGAATAGCATACTGACCTACCCCAGAGCATTAGTAGCAAAAGTAGCAGAGAGGTTTTCAGGAATGCCAGCATATCTCTTCTAACTGGAGCTGATTTAGAAAAACACATTTAGGAATTAATCTTTGCATTCTTTCACATTGGAATAAAACTGGTGCAGCTATTTGTGATAGATGCTCTATTTCCATATTCTATTAAGAGAATAGAAAGTACAGAGACACCCTCTGCTATGGATATGCAAATAGGCTGGCATAATCCTAGAAAAATACACAATAATTAATGCAAAGTAATCTTTAATCAAATAATTACGTATATAACAAATTGGAGCTAGAAAGATCTACCTCCAATAAAGCTGGGTGAATAACTAAAGTAGGATGAATAATTCAAGTAGGAAAATTCTGAAGGCACATAAATCTGCTAACTGCTGTTTTCTTACATTTGTTTCCTCTTTTCACACCTCTGGACCTGCCACACGCTGTAGTTTTTTGAAAATAGGTTTTGTAATGGCAAATTAATGAACTTCTATATTTATCACATCATGCCTTTTTTTATTGAAGATACAATAAAACATTTTTAAATTTGAAATATTGAAATATGGAACTGCCCAGTTTTATTTTGATGTTAGTATTTCATCAAATTAATTCTTTTCTCAGCAATATCCCAGTGAAGACACCACCCTGCACTAGCCCAATCCCTTTACACAGAAACATTCAGGTTGGAAAAGACCTTTAAGGTCATCAAGCCCAACCATTGCCCCATCACTGCCAAGTCCACCACTGGACTGTGCCCGTAAGTATCACATCTACACGTCTTTTAATCACCTTCAGTGATGGTGACTCCAGGGCTTGATAACCCTTTGGTCCAGAAATTTTTCCTAATATCCAACCTAAACCTGCCCTAGTGCTTGAGGCCATTTCCTCTTGTCCCCTCACTTGTTTCTTGTGAGGAGAGACTGAAGCATTTCACCACCACCACCTGAGCAAGGAAACAACAGATTTACTGTGGAAGTCAAGTCAATTTCTTTTTTTTCAGGTAGGATTGTTTTTACATAAAACCATATTTTCCAGTTATTTTGAATGTTTTGATACATTTTTTAATGTACCCAATCTAACACACATTGTGTATACAGTAACTAAATGTTCATAGCACCTGATTTAATTAGTATGCAGCTTATCTGTTTATTGTGCATTTCTCTCGTCACATTTTTTAAATTTCCTTTCATAGAAACTGTCAGTCTCTCTTTTCAACTTCCTTCTATAATATAACCCTGTCTTTCTCACAGGGAAGATTACCCTGTTAGGATGTTTGTAGCGAAAATGTACATCATGCTAAGGATGTGTTTATGCCACAGCTCTGCATCATCCTTTCTTAGTTACACACTGCTTCAATTAAGTTCTCACAGTAACTTCACCTCCAGTGTTTCAGGCTCAGATTCTTCTGGTAGGCCCATTTTCAGTGGATATCAGGAATGGTAGAGTGAGTGAGACTGGATACTGAGTATCTGGATAACTAAATTTCCTGTTATTCATAAATCCCACTTTATGGAGGTTCTCCTGATTGGCATAAGAAGTTACTAAGGATCCTTAAAGTGAAAGGACATCAGCAAAGTGGGAGATTATGACAATGTTTGTCAAAACACATGCAGTATGATGTTGCTCCATATATGAGTTTTATCACCAGATGGAGAAGAAAAAAATAAATCTGTTACTGCCTATACATTACTATCTGCTGCTAAGTAAAAATATTCCATTTGATTCCAGCAGCTGTGGATTTAAAGGCAGCCACAGCGACATTAAGGATGACAGCTATTCAGCCACATAGGAAGACGTTCTCATAAATAAAGTGCTCAGAATTTGTTCTAGTGTATTGTTTTCCCTATGTTTATTTCAAACTCTCTTTTTACTCCTTGACTTACAGTAGCTAAACAAGAGACATGTTTTGCATAATGAAAAGGCAAAAGAGATTAACTCTAGGTTGCCTTTGCCTGCTGAAGTATTTTGTCAAGTCCCATTTCAAGGAGCCTTTTAAATCTTCTTAATGTTACGACTTTGAAGGAATACTTTCCTGTCGCATGAGCTGAAAATGCTTCTGATAATTGCAAAGGAAGTTTTAACAACACCCTTCAGATCATGACACCTTTCAGATGTATCTTCAGATGAGTATGAGTTTGAAATTTAACTTGTAGTTTTTCATGAGTTACATTGCCAGCTGTTAGTGATTTGGGAGGATTTAGGATCCAGTTAAAGCAAATAGCACTGAAACGGCTTTAAAGAGTTCTTCAATGACTGTTTGCAACTTACTGTATTTCTTACATTATTACTTCTGGATAGGAAATGAAATGCTGGGGGTGACATTTTTTATAAGTCTTTAAGAAAGCTGTTGTATAAGTATTCTCATATATATATATATGTATATATATATATACACACACACTCAAAAAGTCTGGTGAATACTGGAGAAATAGCGAATCTCATTTTTAGAAGTGATTTTTCAGGAGACTTCCTGCTATCTTGCTGTTAAGTTTGAGCAGAGAAGCCTCATTTCTACATCAAACTCAGTTCAGGTAAGCAGCTGTGATCATGCTGGTGTCCATTATATTGTCATGTTCTGCAACATGTTCTAGTATGTAGCACTGCGGGATGACACCTTAAAAAACTCCCCCTTGTACCTATCCTGAGTTGCAGCCTCTTGTTAGAAATAGAATTAAAAATAAGTGGAAGGAAAAAACTACATTAAGATTCCAGAGGAATGAAGAGACAGCTGCTTTCTATGCTATTTTCTCTATTTGACAAAAATAAAGCAACCCCATTTGTACAGTAAATTTTATATAAATTGCTTTTCTCTCTGCTTAGTCATTCTGCCTGTAAGTTTTTGAATAGCCAAACAGGATATAAAAAGAAATAACTCCAGATCACTTACCACACACTATAGTGTTAATATAAACTGTCATGCTAGATTACCATCTGGCGAAGGTGTGTAAGGTAAGCTTTTGTAAAGGATTACATTTGGTTATCCCCAAAGAAACATAGGGAGCCTCTCTATATGCTCCTTTTATTAAAAACGAGGGTTTTTTCTAGTTAGCAAGGAAATGGAACAAATGAATTGTTGATATCAAGGTGAAGCTTTTAATCTATATAATGATAGGAAAACAAAAAAAAATTTATTCTACACTTTCAAGAGATAATGATGAAGCAAAAATTCTGGTAAAAATCTTACCATAAAAGGAACAATATGTAGAGAAAATAAGTTTTTAGACTTTATTTGAAGCTAAAAGGGGGAAGAAAATCATTCTTCTGACACTGTTTAGGCAGTTCATGTGATTTACTTAAAGGGGAAAACATACGCCATAAAGAAGGCAGTATAAACAAAGCTAAGCTATCTAAATTTGAAAAAAACCAACCAAACCCTCGGATTCAAAGGGATGTTCCGAATGTGACCAGGAGCAGTTTCTGGCAGCGCCAGGCTGTACGGTGCCACCTCGCAGAGCGGTGCCGCCTGTCCCGCCCGTGTCCCCGGGAACGGCTCCCGCGCCTCCCGGCGGCAGCGCTGCTCAGCGGCGGGGCGCGGCTGCACGCCGGCCTCCACCGAGGCATCCGCGCCTCAGCGCGCCTTCCTTGTCCGAGAAATACTGACCTTCACACACTGCGAGACGGCGATTCTCACCGCAGAAGTACTTTCCAGCGCTCAAAAACTCCACAATATAATTACACTGACAGAAGCTGTTTCTGGCAGTTGCACCTTCCGTGGTTGTGGTGTATGGAAGGTTGCAGATTTGTTCCACAGGCGAGTTGCATAGAGGCTACCTCGTTATTCAGCACTTACTGCCTCAGACTATCACTTCTGAAGCGCTCATTTGTTCATGTCCTATCAAATGTTTAAAATACTTACCAATTAGCTAACTCAAATTAAATCATGGTGGTTTCAAACAACCTCTGTCCTAGGAAAAGGGCAGTAACCAGTTCATGCACTATGCTCCAAACACTGCCATCTTACTCTCACAGAAGATACAGCATAAATACATCTTATTTTTACTTCCAAAACAGTGCTCTCAGAGACTCTTAAAACTACGTAAGAGTTAACACTGAGATTACATGGTGGAAAGCTTTAGGAAACATATATTCTACTCTTAAAGAGAGTGACGGCAACAAAAAGAAAGGCAGAAGATAGTGAAGAAATAATAAAATACAGATACTTTAACGAAACTGCTTAGGAGTGGCTTGGGCCATGGCAGATAAAACCAAAAAATGACCTTTAAAAAAAGTTATTATCTACCCATTTAATTAGGTGACAATCTGAAAGATTCATCTCTTTGGGATGCAGAAGATACCCTTTATTTTGGGAGAGAATACAGGCTATCAAGAGTTTAGTTGATTTTTGAAGATTTAATTCCTGCGAATGTGTTTCAGCTAGCAAGTAGCATAACACATACTTGCAAGACATTCTATAGTATCTGAGAAGCTGAGTTTCAAGAAAGTTCTTGAAATATTGATCAAAAATATATTTCATAAACTTTAAAATCAGAACTATTTAAGGTTTTATATAAGCATGCTAAAAATACCTAAAACTAAACAACAGCAGCTTCTATTTACCAGCAATCTTTATGCTTTTTCCTAATTTTATTGAGAAACAAAGCCCTGTTCCTCCAGCAAAGACCACTACTCCTATCCAAGTTTCAATGGCGTTTAGCATCGTCTTTGTGCTGCTTGTGCTCTCAGGTTTCCTGCTGTTACTGAGATGAGGCGGTCACTGCCAGAGGACTCAGCAGTGAGCTGAGCACGCTGCTTGGTGCTGCACCGCTGGAAGCCCTGCGTTAGCCTCAACAGAGAGCCGTGCTGCAGCACTACAAAGCCTGCTGCCACCGACACGGATCTTTGCTGAGGCACAGGAAATGGGGCTGCTATTCAAAAGCCAGGCAGCAAAAGTGGCATGGGCTGGAATTTAGAAAAGATAAGGTTGTATTGCAGGGCTGTCAAAAAACTCATTTCCCGACTGGGAGGGGTGAATTAGTGGATTTCACAGCAAGTGCCCACAATTTAATTGCTACTTAACATACTGGCAAGGTGATGTTCTGTTCCTACAACAGATAAAAAGACATTCCCTTATATCAACAGCTGAATTCGTATCTGATGTAGTCTTTAAAATGTGCAGATGGCAACAATTAGCTGAACATCTTCTTCAAGCATTTTGTGATGAATGTTTTAAGAATTAGACCAATGTGAGCACATTTTTTTATAAAGAAACCATTGTGCCCATCATTTACTTACCTGAAATCTGGTCACTGCAGGGAGTTTGCTTCTGCAGTAGTTACATACATTTCGTATTCTTGGAATCGTACATGCTTGATACAAGTCTTTACTATCACATTCTCCTTACATTTATTATAAAATTATTTTGAATAAAGGTAACCATTATCATGGCAGACTTGGGAAGTTTTCTGCAGCTAGCATTTATCCTTTAGAGATCACTTGTGATCCTAGTAAGACTCCCAAGTAATTTCCTAAGGGAGACAGCACACAAACAGACATGGCTAATGGAACTGGGAAATAAAAGACTTAGGCAGAAGGGACTGGAGCAGGTCTGGTCTCTACACAACTGCCTCTCCAACAGTCCTTTTGTAAGTAATACCGTTAAGGCCACAGAATATTGATTTAAAGCTGGTGCTTACCAACAAAGCTAGAGTTGCACTGAGAACTGGAACAGCACATGTCAGAAAGATTCAGTGACGGAGCCTGAGAAAGGACACAGCCTCTTTAGGGTGAACTGATGTGAAAGTTTCATTAGACATTAAACCAGCATTTCTAAACAAGATGAAGAGTGTTAAGATAAACTGCAGACCAGATTAAATTTCTATAAAAAAAGTAAAATAAAACATAGTAACAGTCTCCCTACCGGACTTCGGGAGTCGGTTTTCTGTATACACTGAAATTCTCCAATCTATCTTCCATTTAGCTCTTTGCAGAATAAAAGCAAGAAGCTCTACTGATAGTACAAACTTCCTGTCTAGGAGGTTATGAAGACTAACATAGCCTTGAGGATGAATTAAGCCCTTTTTTTTTTTTAACTCTGAGGCTTTTTGTAACTATGCTTAGTATTACCTACTGCAGCTTAGTTTAACTTTGCAGTTTCAAACATTAATAAATTAACTCTCCCTCTGCAGTTTTTTCCAATAGCAAAACATTTCAGAATGATGCAGTACAATTACTCTGAGTACTGTCAAGCTCACAACCAAGCACACCCATCTCCTCTGAACTGTCCACAGGTGATGCTCATTACTGTAAAATGGCTATGAAGTAGAAATGTATTCAGTTATAATGAAGTGCTAGGAAGTGTTACCCTGAATTTCAACTACTGTTCTCAGAAGGGCTGGTTTGGGCTGTTATTTTGGGTTTGGTTTGCAATTGGTTTTTCTCAAAAAAAGCAGGTTTTAGCTTATACAGTAAAAAAGACAGGCATTTGATATTGCTATTTATTTCTTTCTTTTTAAAAATTAGACAATTCTCAATGTAATATTCTAGCAACATGCTACTAAGCACTCTATACATTCCTTTCTTCAGAATAATTCCAACTAGATCTTGGCAAGGATAAACCAAGTACGAATTACTTTAATAGTACCAACCAGAATTAAACCAATGGAGAACTCCTCCCCTGAATCTGACATTATATTTATGTGAAATTGCACCACTCATATTTAATACTGTGTTGTCTTATAGAACTATTGAAATACAAATATTTCACTTTTCTAATAGAAACATTGTGTGTATATTTTTTCATCTAATTCAGAATAATAAAATAAAAATTTCCATGGGGATTAAGAAGAGTTTCAACTAGGGTTTCATAAGGCAGGCTTTAAAATAGTGCCTGAACCAGTTCTTCCATAGAGTTCTTGATTAAAATCTACACTTTCAATAACTATTTTCAGCAGTGCAAATTACATGTGCTCCAAAAAGTTTTAATGAAAACCATTTTAATTAAAATTGGTTTGACAGCCTGAATATGCAATGTCAAACCACAGCATACTAAATACTTTTTGAAATTTTTTTGCTTATCTACAAACAGAACTTCCCTCCAACATCCCATTGAGCAGAAACAATTGTGGTAGTAATTAAGATTCATTTGTCAGATTCAAGGTCACTAGTTAAATTATTCAGTCAGTATTACTTCTAGCAAAGACAATCTCTTACAGGCATGTATGGTTTTGTATGTTGTTTCCCAATTTGTTTAGAAGCACGCTTATATTCTCTATTTTACAGCATTGTGCTTTTTTACTTATTCATCTGTACCAGTTTTTAGCTGAAAATTATTGTTCAATTTGTACAAATCACCCATAACTTAAACTGTATAATTACATTTCATGTAATCTCACAATTTCATTGGGTAATTACGTGATTCTCTACAGCTTTTTTCTCAAAAAAAAAGCAATATACAACTAATGAATCCCAGTAGGATTTTTCCCCCTCACAAGCACTGACATTAGTTATTTAAACACACTGAACCAAATCCTTGGGCATGTCTGATGAATTGTGCAGGAGTCAGACATGCATGCAAAATGGCTCAGAGCTCACCTGTCACAAAGGGCCAGATCCTACAGCAGGCTTACATCCTCTTCACAGAGAGAGGAGGAACAAAGTGTGAATGTCTAAATTACACCAGCTGTACAGCTACAGTGGACCTTTATGCAGAAGGAAAGCCCAGTAGTATGCCCTCTTAAATTCTCCAGCATTTACTGTATTATTTTAGGAGTGCATATGGAGAAGATTTATGGAACTCTATAGCACCAGAGGATTATACTTAAAATCCTCTCGGGGCAAATTACACTGAATTTAGGGCCATTTTAGGGCTGGTATTTTTATTTTCAGTAGCTATACTATTCTAGAGGATCTAGCCTGTATCATCATAGTGCAAATGTAACCTCTTGTATAGGTATCTTCTGGCAACATAAACAACATAACCTCAACAAAGAGAGGTACACCTTGTTAGTGAGGCATTGTACACGGACTCTGTTATGCACCCAGGCACCTTCTTTCACTGCTGAACCATCTACTTTTCAGAAAACCTTTTAAAAATAACACGTCCTTTGATAATATTAAAAGTAGATGATATGATCTTTTTCCTCAGTAAATTAATAAAGTACAGTATAAACTGACTTTTCCAAAGTCATTTCAGTTTAAAATGGGCTGAAAAAACTTGCAATGTTTAATGACAACTTCAGAATAGTACCTGGTTCACAAACTTTTTTTTTTGTAATGAGAAAACTTTGTAAGCAAAAAAATAACCGCATTTTCAAGTGATTTGCGGACAGTATTTTAGGTGCCACCACCACCTGCAGTTATGATGATGATGTCTTGCACCAACAGAACACTGTCCTACTGATGGTCAACATTCATCTTCCTCATGCGATGAAGCAGGGCATCTTTTTCCATTTGGACCTCAGCAAGAGCCATTTTGGCTTTGGCTAGTTCCTGTTTGAGACATTCATTTTCTTCAAGAAGCTGAAATGATTGGGTTAGAAAACAAAGCTATTAGTATTCCTGCATACTGACAACTTTACAGTAACTTCTAAAATACCAGACACTCCCATTCATTGCTGGGCAGAGGTTTGTTGAGGCTGAGTCAATTGCAACTGATTCTCAGTCAGCGAGTGTAGGACATGGAGAGAGGTGATGCAATTAGCTCAAAAGGTGGGATAGCCAGTGTTTTAGCTATGCCATTTCCATTCTGGAATGGAATGGAAATGACCCAAGGTTCCGAGCTCTAGGAACAGATTCTTACCCAGTGGGAAAAACAGCCCAATTAATGTGTGGGTTCTGTCATCATCCGTTCAAAATCTGGGTATGACTGCTAGATCAGTAAGGGTCTGACTAAACAGCCAAGTCCTTTGTCTTTGGCAGCTGTGTTGTACAGGGATGAGGGAGATGGGGAGAAGAAAATTCCCTCATAAAACTCCCTCTGATGTAAAGGAAAAGAATCAGTGTGCAGTGTATTAATACAGTATACAGAAAGCAGTAATTAATTGCTAAACCATACTCTAATATCCATGATCCGTATTTTCCATCTCAAAAATTTTTCTAAACAAAAGTATATCCCAGGCCCACCCCCAGACAGCTTTACAATTATGATTAATAATGACTGTAACATCATTTTGAGAGGGCAAGGTAAAGTCTAAATCAATTCTTAATACCTCATTTTTAAGGAAGTCAGCTGCATCCCTGTTTGATTTAGAAGGTCTGGGAGTTTCACAAGTAGTCTGCGTGGCTTGGTCCTGTGTTTTACGTTCAACAGATCCCACTGCTTGCTGCAATGTACTGCTTGAATTCTTCATCTTTGACACATCATTTACTTTTTGATTGTCTATAGCACAGAAATAGTGTGCAGGGGTTTTGTCAAAAAAAATTTAAGCTTTATTTTTATCACTAAAAAATTAAACCCACCTAAACCAAATATAAGATTAAGTACATTTATATTCACCTCTCAAAATCAAATTTAAGAATAAAATTTAATTAAAACTCATTACCTTTTAGAGGAAGAAAGAAACAATATGTAACTTCCAGCCTGAAGAAAATAAACACATTTTTATACTCACCCCTATCATCACCACAGAATATGCACTTTGAATAATCAGAAATTTGGGAACTATTAATATTGCTATTAACATACTGTCTCCAGGTTCTCTGAAGACTGCATTTACATTTAAAGATATAGTGAGATAAACCTGCAGGACCAAGTTTTTAAATCAGGAAATAGCTTTAATGACTTGGCATTAAAGAAACTTTCTAGCACTTGTAACTGAAGTGCACTATAACACTTGTTAAAATATGCTGTTGTACATCAAGGGGAAAAGTGAGGGCCATGGTTTGAAGTAGTCTAAAAAATACTCATGTGCTTGTTTTGTGTTTTGAGCATTTTCTTCTAAACAGGATTTTTTGTTCATTAACCCCCCTCCTCTCACCACACACACGAGGACTCAAAAGATGTAGCACTGCAGACACTTATCACTGCAGATGGCATTTGACCTATGCCTTTGTCACTGTACCTCAGCAGTCCAAGACAAGAACAGGGACCAAAGCACTTCAGCAAAAAGGGGAAAACATATGAACTGAAAGAAACCTTAAAATTATGTGTTTTCTCACTACATTACTAAACTTTCATTGTTTAGTATAAAAAGATGACTAAAATGCATTGAACATCTTTAACTCAAACAATGCATTAGGTAAGATGAATAAATTAATCATGCCACAGCACACCTCTGGTCCATCCTTGCTCTACCTCCCCACTAGGTGGATGAAGGGGGCATTAAGATCATCCTGCAGCCTTTAGTCATACAATACATTGCTTATTGATGGATTAACATATCCAGGACCTGGATGAAAGGGTGGGTGCACCCTCTGGATGAAAGGGTGGGTGCACCCTCTGCAGTTTTGTAAACTCCACCAAATTGAAGGGTAGGTGACTGACACAATGATGGGTTTCAAAAAGAAAAGCAAAAAAGCTGTTTTTCAGAGGAAAGTTGATGGGCTGGAGAGATAGACTGACTGGAGCCTCATGAAGTTCAGCTGAACCAATGTGAAGTCCTATAGCAAGGAGTCAGTAACCTCTTGTTCTGCTGCAGGTTGGGGACCAACTAGACAGAAAGCAACATTGCAGGAAATGACCTCTAGGCCTTGGTCAACAGGATTTATCATGAGTCAGCAGTGAGCTCTGACAGTAAAAACCAGGGACGTACAGACTGTACTGGCAAGCATATAGCTAGCAAGGTGAGGGAAGCTGTTATTCCCCACTACTCAGCACCAGTGAGATCATATCTAGAATACTGCATCTGGTTTTGGATTCCCAAGTGTGAGAAAGACACTGACAGGAAGTGACTACCAAGATAATTGTGGCCAGGAGCACATGATGTACAAATGAGGGGCTGAGTGAGATGCACTCATCAAATCTGAAGATGAGAAGGCTGTAGGGTGATCTTAATGCCACCTTTTCCTGCCTAGTGGAAGCATATAGAGAAGATGGCAAGCGATCAAACACCCTGTCTTGAGATGGCAGGACAGGAGGCAACAGACACAAGCTGGAAAAAATGGGAATTCCAACTACACATTATCAAAAAAACTAATCATAAGAGTGGCCAAACACTGGGACAGATTATTTATGGCATGTTGTGGTTTTTGTCTTTTTGATGCTCTAAACTTGCCTGGACACAGCACTGAGCAATTTTATCTGATCTGCCCCTGCTTTGAGTAGGAAGTAGGTGTAGGACCAGATGACCTCTAGAGGCTCCCTCAAACCTAGACTATGATTCTTTGACATATCTGTGAAAGGCAACAGTGAAGTTTCAGCTCTGTATACATTGCCTTGTTGTATTTTGTATTTGCCCATGCATGTAAAAATCCCCCCCTAAGCACACATGAAAAATACAAAGTTAAATCACTGTTCTAAACGCAAGTCTCAATGCAATCCAGCCCTAAGCTGCCAGGATAGCGCTGTGATATACAGAATTGGAAATTGCTACTTGTACTTCTTAAATAGTTTTTTGTTTTACGTTAGTTTCTACCACTACCTGTAATATAAAACAACAAAGACAGTAACCACCTTGGTATCCCTCTGTAAAGAAAGGTAATTTTTGTTTGCTTTGTAGCAACAAAAGAACCCTAAACTTATAATGATGAAGCGATATGCACTGATGAAGCATATCCTGATGACATTATAAGCATATTTTTATTTCTCTTAGGTTGATTCAACTGTGGGTTATCACAGCCAATACACTATTCAAAAAGGTAGTCTTCCTCTTTGTGATTATGCTTAGAATTAAGGCATACACACCTTCCACAAATTATTATCAGTTATGTTTTCATAATTAGTCACATGGACTATACAATAGGAAAAAAAATAGGATTATAGAATTGAGATACCAGGGTGGAGGAACATACAAACCTCTAATGAGAAAAGTGCCATCATCATTTCTTTCTATCCAGAGTATATCAATATGCAGTTTTATGGGTACCAGCTCAGATGCCTTGAGATTTTCACATGGACTGTCATCCTAAAAAATACATATAATCAAAAATTAGCTTATCAGGAAATCAAAATAGATAATTAGGATGTTCATTTAAACATAAGTAGATTTAATGAAACTTGAAAGGGATTTTTTCAGACCAGAATTTTCTAATAGCATCTCCACTAAACTTTGGCTCCATTTTTTTCCCCCCAGGGATTCTATTAAAGGCTCAAAATTATCTGTGGAGTAAGTCTGCTGAACTCAATATACAGTCTGACTAAAATACTTCAAAGTGTTTTTACAGACATCTCAGTAAGACTACACCCCAACCCAAGACATTTGTTAGCTCAGAAGCTCCCCGACTCACAGATAAGAAGCTTGTACTGTATAGTATCTCATTCTCCCTTGAACTATTTAAAAATTAAATGGGTACAGCTATCATTCTTGAGGAGATTTTGTCTTTTTAGAGTTTAGTTTGGGATGACACCAGCTGCAGTTTAGTTACATTACTGTAACAGAAGAAAAACTTCACAAATTACTTCTTCGGGGACTCCTCAGGAAGTCTTTATAGCTCATTATCCCTGTCAAACAGAATAACGCAGCCAGAATAATCAGAAACTATACATATTGGCATTAAATGTGTACAAAGAAAGCTGTTGAGATATAGCTTCCAAAGTTTCTTGAAACAGCATTGAGACTGCAGCAGAAAATGCAAACAACTCAATAATATTTCTTAAATTCCTCCCCTGCCATGAAAAACATTGCATCAAGTCTCATGCAGAAGAAATAAAAGAACATACTGCATTGAATAGGCAATGCAGCATACATTTGAACCATATCTTCTCACACTATAATACCCAACAACTCTATGGAAATGAATCATCTCTATGTCAAATTTGCAGTTTGTCAACCATCATAAGTAACTTCACCATGACTTGTATGCACTGCTGAGTGAGCACTTTGGTGCTTTTGCTGCCAACCAGAATCTTGTTGCCAGTTTATTAAAGTACATTCCCCATCTCAAGCAGCTGCCTTCTCAAGCACATTTTGCCTAAGTCTGCCTTCTTGCCAATAAACCAGCACAATCCTGGTTCTAAATGCAAATTACTATATGCAAAGACTTTGCTATTTGCATTTGGGCATTCATGTTTGTGATCCACTGAAATCTAAGCAATAGATCCATAGGTCTTAAAGAAAATGCTTGTGCTAATACTGTAAAAGAGAAACAGCTCTACAAGGGTGCCCAAAGATCCTCAGGGGCTGGGAGGGCTGTATCACTGATGGAAGGAAAACTGATGCATTTTGAGAAGAACACAAAACAATTGCCTTTCCAGTCAATAATAATCTTGGCAGAATCAAGACCTTAGCCCCAGATGTAGAACTGGAGCTGCTAGTCCTCAACCTTGTTCAAAGTTTGTACGGGTGATTATTACTGTCCAAAGCAATGTAATAATTATCTTTATGTTTGTTTGTTTTTCTGTTGATCTACACCCCTCAAAAAAAATGTCCTTATCTTTATACTAGTGGTTGTGCAGCACAGAACTCACCATCTTCTTTAAATGTCTGAAAGAAAATCCCCTAAGAGACTTGAGCAGAAGCGTCCTCTTAATGTTACTATTTTTAAGAGATGGTGCTGAAAAATGCTTGCATAGTTTAGTATCTGTTTCTAGGTAGAGCAGAACATGAAACTTGTTGTAAGAAACAGTGTTCAAGTGGTTTGTACTGGAATTCCATAACCTTTTTTTCCTTCTTTTGCACAGAATTTTCATTGCAAGAACTATCCTCCAACTAGGAGAGAGAAATAACCTTTAAAATCCATGGTTTGTAATTAGAAAACCAAAAACTTTGCTAAGCCAGAAAAACCCACATTGTGCCTTTAGAAGCTTGATATGCCTTACATATAAAATTCCCAGACACTGTTACTCTACAAGAGAAATTTAGGAGAGGAGGAAAAAGTATAAAATATTAATTCATACAAATATCTTGGCCATGTATCCAGGCATACCACAGAGCTAACCAAATCTGTGGATTTTAAAATTGTTTTAGTGTTATCTAAAGACCTTTCAGAGTATGATAGTAGTTTCTTTGAAGTTAACTGTATCCAGATTAGTAGTTTATCATCAAAGAAACAAGAACACATTTTTTTTTAGAGCAGCCAAGTATCTCATTGTTAACATACTTTTAAATTAATCCTTGCATTAGAAACTTTTATCTTCATAGGCATCACTTCTGCGACAGTTTCATCTTCTAGAAAATGCTGAATGTTTGTGAGAGAAGATGTTAGAAATTCAGCACTGAAGTTCTCCACATGACACTGAAGAAACCCATTTTTTACAGCTAGCAGGGAATGTACAACAGCACTAGGCCCGCTTTCCCATCTCAGACTAATCTCAGGTGATGAATTAACAGGTCCAGCCACAGATTTACAGTCAGAACCTGTTGCAGAAAGAAAACAAATTTGCATTAAAATTTTGCAGTGTACAAAAAAATCAATTATGATGTAATTATTTCCGCCTCTATTGTCCAACTGATTTTCCATAAAGTACCATATAGCTATTATTCATAAAAGGCAGTATTGCAAATACAGAACTTCAGAGCAAATTTCTACATATGTCACTTCAAAGTACAAAGATAAAGAGTACATATAAGGACTAGTACCTCACTGTGACAAGAGAAAGGACAATGCAGAAGTATCACCATGCACAAAAAAAGTTTATGTTTCCTTGGTGCCTTCATGATAGAAAACCAAGTATTTTGCATAATTTTCCACTAAGTCCTTAAACTTCAATCCAGAAAAACATTTGTCACTTCACTCTCTCAAGAGAGCAGGTATTTTCTTGGAAAGGCTGAACTTCCTGACTTAGGAACCATACACAGCAATGCAGCAAGATAGAAAGTATGGCCACACATGCATTACATGAGTGGCAACAGACTTGAACCTTAAAAAAACGCTGGCACTTTTTTGCTAATTTCAGTATCTTTAATCAGTAAGGACAATTGCAACATTCAACTAAAAAAGTTCTAAAAACCATAATAAACTAAACTAAAGTAAACTAAAATAAAAATTTAAGGCAACCAGATTGGGGGGAGGGGTATCCATTTCTTGTGCAGAATAGTTATCCCATGGGATTCTCAAGTCATCTCATCACTATGATGACTGACCTACAGAAATTATCTCTGTGACAAGAAGCGTAATCACAGTAACTATAAGAAAAAACAAGCATTTAAACTTGAAAGACACCATAGAAAGACACCCAGGAAAAATCAACTGAGTTGTATCAATTCCTCATGCCACAGACACTGCCTGGATCTACAGCAACCCAACTAAATGATTTGCTTTCCTATCTGTACGTTAATTGGGCTCCCCTTCCTGTATGGTGTGCCAGTTCATGGATGACCTGGCACAGCAGCGAGTCAGAACTTACACACTTATCTCCTGGCACTAGGCTCAGGGTATATGGACTGTCGAGCTGGGCCGACAAAGACCAATGGCAAGATGAATGTGAGAATCTTCAGCCTCTGCTGTGAACAAGAATCTCTTCCTTTGTTACCTCTGTGGATAGAAGTTTCCACAACACCAACAGCCATGACTCCAGCCCTCAATCTTTCCAATGTTTAAGAAGTGCTAAATCTGACAAACCCCTTCCCCTCAAAAACCCACCCCAAAAACAAAGCAACCCACCAAAACCATACTGCAAGTATCAGGTATCAGCTATCGTTTTAGGCTCAGTCCAGACAGAAGTGAATAAACTACCAGCAGCCCAGGAGAAGAAGGGAAACTCCAGACAGAAGAACAATGACCAGTCTATTCAATGAATCTCTGCAACTGGTTCAGGAAACTTTGTTTTCCTCAAGGATTCATACACTTCTCACACATATAGATAAAGAAATAAGCAGTAGGTGCTCTAATATTTTCTGCAACAGAAGAGAGCAACTGCATCATTGCTGGAAAAATCCAAAGTACAGAAAAAGAGCAGAGGAAAAGACCACACATTCAGTCTCAGATTTGAGCCAATTTTAGTTACCTTGCAGAAACCTGAAATGGGCAGCATCAAGGGAAGATGGAGTAAAAATTGCATTAAACAATTTGGAAGCTGCTGTGAACTGCTGTTGCCTTCTCACAAGCATGTCAAGATCTCAATAAAAGCACAGCCTTTCCACAATACCTCTGCTATACTCCATCCCCACCTTCTTTTGGTTTTGCTACCAGGCAAGATCTGATAAAGCTGCAGTCCTGCATCCAGCCCTGCAGGGAACTGCAGAACTGCCCTGTTGCCCTCAACTTAGTCCAGCTATTAGCCACATTTTCCCTTTCTACATCTACTGAATTAACAGTACAGTAGGCTTTAAATAGTTATTTTCATCCAGAACCCCCTGTAGCCTGTAATTACAACTTGAGTATTCACTGCTTTGAATGGTTTGTCAGGTTACTGGTTACAATTGTTAATGCAGCACTTGAGAAAGTTTTATCAAAGGTCTTGAAGGGGGAGTTTGCGTTTACTGGGATATTATACACATTTGCTCACTTGTTCTTTTAGTTGCATTTGTTACCGTTAACTCTTAAATAGTCTCTTTTGATCTGATTCTCCAGCTTTTTCCAAACCTTTTCTCCCTTTGTTCTTCTAACAGAAATGAATATGGGAGATGGGGAGCAGCAACAGCTGCAGAATGTTCCTGACTGTACAGAAATCACAGGTGGAGAGAAGAAAAGATCAGCAGAGAGAAGATGTACATCACAGAATGGGATTAACCAGCAATGCACAAAAAACCAAAAGAAGTGTCATTGGCTCCATCCATTCAGGTACCCACCAGAAAGAGAAAGGAAGAGATATGAAGTGGAAATATTTGGAGATGCCAATCATGTTATAACCATTTCATCCACGAAATGATCGCTGCACAAGCCTCTCATTATCAGCTGAGAAGCATTATCATTTCAAGAGGAAGCAGGTTCTAGTTGTAGATACACACAAGAGCAGGAAGGTGGCATGTTCATATTATTTACTCCCTCTGGCTTTCACAGAGGACTTGGCAGATAACCAGAAAACAATTTGCCTGCTCTATGAACTGAAGGTCAGTCATGAGTCCTCCCTGCTGGACCTCCTCCTTGCCTTCAGATGCTTGAATCATGCAACAGCTGCTCAGGCAGCAGCTGCTGGCAATGGCTCAGCTTACCAGTAAATGGATTCTTTAGCCAGGGCATCAAAGGCTGTACCACCTCTGAAGCTGAAGCACCTCCTGAACAAAATCCATGCTGATCGAAGGTTGGAATAAAAAATGGCAGCCAACAGCTGCTATAGCTATTTCCTGGGAAAGGAGCTAAACAGATGCAGGTGCATCAGGGATCTGCCCCAAAAACCCCACAGTGCAGAAGAGCTTACATCCAGCAATCCATGTAGAAGACTGGCAGAGGGGAGCAAAGCAGACTGTGACATAAACTTCCATGCCAATACGTCATGCCAAGGAAGAAACCTCACCCTATGAGAACTCAGTTTTCTGGAAAAGAATGTATATATTGTACTCATGGCCGAGAACAGCTCTGACAAGACACTGGTTGATTGAGTTGTGCAAATATCTGGCATGAAACCACACTCCTTGTATCAAACTTAAAAAAACCCCAAAACCAACCAAAAACCCCCCCAAAAACCAAAACAAACAAAAAACTCAGCCCGACAACAGTTGTCTGTCATTAAAGCTCAAAAAGCTTTTAAGCTTTTCTTGACAGAAGAAATTTTAAAAATTTTCTTAAACCACTTAAGTCTGTTTAAACTGTGTGTGTCATTTAATCTAGAGAAACCAATCTTGAAGAAAAGAAACTTTCATTCACAGGAAGGTACATTAGGCAAAGTACTATTAGAGTCATAAGGGAGTTCCATCTTCATGAAACAGTAACACAATGCAATGTGCCAAGGTTCTAGCCAGCCAGCAGTATAGCCCCACACAGCCTCCCACTCACTCCCCTGCCAGTGGAATTGGGGAGAGAATCGGAAAGGTAAAAGCCAGAAAATTCATGGCTTAAGATAAAGTTTAATAGTGAAAACAAAATCCAAAACATAGCCCCATACTAGTCACTATGAAGACAATTAATTCTACCCCAGCCAAAACCAGCACATAATGCAGCTTACTTAATTTTCAAAAAAGTAATCTAATAACCAGAATTCAATGCAATGCACCTTTTTATCCACATGATCCTGTATAGACAGCTCCATTTACTTACTCTTCCTTTTTAATGTGTGGCAATGGAGAAAGAAATCAGAGTTCTAAATAAGCATAAAAGGGATGCTACTGAACTAACATAAAACTGTGTTTGCATCTTTATTTACCTAGAACAAATGTTTCCAGCTCCAATTTCACCACACTGAATTGTTAGTTCTTACCAACAGTTCTGCTGCACAGATATTGTCGAACACCAATATTGCCCAGTTGGTTTGGTATCACTCGGTTGACCTGTAAGCATACTTCTGTGTCTTCTCCTCTGATGTCAATTTCACCATTAACACCAAATACTTGAAAAACCACAACAGATATCTGTCAACAAAACCCAGATAAAACAATATAAGATTATAAAATGAAATTACAGTGATTATTGTTTGTAAGGTATGTCTAAACCTTTTCCATCACAAAAGGAAAAAATATCCCTTTGTATCCAAAACCCTTGCTCACAGAGAAGCACAAAGTTTTCTCATTTCTTCTTCTTTTCTTTTTGTACACGTTGGCTTCATAATGGATTGCTCAACAGCCTGTCCAAAGACAGACACTTGTATTTATACCCCACTGACACCAATTCAGAATTGGCTAGAAAAGCAATGGAAGTGAGACAGATTTTCCTTACTCTGACAGAGCGGTACATGACCTGTGTAATACTTGAAATGTATCTGACATTACCTACAGCACATCTACAACTGCATTCAGCTTTATGCATATCATAAGCACAACCAAGCACTTCCAGTGCTGAATCAGACCAGGTTAAAGAACTAGCATAGGCTACTAAACTTTGGTTACCTGCATAGTAGTCAGCCCTTTTTCTCTTATTTCCTGGTTGCAGTACTTTTAAGAAAGAAGTAGAAGCCAGAGTTAAGTCAGCTTTGGTATCAGAAGATGTGTGTCCATTATCATTACTACTATTTTGGGTTCAAGTCATTTTTCTAATGACTTGAAAAATCACCTCTAAAACCAACCATTTTAGTTCTGTTTTAAGGTATAATTTACAGAATCATGTATTCTAATGGAATACAATAATATTACCATTTCTTCACTAGTCTCATGGGCATTTTCTGAAGCAGCACTCATGGCATCTGGAGATGACCCATCACAATTTTCAATCACCGTGCCTCCTTCGTGGGCATTTTCTGATGGCCTTTGATAGTTTGTGGCTGTAATACCTTCCATACATACATCAGAAAAAAACACAAAGTTAGCACAGCATAATCTGAATCACTCCTACACTAAAAATAAAGGCAGTGTCTGTTACTCATAAAAAGCTCATTTTTTAATGAGCTGAATGGCTTATTAAACAAATATTTATGATTGAACTGCCAAATCCATTCCTCTTACAGAGAGTTCAAAGTTCTAAATGTTAATCAAAAGTAAAGCAGAATATAGTGACAATACCAGAACAGCACTCTACATGCATTGTTAAAAGAAACTGTGAAGGCATTTTTTCAGTCTTCCAAATCAAATATTATAAATGGGATCCAGCCGGGAAAAAAATTCCAAGTTGTGTATCTAAAATACTGCACAGTGCCTTCAGAGCAGGTGTTTGCATTCGTATGTTTAGAGAAATAAGCTACATATATTTTCATCAGAGCAATGATGATAATGTTTCCTTGACAACTGGAAAGCATTAATACTTAATCTGCATTTAAATATTGTTTAACAAGCTAAAAAGACATATAAAGGTTATTTAAAGTGGAAAACATATTTGATGGCACACTCCCACACAAGCACATGCAGGAATACTTCTACAATTCAAATATATAACAGGCTCGCAAGTGAAACAGTCTTCTCACTATTGCTCTAGACTGAAGAGAAATCCTACAGAAAAAAATAGTCTTTCTTCAAAGTAGAATTATCAGAAAAGAGGTAGCAACAAGGTCTTCTTACTCAATTTCCTGACATGAGAAAATTATTTCATGAGTATATGCACAGATGAGCAAAAATTGGACAAATGCTTGCTATTAGACAGTCAATAGCTAGGAACTACTCCTTAAGGGATGAGCTGCAAGGAGACTATCAAACCTACCTGCTTGGTAATTAGCATGGTGAGCATTAGTGAAAACTCATTTCTTTTTCATCCACCTCTAAAATGAAAGCTTCTTTACCACTTCATTTGTAACAGCAATGCAGGCTATAACCTGCAAGTACTTGCAGCCAAAGGAGTTGCTTTTAAGCAGAGCAAGGAACAAGTTCTCCTTAATTCAGATTTGCAACACAGCAGTTCAATGCTCTTACTTTCCTCAAGAGAGGAAAATTAAGTAGTGTTAAAATTAAATAGTGCTGCTTAAGTAGCACACATTATTGCTTTCCCTTGAAATTATATACGGTGAATACACTTGGTATTACTGGTGAAGTAGGATTTGCTAGACTAGAATCCTTTTGAGTACAACTTTAATAACAAACAACATTTTCATGCATTGCTTAAAAATATTTTATTAAACCTACTAACCTTTCTCCAAAAAGCTTTGACTATCACTTCCATCACTCTCTATCAAATGATCCTCTAGCATCATACTATCAATAGAGATGGTATCCAGAGAAACTTGTGATGGACTTCTCTTCATATTTTTGTAAGAAACAGAGAATGCAGGGAGGTTGGATGAGCAGCGTTCCTTAGACTTAGCACTTTTAAAAGATAAAGATATGAGGAAATTATTATTTCAAATTAAAGGAAATACACAGAAGTTACTTTAAAAAATTCCTCTAAACCAGGCAAGATATAAAACAAAAAAAATCTGATTATTCAATAATCCTTTGATAAGAAAAAGAGGTAAATGTAGATAAAACATATATTCATCCAGGTATTTGTGTCAATAATTCTCTCAGTAAATATTTCCTAACATTTAAACTAAAAGAAAATAGTTTAAATCAATAAACTAAGACTTCATCTTAACTTTTCACTGAATGCTGGATACTGCGCAACTTCTTACATTAAAAATTTTCAACTGCTAGAACACAGAATCACAGAACTGCCTGAACTGGAAGGACCATCGAGGCAAACTCTTAAGATGTTCCCTTTCTGACTGCTAAAAGTACCACAAGGCTGTGGCAAACAGGATTGCTAAATATTTTCAAAGAGTAGGAAAACTGATTTAGTATTAAATCTTCTATACCTTGATGAAGACTGGGATGCAAACATTTTAACTGAAGTCACTTTGTCTTTGTTGATTTCAAGCTCTTCAGATTCTAAGGCAGCTTCTGTTTCCAAGTCAGTGACTTGATTAGGACAGCCTTCAGTTGTGCCTTCCTGTTCATTTAACTTATTTGAGAATATGTTTTTGTCATCCTCTTTATCAATGAAAAATTCAGTAGAATCTTCTCTCTTATTTAGAATGGACACCGAATCCCTAGGATTCAAACTACTTTTCTCACTTAGAGGTCCACAGACCTCCTCTGAATCACTTCTACTAAAAAGTCCACTGCTTCCTCCTTCACTTGTATCACCCAAACCTTTATCTGATGCATCATCAGAAAATGACATTGCTTTCTGAAAATCCATATTACTGTCTGATTTAAACAAAAGAGGATCTATTAAAATTCCTTTATTAATTTCGGCATTCAGAGGCTTGCAGTCATTTACATAATCAAAATTAGTAATACCAGCTTCCACTCTCTTACTACCAACTAATTTACTCTCTGAAGTAAGAGTTTCCCCATTTCCCACAGGGGAGAGTTCTGATGCCATGGGACTTCCTTCTTCCTCAAGAGGAGACTTACAAGGGTTTCCCTGAGTCACTGGATGGAGCAGTAAGGCTACTTCTGCACTTTTCAGCAGGATCCCAATGCAGACATCAGTTTGCTTTGCAGGTTTTCCTGTCACTGCCTCTACGTCATTCCTTAAGTTTTCCAGAAGCAATACAAGAGATTCATGGAGAAACAGCAAAAAAAGGTACTGGTAGTGATTGATCTGCACGCTTACATGTTTTTGAACATGGACAAGAACATGTACATCTGCATCAGAGGAAGAGCTTCCAGAAAGCACTCCTGAAGTCTCAGACATTTGAATACCATTGGCCAAAGGTTCTGTCTCACTGCTGTAATACTCTTTTAGAAGTTTCTTACGTTGCAATCTATTAGAGAGATCACTAGATTCACTTTTTGGAATGTTCAAGGCTGTCTGGTTATGTGATACAAGCTCTTTTTGTGACTTTGCAAATCTTATTGGCTGGCAAATCCAAAGTGAAAGCGGGAAAGAGTCCACAAAGCTTATCGGTCGGCCTTTCCCACTTTTCATTCCTTCATAATCTATCCAAAACTGGGAAAAATGCATGGCCCAAACATCAGTAGCTGCAGATGTCTTTAATGCATATTTATTCAATTCTGGGATGATATAACCCTTATAAACATCATGCATTTTGGTATCTTGTTCATGAGCGTGTCTCTGGAAGATTGGATGCAAAAGATTAAAATTTTTTGGGGACTTGGGAAAAGTGGTGAAAGTTCTACTGAAAAATTCGGAGTCCTTGAAGTTCTGAAACAAAGCTTCTAGATCAGAGTGTCTGCAGTTTGGTGAGCATCTGGTATTCGTAGCAATCATCTCTGAACTTTGAATGGAAAGTGCACGAGGTTGATCTTTATGAATTTCAGGTTTGTTTTCAAATGGGATAATGATCTGCAAGGGAGAAATACATTTTGTCTAGTTAAAAATACAGAGATTAAGAAGGTACACAATTAAAGAAACAGAATAATAGCCATGACAGCTGATATAAAAGAATATAATTATAGTTTTATGAAAAATCAAATACACTGAACAGGGATAGGTCAGGCTCACAGACTATGATTTATGTTTTCTCTCATTTATAAGAAGGATGCTGTGGCATCAATATTTGTACAAAAACATAAGGGTCTCAGGCTTTTCTTATCTGAAGGTCTTAAATTTAGTTCTGCTATATTAGGCTGAAGTGGCACATTTGTTCAACTCAAACAGCTTAGTAGGTTTCTTCAAGTGTTTCCAAAATTTACAGCTTTGAAAAACAGAATTATAATTTGGAGTTCAATCTGGCTTGTCAGATAGAGTTTTTCACCATACCAAGTACTACAGCATTTTATTTCTATGTTAAGATACAAGCAAACAGTTAAATGGGCTAATACTTCTAATATTGCAGAGTACAGATTAGATGTTTTTGACAATTACGTGATAATCTTAACTCATTTTTTTCATCAGGAAAATAATAATAATATACTTCAACTCCTAAATAACAACAAAATAGTTCAGCACACTGTATTTAATTTAACTTGCATATTCTTAGGGCACATTTTAAAATAAACATATTTTATGCCGTATCCTGTACCTTAAATAGTTAACATGAACCTTGGCCACTCTAGTTTTGCTAATATCAGTTACACTGCCTTCTATCACACTATCTCCATTCTGAATCTAGAAAGTAGGAGTAAAAAAATCATCCCTAAAGACACTTAAAGACGGAGGTAATGAAGCTTTTTCATTTAAATACAAGGACTCAGAAAAAAATAATCAAATAAAATAATTAACTGTATGATATGTAAACATCAAACCACTATTAAAATATTCATCATTTGCTAGAATAAAAATAATGCTGTTTATACATGGGTGACATAATTAATAAGAATCGAGGTTTGAGGGATATAAGAATACTTTTATCTTCTCTTAGTTTAGTAGTCTATTCACATATAATAATTTAGTATCAGATCAATCTATATTTGCAGACTTCCAGTCGTTTGCTCTTAACAACTGTTTTTATTCAGTACAAACCATGTACCTGTAAAGTTCCATTAAGTATGTACCAGAAGCTTACACAGATAACCATCTCTCCATATGCTGACTTTTTAGAACCCTTGAAACCTCTGCTGTGGGCACCACTGAAAAGACCTTGGAAACCATAAAATGAAATTCACAATGCAAACAGGGGATGGGTAGGAAATTTATCTGCTCAATAATCATTTTTTTTTTTACAAAGAATGAGAAGACAAGGGAAGCAAAAATTTGATGTTCAGCTGTATTAACAAGCACCACTCCTCTGGAATAAGTCTACAGAGAACTCATGTACCTGAACTACACCAAGAGCCAGCATGAAACAGAAAATGGTGAGAATGGGTTTTGGAGAAGGAAATAAACCTTCAGATGAACTGCTTTCCGTATTGTAGGAAAGCAGTTGTCACTAACAAGACAAAAGGAATTTTGATATAATACAACCAGAGGAACAAGGGAGGGCCCTTGCATTAACATAGAGGACAAATATTAATTTTTCACTAGTTATTTTTACTTTAGTGCTCATTTTCTTTTTAGTTCTGCTATGTCATGTTCACTGATCACAGGGAAATACTTTGTTAGTACTCCCACTCAGGTCTTCAATACAAAACCAAAATACCCCTAGGACACAGATGAAGGAGCACAGGAGACAAGATGTCTGTCTTCAAACCATCATATTCTGCAGAGTTTTTTAGAGTAGTGTTTTTTCATTCATTTAGGTATTTATTTCTTAAGTTGCTCTGCTAACAGCTTTACAGAATAAAAGAAATAGTCTTCCAAGGAACCACAAAACCCCTCCTCAGTGACAGTGTACCTTTAACATTAGTCCATCCACTCTAACATCAACGTGTTCATCTGATTTTGAATTGTCATTTAACTTGTACATGGCCATGAACTGAATAAGACTCTGCTTCAAATCCAACACAAACTGGTTTAGCCAAAGAATACTTCTCTGATCCAGGGTGAACTGTAAAGCATTCAGCTGGCCATACAAATTTGGACATGGAACTAAAAGAGAAAAGAAAATGAAACCATGAGAATAAGTTAAATGTTTATGGGTTGGGTTTTGTTTGGTTTTTAAATGATTACAAGATTACATTTTCACCAGTATTTTTCATCAGGGAAAGAAAAGAAACCTGCTCCTTTAGTCTCAAGGAAGAATAAATTGTTAGCAAATACCTGAAAGCCATGCTTCTTTCTCTGACTCCAAGCAAGTAACTGAATTTTTGCGTGTAAAAAAACCAAACAGAATTAAGTCTGAGTAAAGGGGGAGAACATTCTCATTACAGAGGAAAGGCAAGACCATGGAAATTTGCTGTCCTCAAGTCCTATCCTCAAGAAATCCACTAACATTTCTGTACATAAAACAGGGCCAGCCACAGAACACATTGCAACAAATAACTCCAGCAGATCTTTGTTGCATTTTAGGTATTATTGTAGTAGTTTGAGTTCTTTTATGTAGCCAGACAGTGAAATTGCAGAATGTGGATGTTGGAGAATGAATAATTCATGTGTCAGTAAAAATGCTGCAAGTGTTTTCAGACTGAAAAACCATGTTTATAAAAAGCCAGTATTAATTACCTGTTTCCAAGCACTAAGCTTCACAAAGGTGAAAGTAACACACAAAATTTATGCTTCAGTACAAAAAAAAAAACAAAAAAAAAGAAAAAAAAAAGAAGTCTTACTAGGAAAGTCCTTTCCATCTGGGTAGTAATATTCAGTGAATTCAATATGAATAGCTGGCATTTCTGGTGGAAGATAAAGTGACTTTTTATTGCAAGAGATCAGAGCTTTAGGGGAAGAACGACATTGGTCTGCTGTTGAAACCTGCAAAACATAAAAGATTATTTCAATAACACGTTGCATTTTTATGAATGATTAAGCATTTGTAGTTGCAAGGTACTCTCCCTAGTAAGGTAATGTTCCACTTCTCTTGGGTGCTTGGGTGTAGGTTCCCAAGCACAACACAAAGTGCTGACAGTAAGAAAGACTTAACTGCCTCATAGCAGAAATGATTTGCATAGAACAGTTTCACAAGAAAACTGTTTCAAAGGTACCAGATCCCCTTCCTTCATATGAGGCAAGAGGCAGCAGGTCACTTTTAAAGGTGTTCAGCAGAAGCCTAGAATGATCGGATTTTTTACTGCAAATCTTACAGCTCCTGTTTTAAGCATTTATACTTGGATGGAATATATTTCCATACAGTCTGGTCTAGATAAGGGAGAGATAAGCTAGATAAGTTTATTATACACGTTAGGAAGTTCTTGTACTGTCATAAGAACAAATTCCAGTAGATAGGCCAGCTCTCAAACTGTATGCTAAGCAAGGTGTTCAGCATGCACTTAGCAGAGATATGTATGCTTGGATATGCCTGAAGGTCTGCTTCACAGGAAAATCAAAACACTACGGAACAGTAATCTCCATTTCTGTTTCCTTACAATGTAAATTAATAACAATTAAAAACAAGTAAGAAATCAACATATGAATTATATTTGACCTTAAATTTTATTGAATAAGGAGTTAAAAAAGCATGTTGCCAAAACAAAGGTCTTTCATTCAACAGTTAGTAGGTCAAACTGCTAGTTTGACATTACTCATTGTATTAATATTGAACACATGATGACATCTACTAGAACGAGTTTCACTAGAAATAATGAATATATGACCTTTATAAGTCTGCTTCACTCTATGTAGCTGTTTTCAAGAGGCAAACATACCTGCATTAACACACACAAAAATTCAAGTAAAATTATCTATTTAGAAAAATAGCTTTTAGGAAACTGCATAGAAATAATAACAATTTAAAAATTGAAAATGTGTTTGTGTAGAGAGGAGGAGATGAGCAGAAGCATGAACAGTACAAAATAAAAGTATAAAACCACTTCAGATCCAGATGAAGGCTCCTAGCAGCAATCTGCACTCTTCCACAACACCAGAAGTGACATGACAGAAAAACATTAGGAATTGGAACAAGAACAAACAGAAATTACAATGACGAAGGACATGTACTAAACATTTTTGTTAGGACCTGAAATTTAGAGTAGATCCTCCCATATCACTACCATTCTGCCTAATGGAGATACACTTCTTCTGTATTCCACTAGCTCAGAACAGTCAATCTGGACAACAACCAGCAACTAAAACTACTCATTCTAACAAAGGGGAGAGGGATAGAAATGGTTAAAGTGTCTGCTCAAAACATCACTGGAGAGGGAGTGGCAGAAAAAAAAAATTAAAAACTTAAAAAACCCTCTTAACAGTTTTTAATGTACTTTGAGAAATATAACAGTAAGAAAAGCATGATGTACAAAACCACTTTTTAAAATATTGGGCACATAACATAGTACAATGAAAAGATTAAATTTAAATTCCAAATTCATAATTTGGAGAACAGTAGAACTTGGATCCAACACATAGTTGTGATAAGATCACAATTTTAACAAAGCAGAAGCAGTTCCATAAAGGTCTAATTCAATAATGAATGGAAAGACTCATTCATTTCAATGGGCTTCATATTGTCCCTTAAAACCCACAGTTACATAACAGCCAAAGGTGGAGTAGCCCCAGTTTTACTAACTAAAGAAATGTACCTGATATATATTGAAATCTGCAAGTCTAACCACAATAGGACTAGACATCAGTTTGCCCTTTGGTTGTTGGGAAGATACAGAGGAAGCCCTAGATGTTCCTTTCGGTATCTGTTCCTTGCCTGTAGGAAAGAACAGTGATAGAATCATTGAAAAGAACAGTCTTTTTTTCATAGTTTTAGTATTTCATGGAAGTAGAGAATTAGTGATGTAAACAAAATACCTGTTTGTAGGTTCTGAGGAGATACAGAAGGTGGTGATTTGGGAGGAGAATCTATGACCTGGTCCTTTACAGCCTGCTTAAGCAATTCAACATTGCTTTTGAATTCATTTAATAATTCTTTGGCCCATCCACTTCTGGTTTTAGTTGCATCACTATAATGCATCCAGTGATCACAGCTGTCCCCTGCAAGTAAGAGATATGGGGAAAATATTAGTTCATTTGAAATTTTGCTTCTAACAGGATAACAAGTTTCCACTATTTCACAATTACTCTTTAAACTATAAGCTCATTGCATGCTGTAATTATAGAACAACAGCAGTCATACCAAACGTTAAAACAGAAGTTATATTTTCCATAAAACCAAGTCTCAGCACTTCACAAAATCACTCAGAATATAGCATTGCCAGCTGCCTTATAATACCACTAACACTCAAAACATCATTGAGTATTTTCAGTTCAGAGAAATCTTATGACACATTAATGTCATATGTGAGAACATGCAAAAAAATGTTCAATTGAAAAAAAAAGTGAGAGCAAGTAACAGAACAATGTTCTCATGCTCACTTTTTCCAAGCTTATCTTCCCTGCCAGAACTGTGTCCTAAGAAGTTCCTGGTCCCTTTCCAGAAATGTATTCTTTTTGTCTTGGTTCTCTAGCACCTTTATGGCACACAAACAAGAAGGTAAGTTCAAGGAGTGCTGCAGCACATACAGCCTTAAAAATCAATCCCACTGGAAATTCTTTTATTTCTGTTTTCAATTCCAACATGTTTCTGTTGGTCAAGTACTCAAACCTCTGAAAGAAATCGCTGTATCTTCAAATAGTCACTGTAAAGACATTCTACTAACCTGTTCAATAATGAGGATGCAATAACAAATAATTTGTAACAGATGGTAGATCACTCAAAATACTACCATGTGAACACTTACTTTATTGGGGCTTAATAAGTTTTTGGGTACTTATACTAAGAATGAGTAATTATGTTTGCTATTAAAATAGGAAAATGATTTTGGAAAAAAAGTGATTTCAAGTCTAAATGCAAATATTGCAGCACTGAAGAAACTTTTAGGGTAGGGCCTATCAGAAGAGATGGTATTTTTCCCCACACTTCTTGCTCACAGTTATCTTTAGTAGGTTACTCACATTTTTATAGCTAAGGAAGAAGACAAAGAACAGGGAAGAAACCAGAAAGGGAACAAAAGGACAAATTCTGAAGGACCTAGAGGACTTTGTTAGCAATATCACAGGGAAAGCTCTAATATCCCTTCTGGGAAGTCAGTATGGGCAGCTGCCTCTCTGAAGTGCTTGCACACAAACACATGCAGCACCATGAACGTGTGGGAGCAGGGCAACCACAGGGGTGTGCTGGTGTATGCAAATTTCATTAGGATAACACACATAACTGAAATGCTGCAAAGGATGAACACAGGCTTCTGGGAAGCACAAGAAGGCACAGAGGGTGAGACCAACGGGAACAGATGGAGCTCAGCCTTGGGAGGGATGATCAGCCAACTGAGTGTTTACAGACTGGGAGAAGAGGACAGACCAACATGAATGATGATGTGGATTTCTGCTCCAGACCATCTCATTAGGAAGATGATCAGATCCTTTTTCTTGTCACATGCATTGTAATGTATCCTGTCTCTTCTAAATTTTTTAGAATTTTCTACTAGAGATTACTTATGATAAATGCTTTACTTGTAAGAAACACTTCTTGGGAAATTGCTAACATTTTTTAATAACATTTCTTAACAAAAGTCTACACAATTGAACCCCTACACACTGAAATTCTTGTTCAAAAAAATTAAATAAACAAAACACTGATTGGAAATGGACATAAAATTGACAGACTTCTATATATGAAAAAAAATCTAGCATTTTGATTCTTGCAAATATCCAGTAACTAAATTCTCAATATGCAATACTGCCTTCCTCTGTCAACACAAAATTCTCTTCATGTCAGAGGACCAAACAAAACAGTGAAAAGCATTTGGCCTACAACAGCTCATTCGCAGAAATTAAATTGGTTCCCAGATTGTTGCTTTTGTTGTTTGTTTTTGGATATAGAAGGAAGTAAAAAGGTGCATTTCAAATGGTTTGAGCATGATCATCTAAGCTGTACACATATACACACAAATGTTTTTAGCATTCAAGCACAGGTAATTCATAAAATGCTTGCTTTCATACCTGCTTTGTGAAATGGATAATAGTCCACTGTTAAATAGCTGAAGGAAAGCTGCATGGCCCCTCCTGTAACACGTCTGTTTGGGTCTGTAAAACAAAACAATGCTTGGCTCTGCAGATATTGCATTTAGCATGTTAAATCTATGTTGCTGTAATCCTTTAAACATCTAACAGCTACTGCTTTCCTCCCTTTACTGTCTCTACTTACAACCTCATTATCTTCCCTCAAAATCTTCATTCAGATAGTCTTCAGTGGTTCCTAAAGATTAGCTTGGAGAATTATGTACTCAGTCACTACTTACAAATTGCATACTTTTTTCAGTGTTATTAAAAAGACAACACTTTGAAAATACATTACTGCAGTTTTTCTGAAACAAAACTTTTTACACTGAATATATGATTATGATCAGTCATTGAAGTCAACATTTACTTTCAAAATACTATATAATGTAATTTTATTTGACAAATACTGCAGGGAAGAGATCTTCTGAGAATCTTCTCTTCTGACTTTTTCCACTGTTGAATTTAAACTCCATGGCCAAAAATAAAGGACCAATAAAAGATCTCACCAGGAGTGATAAATTCCAGCTGCAGTACATATACAACATGGAAGGAAATATGCCTCTAGCCATTGAACCTCATGCTCTGCTGCTCTGAAAGTGTCTTCCCTAATCAAGGAAATCCATTTGTTAAACCCTAAGTTTTTCATACTCTTCTTCAGCAAACCTTGTATGTTTCCATAAATTTTTCCATGACTAGTCAGCTCCTTGGATATACACCAATATGTCATTATCCTATGATCACTTTTAAAAGGCATGAAAAAAGCACCTTAATTTGTCTTCTTTTATTCCTGATTCTAAATGTGACTACATGCAACAGGCTTTTGTTAAAAAGAAACAGTAAGATATTCACACACAAAATTTTAAGGTCCAAGAATACTTGTTCCATTCTTTCCCTGTGGTGCAGATCCTACCAAATTGTATAAATTAGTAACACAAAGAGGACTGCTCTTTTATTAGTCTATATTTATGAGTATTACAGAAGCAGATTGTATAGTGACCCCTTCAAGCCACAGAAATGTTGCCAGTGCATTCTGCGTAATGCAGTTAACTTATAAAAGAAAAAAAAAACAACACAGCAGTAACAATAAGACTGACAGAATCAGTTCCTAGAAGACAGAAAAGCAAAGAAGCTACTAGCAATCTTAGTTTTTGCACTTATTCTAAAACAATTACATTTAATAATGAAATGTTTTTCTGACAGAGCCACCTAAATAATTTTACATGTGTTCACAGACACTGGAGACAATTCTGACTGTTCCTCTAAACAAAAGTCTCTTGACTTTATTGTATTATTGTTGTCTGATGATTGTATTCCTCAAAATATCTCCTAAAGATGATTATGATTCACAGACATGTTACTTTTAAAAAAAAAATTACCTTTTTCTTTAGAATGGATATCATCACATATATGTAGGTCCAAATGTGAAATTACTAAGTGATAAGAAGTTTCTTTAACATCAAAATCATTAAACAATTTTACTATTGCATCGTTTTGATCAGGTGCTGCTGTTGTCTGGTGCGCTTTCACCTGCTGGGAGCTGGGTGCAGGGGCAGAGCTCTGAAAAAATATTTAGTCACATCAATTTATAATGTTTATTGTTTCTTTAAAGCATAAGTATCAGTTCACTGACACAAAACAGGCCTTTGAAACAAGGAAAAATCTGCATGACATGCATTCCCCCTTGGATCATTACTGAGATTTAAGTGTTCTGTTTTAGAATAAAGCTAAGTTGAGCGAATGGACATGTGTCACTGCACTGCCAGTGCTTCTCCCATTCTCCCTGTTCCTTACACTTCTGTCACTTACAGCACTGGTATTTTTTTAACTTTTGTTGCCAGCTGTTCGGGGAATTAAACCAACAGTGGGCACCTTTCTGCAAATTTAGCTCCTCAAGCTATATCACAATAGGGTCAAACACAAGTCGGTGCCAGTATCAGGGAACAGGTGAGATGCAAGCACAGGGCACCGAAGGATCGGACCCTCCCTGCTCAACAGCAGGTACCCATTGGATTCTGTAGCTAGACCTTCACACCACATTGTAAGGCATAAGGACCAACCAGCACAAGAACTGAACTCTCCATTACAGTACACTAGCTTTAATCTAAGAGAGTCTCTACAACTGACCATACAGTAATAAATCATGTTATATTTTACAGCATTATCTTTTTATTAGTGTACTTGTCCTGCTTCTTCAGACAAGAAGAGGTGCCTCCCCTCAACACTCACAAAGCCTAGCTGGTCTAGCCTGCTCTATGTGCCGAAGAATACCAAGATTTATATGCGGCATCAACAACACAAATGTGCCAGCAGAAATATATTGAAAGCAGAATTGTTTTTCACTATATATTTCAGTGAAAACTACATGAAGGTAAGCCCTTATTAAAAGCTATTTTTTCAGTACCATGAGAACAAATTGGACAAGCACTTTAAATCATTATGGTAAGCATATCTACCCACACATTAAGGTTACCTTAGTGTTTCTCAATTATTTAAATTCATAATTAGAAAATATATGGAGAACAAATTTACTAAACAGTCAATAAAGAGTTAAGTAAATACAGGAATCAAAACATTCTGTACATAGATAAAGAAAGAAAACTTTTTATTTTCTGCAATTAGCATCAACACACAATTTTTTGCAAAATAAAGACTATTTTATACTTCAATTCATTCCCAGTGTAATTTAAGATGTACAGCTGAATGAAAATGAGTAGCTGAACATTCTCTAAAATAAATTGACACAAATAACCACACCGTGTTGTATTGTGGAACATCCAATAATGATCCAGTGAGACAATCAATTCTCGTACCTGGGCTGTTTCAGAAGCCAAGCTTTTCCTCTGTTCTGCTGATTTCTCTATGGCTTCACTAAGAGATTTGGCATACTGCACCATGGCTTTCAATTGAGAATCAGTCAAAACCCACAGTAAATCATCCAGGATCAGAACCAGCTTGGATGCCACAACATTACAGTCTTTTAACTGTAAAATAAAAATTTGAAGAAGTTGAACTAAGTACTTAAATTTCTTATATTAAATAAAAGGGGTAAAGAAAAGCTGAATGCAAAAAGCAGTAAGAAACATTTTTTATTTTAAATTTGATTCCTCTCATAACCTGAGAAGCACCCTAAAACACAGTATATTTATGCCTCACTCTATGCATTTGGCATGCACCAGATATTAAACTGCTGCGTTTCTCTAAATATAAGTAGTGTAAATATTACCTGAATCTAGAGGGATAAATTAACAAGCATCATCATAAACAAAGCTCTGCAGATTAAACCATTTCATTAATAGGACCTGTATAAGGTCTCTATTTTCAAAATCTGCCTATTTCTTGTAATCTCTAAGGTCTTACCAGTTACATGTTATTATAAATTTAGTTCAGGGAATTCTACATTCAATATGGCCTAAATTTAAAATCTTTACTATGTGCATGTATGCATTAAGAGCATGAATTACAAATTTAAAAATAAAATAAGATTTCAAATTTTTCAAACTTACCCTTCTTTTAAGCGTGACCCTAATTTTTGATTGGTTGGTAATCAGTCGAACTGGAGCACTCATGATTTCATGCTTAGAACTCTGGATTGCATCAGCTTCTATTCTGATCATCTGCCAGTTGATTTCTTTAAAAGTCAAAACCTTTAAAGACAGAAAAAAAGAGAAAAACACCTTGATGCAATATGACAGTTTACTTGCACCCAACCCTGTCCATGTGTACACACAAACTCACATGAGCCATACAAACAGAACAAATACAACTCACTTCTTACTCCACTCTACAGCTGGAAGTAAAGGAAGTAAAGCCCTCACCCTGCTTGCCACAGAAACATTAAGCTACTTCAGAGCAGGCTGAGGTAACAAGCAGCATTTAAAATACTCAGAAGAAAATAAAGGTCACAACTATTGCATACAAGGTTGCTTTTGGGAGAGGAAGAAAAAGATTGTGTAGTTTAGTTTCAAAACGTTAAAAAAGAAAAGAGCAGGGACGGAAGCAAAGCTACAGGATAAGAAACATTTTTTTGGAGTGTTATTTGGAGTTATTTCAATTAAAAGAGAAAGTTAAACACTGAGCACACTACATGCCATGTAAATTCAAAGTTTTGAATCCACTACATGGATTTCTAGAAGACATAGCAAGCAAATGTTAGAATAATGATACAAGAGCATCAAATACAGCTGGACACTGAAAATCAAATATGGAAAAATGAGTGATGGTCCAGCAGGAACATCACGGAGAACATCAAATGAACAGGACATCAATAGGAAAAAAACAGTAATTCTAGTTTACCAAAAACTCCTTCCTACATTATTTGGATGATGGGATCAAGTTCCCTCAGTAAGTTCACAGTCAACATTAAGCTGGAAGAGTGTTGATCTGCTGGAGGGTAGTAAGGTGCTGAAGAGGGATCTGGACAGTTTAGATTGATGAGCCAAGGGCAATTTTATGATGTTCAACAAGGCCAAGTGCCAGGTCCTGCACTTGGGTCACAACAACCACAGGCAGCACCACAGGCCAGATGCAGAGTGACTGTTCAGTTCTGGGCCTACCACTTCAAGACAGACATGGAGGTGGCTGGAGCACGCTCACAGAAGGTGAAGGCTCTGGAGTACAAGTCTTATGAGGAGCATCTGAGGGAGATGGGCATGTTTAGCCTGGAGAAAACAGGCTCAGAAGTGACCTTATTGCTCTCTACAACCACCTGAAAGGAGATTGCAGCAAGATGGGGGACAATCTCTTCTCCCAGGAAGGAGACAAAACTAGCAACAGAACAAGAGGAGATGGCCTCAGGTAGCACCAGGGGAGGTTAGGATAGGGACATCAGCAAGAATTTTTTCACCAGAAGGGTGGTTAAGCACTGGAATAGGCTGCCCAGGGAAGTGATGGAGTTACCATCCATGCAGATGTTCAAGAAATGCCTGGACACAGCACTCAGTGCCATTGTTTAGTGGGCATGGTGACATTTGGTCAAAAGTTGGACTCAATGATCTTGGAGGTCTTTTCCAACCTTAGTAAGTCCACAATTCTATGATTACCCTCTGAAGAAACAAAGATCAGCCGTGAGCAAACAGCAAGAAGGAAGAATTTGTTTGGTATGTGTCTCATTCTTCACCTGCCATTCTCCTCTTGTCAGTGTGAAAACCTTACAGCACATGTCCTGAGAACATAAGCAGAGACTTAAGTAAAATACCCAATGTGTCTGGAAAGGAGGCACACTCAGTCAAATGAGAGAGACGGAAAGTACAGTGCAAAGCATCCTGAAACACTATTTGCAGAAGAGCAGAGTACCTATCCTCCTCATACAGGAGATGCAGTGTGATCAAAAGCTTCTAAGAGAATTCTAGGGTGATTCTTTAACACATTAAGAATGTAGCTACAGTGCAAAGCTAAATGATTACACCCTAACAATATTGTTCAGCACATGTTATCTTCAAAGTACAGCACTGGTTTTGGTTTTCCACCTTTTCATGCAATTTGCTGCTAACAAATCATTCTCTGTAATTTCTAGAAATTTGTTTCTGGTATTCATTGCACTAAAAGGAACACTCCCCCAAGGAAAGTTCTGTAATGTACAGGTCAACTGTTCAGAATCAAATTCTTCCTAAAAACCGCAAAATCAAAAAATCTGCTAATAAAAAACTCCATCTAGTCAAATTTTAATTCTTCCCATTTAGACTTCATTAACATGAGAGCATCAGCACACAGATAAACTGCAGGAAAGGAAAACTGTCAGAAAAATAGTTTTGAACTCCTTACTTTTGTGGTATTTTTAACTGATATTCTCTTGGGGTTTCTTTCCCTATATAAAAATCAACTACAAGACTCTTTAACTCTGAGTAAGCTCTATTTGTTTCAGAACGATCACCTCTAAATATGCATTCATGGGCAAAACTTAAAACACCCCTTTATCCAAGGCCAGATGTATGATGCTAAAATAAGTCTCCTTGAATACAATATTTAGAATCATCCTTGCACTCAGTATATATTTTACTTTGGTTACCTGGGAGAAGGCAAGTGAATGGTGTACATCAAACTACCATTTCCATGTGCTATTCTCCCAGACAGTAGAAACATATGCACTTTACTGCTATTACTTTTTTATATATACCTGGGATTTAGGTATTCCAAGAAAATAATTGCACAAGAACTCAACTAAAATTCATTTGAAACTGCTTTAGAAAAAGAAAATCCTTATCAGGCAGACCCTCACAAGCAAATAAATAACCAGTTAAAACGTTTAAAATATAATTTTTGTTGTTGTTACTATTATTACTACTACTAACAATAACAACAACAAAACCAGCAAAACTTCTTATCCTTCCATATTCAATATGCCATTCATTGTTCTTTCAGTAGTCTTCAAGTCTGGCTCAGTTTGCATTTTAAAATAGTTACAAGCTTGGAGAACGTAAGAGGAAAACCATACACCTGCTTGCCCTGGTCTTTGTTTTTGCCTGAGCATCCACATTGGCCATTTGATCTGACTCGTATCCACTATTTTTGCTTATCTGTGGTCCTAGAGGACAACTGAAATTATTGAACACAGAGTGTCTCCATTCCCAGTAATGGCATATTCTCTACACTGTAAAAGGTTGCAATTCAACTTCCTCCTTCACCACAAAAAGAAGGTAAAAAAGTTAGTAAAAGGTATTATTTACCTCTCCACGTTGAGCTTCTTGTATTCTGGTAAATCTAAGGTCAGCATGTTCCCAGTTTGCATTTACACTATATATTCTCAGCTGGGAAAGTTCAAATGAAGCATTAAAGGCTTTTGCACCAATCCTTATTATAATGGAGTTCACAGAAACTGAAATGCCTTCTACCACTTTTTCAGCAAAGCCATATTCACTAAAAAGTGAAATTCCAACATATTAAATATAAACCAAGTGAAAGGGCACAAAATTAAACAGATGAAATTAATAATGAAACAAATGTTAAAATAAATGAAGTTACTAACGTACTCTACAGTTAGCAGCTTTTGCTCAATATACTTGTAGTTTACAATAACTTCCACTCTGTGATCCTAATCTCTACGTAAAGAACATATATTTGACCAAGATCAATTGACACAAAGTAATACAGTTAACACAGTCCTTCCATGTTAAATTATATGGATGTACGTATTACACATTATTATACATACATAAAGATAGTAGTCTGCATCATTACACAGAAATCTTACTCTTCTTTATGCGTAGATGAGGAGCAATTAATGTCAAATTAATTATTTGACAATTCCAGTCTGGTTAGTATTTATCTCTGAAAGCCAAATTATTTTGTCCATTAAAAAGAGATTTTGTCCATTAAAAACTTCCATGTATTCAAAATAGTATAAAGTATTTGCTTTACTTCATTCTATAAAGAAAGGCATCCCAAATGGCAGTTACTTTTCCACAAGAAATCAACATGCATTCCAGTACTAAAAAGATTAGGCAGTTGCAAATAATTTTTTAATAGAAATCTTATACATTCTGAATATTTTAGATTAGTGACTGAAAAATTGAATATTAAATATTGTTTTAACATCTAAAAATTTTTGCCCTTTTGTTTTCTTGTTTTTTTCTGCTTCTTTTAAAAGAACAATTTGTGTGGTTTGTCATTCCTTTCCTTTTTACAACTTTCATTCTACACAAAAATCTCTATGGCACAGATTTTCAAGCTGTACCTTAGGAGACACAGAGACCCACGGACTACTACACATTGCACAGAAGTTAAAACGAGAAAAGCAATTGTATCATCAAATTTATTTCTCTGTACATAGGTCCCTGTGACCACTGAAAAATGTATTATGTCCATGTAAAGGAAATAATTGGGGGTGTGGAGATGAAAATCACTGATATAATGCTGAACTGCCTCACCAAATTGTTTAGGTTTTGGTCTACACAGTGTGCATGAAATCTCTCAGTAAGAACTGGCTGACACAACTAAGAAAACGCAACTTTAAAACACTGCACTCACAAATAGCACTTAAAACTCTTTAGACAAAACAAATGTAAAATAAAAATTTTTTAAACCCACATGAACATTATATATATTTTCCAAAAAGGATGGAAGGCAAGATATCATTAATTCTTTAAAAATTTAATATCAATTAAACTCAGTAAATATCTGACATAGTAGTTACACCCACAGGAAACATATCTTGAAAGCTCCATACCTGGTTCACATGTTCTCTCCAGGCTTGGGTCTGGATAGTTCCATTTCCACTACACTACTTTACACACAAGCAATAAAATAAAATTTTGGAGGAGATAGGAATGGCAACCCACAACCCTATATATTTCTAAAAATTTGCAGCCGATCTGTTTTATTTACTTCAAAACCTTTTTTGACCAATTACATGTAAGTACCATCACTGACCTCTGCCCAGATGCAGTTGCTATAGGAGAGGGTCCATTAGGGGCACGTGGCTCTTCACATGTGCTCATTTCCATTACAACTTTATCCAAGGACTTGAAAAACAAAACAAAACAAAAAAATTGGAGACCTAAGAAGTAACAAAGTAAACAGACAACATATGAAGAATAAAAACACAAACAAAAAAAGATCACTTGAGAACTTTTCCTGAAATATACATAAAAAATTTCTTACTGTGTCAATTTTTCCATAAACTTTTGTAACTAGAATTATCTTCTTTTAACTTTGTTCATTTTTTTAAAATTTTTTGAGTTCTACCACACACCCCTAGTCAAATATTTTATCACTAAATTCTTGATCTCTGAATATTACTTAGCCAACACATACATTTTCAAAAATCACATTTCAAAATGGACATGCTTTAATGTGTAGTTATCTGAATTTTCTTTCTATATGGCTGTTCTTCCAATGAAAATACTTAATGCAACCTGATTCAAAGCAGAGTAGTTAAGATTTTGTCCCTGTCTAATTGTAACTTTCTACCACCCCATCAGAATTCCTCCATTTATGCTCTTAGGTCAGACAAACACCAAAAATCCCTTTGTCCTCAATTTTAGATTTTTCATGATTCAACCTGCCCTAGCTACTAGACTATTATCATATTGTATTAACCATGCCTGTCGTCATAATCCGCTTGCTCCACATTTTTCTGTGCCACTCTTATCCATGAAAACCTGACTACAACCAAAATCAATGAACTGTTGACTCTGGATTTATTTATACTCCACTGTATTTTGATGCTTACAGGGAAGCAATAGCTGTTAACAGTAAATTGGACATTTTAAAATTATTTTTTCAGCTCTCTCAATGATTATCTTGCCTTGAAAAACAACAACAGAAGAAGAAAAAACAAGAAAAACCCAAACCCTTAGTTTGAGGACAGTGAAGGAAAGCCAAGATTTCTCCTAGTTATCCTAACATTTTTGTATGTTTGACCACTCTTTTAAGGATTCCCTTTATTAAATGATTAGTGCAGAGATCAGTAGGACAGTGATTCAAGGAGATTGCACAATATAAATAAGAGGTAATGAATACTGGATGCAGATCTATGTCTTTTCTCACTGACAACTACTGTACTTGGATAGAGTACAACCTGCTGTGTATCATCCTTGGGGCCCAAAATAACTCTTCAAAACTCTCTTGTTTATCATACAAAACCAGAATTGGGTTGTGAGCAAAGATAACAACATGTATCACTATGTTAACAGACTGATTCTCCCACAGGGCAATTTAGCCCAATGAAAGGCCCTTTGGCCTTTGACAAGTGGGTTCTAGTTACCCAATAAGCTGTGCAAAGAGAGGATGCTATTCCAACTTAACTAAACTCTCAGTAGCAAAAATACGCCCCCTCCCCTGTCTCTGCCAAAATACCAGAAATTCAGTGATGTAATGAAGGGCTGAAGCTTGGCACTTGGGCCACTGAATTCACTTTCCTTTAGAAATCAAAAAGGCTGTTGTGCAATCCACCATTGAAAAGTGAACTTTTGTTACCAATTCAATGCACTTGTTCAAGGAAACATTTATGTAAAAAAGGTTACCTTCATAGTTATCTTAGCCTCAAAGAGTGCCAATATAAGTTCAGTAGGAGCAAAGCAAACAGTGCCTTGCTACCTTAGGTCAAAGTGTGTCATGTTTAAGAATAGCACAGCTTAAACCAATTTCCCAATTTGGAAGTTGCATCTCTCAGCCAAGAGGTTGACTCATCCCACCTCAGCGTTACCAGACTTGAAGTTCTGGGTGTCAGGAAGAAGCAGTACAGACATTAGTACATTACAACTGGGTCACCAGCAAATGCATCAATTATTTAAAACAACGTGTCTTTCCCAAGTCTGATTCAGAACGAAGGAATTACAAGCACATTCACTGCAAGACTGGGAAACATAAGGAATGTTCACTCTTAAGCAAACACAATTAAGGAATTTTACTCATCGTCAAATAAATTAATCCGAGTGCTACCACAATTGTTAGTATACTTCAAATGAAAGTACAAAGGAAAGCTAATGCAAGAATTAACATTACTTCTAATTGTAGTTGAGTCCTATCTACGCATTTTACCTCCTATTTATATCCAGGCTAAATCCTAGGTGGTTACAAAAACCCTATAAATGCTATGTGTGTCAAACCTGCTATAGCTGAGATCACTGTGTAGAGTACAGACATAGAATTGAAAAGACCCCAAAAAAGACAGCAAAAGAGAGGCAGGAACTCATAGAAGGGGTTAATTGTACAAATAACTATCCTTCAGGTAAACCCAAATTAACATGTAATGACTAAAGACTTGACAGAAATGAGCTAATGGTCAGACATTACAGTGATTACACTGAAGCCACAGATTAAGAAAACAAACCTACCATGGAAAACATTAAGGCATTTTGCCTTGATATGCTGCTACCCAAAGGATATTTAGTAAAGGCCTGTTATGCTTCAGTTATTTCTAGAATCACGTCAAGAGAACTATATAAATATTTGATATAGATTCTGCTACACACAGTATATTTCAGAGTTTGTTTCAGAACTCACCAAAGAGATGGGATGTGTTTTCAATTTTGTCCATGGTATCTGCAAGAGAAAACAGTATTCTAAAGCAAATTAAATATTAAAAATACAGTAAAACAAAACACACAGAATGTGTTTCAGGCATACAAATTATATTTCTAACTTCTGAACTCAGCACAATATTACTTTTGAAATATTAAGTTAATCTGAAAATGCTATATAGTAACTTTATGCACACACTAGATGTTAAAAACTCTGAACTTCAAAATCTACTTATCACTGAGCAGAAAAATAGGGGAGCAAAGTAGAATCTGTCTCTTTAACAGTGAGTTGTCAAGCATCAGAAAAAGCATCACTGCCTTACACATTCTTTCCTTTAAAAGGAAAGAAAATCTACACTGCCTTTGTTGATCTACAACTGACTGGATGCCTGCAAAAAAAACCCATCAAGTTCACTGCATTCAGAAAAATGAGAACAATCTCCCCTTGGGGGAAACGAAAGCAAATAAAAAAAACACCAAAAAACCATAAACAAATCCCACCAAAAGACTGAGGAGGTGCCCATGTTTGACCACACTGTAATTTCAGTCAAGAACAAGCCATCCTTCATTTCTTAATCCCACATTAGTATAAAGTGGAACAGATTATATACATTGTTTCAGTTATTAGCAGCTACAATGACCATAAAAGCATTATCTACTAGATTTATTGTGTTTCTACATTCCCCACAGAGATCCAAATCCTCAGAAAGGTATTTTCTGGAAATGGGAACAGAACAAGAGGGAAAGCAACAAAGATGAGTGAAGAGAGAATATACAAAAAAAGAATTATAAATAGATATGATAGACTAATTACCATGGACAAATACAAACTTTTACTTCTACCTCATTTACAAAACATGCAGGAGTAAGTTCTACTCAGAAAGAAAAACCAAAAATTAAAAAGAATTTCTCTTATTTTCATCATTTCCAGATGTATTTTATGTCATCACATGAGAAACAAAAATTAGGAAGAAATTATTGCCGATAACATCTTTGTTGTTCTTTAAAATTTTATCAAGCACTTATCTCAATTTCCTATTAATAAAAAATTGCTTGAAAGTTTACTGAGACAGAAGGAAAAGAAGAAAGATTTAGTTAATTACCATTCCAGCATAATAAATTACTCACCCTAATGGATGCTTTATTACAAAACACCTTGTTTATAGCCAGCCATGTTGGAAGATCCAGCATGTTCTGAAGTACCTCTTGATCCAGCTCTAAATTGGTCAGCTGACCTTCCCCCTTTAACGTGCTCAGGTTGATCTTGTCAGGTGAGAGATTTTTGGTGAACCTAAAAACAAGCACACCTTGAGTAAATACATATAAAGCAATCAAAGCTCTCCTGCATATCAGTGACAGTTCAACTTAAAGCAATGGTCTGGGCGTGAAGAAATCATCTTAGGTTCTTAGATAAATTTCACGCTGCAAAGAAATGATACAGTGGAATTGATCTGTCCCTCTATGTTTTTTTTATCTCATTAGCTCAATTTATAAATACATAAACAAAAATATATTGTGAGATATCTTCTAATTTTTGCATTACCCAGAGTAACAAATGATCCTTTACTCAAACTCTTGATTTATTTTAAACTATATAAAGTAGAAATTAATCTATTTCACTCTTCTTTAATTTTTCAAAATGAGAAAAAAATTCCAAACCCCTAAAATTACAGTCATAAGCAGTACCTTTGTATATATTTAGTTAAAAATCTTTAAATAAAAAAAGATTAACAATAATAATTAGATTTACTCATAGAATTTAATGACAAATTAGAAATACACACATACACATAACAGTATGAGGTTTATAAAATATTGGATGAAAACTTGAAAGCTCAATATGATGTCCATGTGGTAAAAAGTGTAACTATTTAAAAGAGTACATATAAATTTATTTATATTTCAAAGGCATGTGAATCTGCTGATACAATGGAACAATCTGTGTGACTGTATCAAATGGTTCACATCCTTGTGAGACAACATGACAGAGCCCATGGGTTCTCCATCATGGGTTCTTCAGACCAACAGCTGTAGCATTAAATCTGCCCCAAGCTAGAACAGGCTATACTTAACTACACTTTCAATCTGCCATGAAAAATTGTTTCTGCTCATGAATTACATCTAGTTTTACAAGATCAGTAGAATATATGGCTGCTAGCATTATGCTTTGGGGCTTTTCCCACCAAAATTTCCCAGTGCTGCTATTCTCCAGGCAAAGAGATTCGTCTGTACTCAAAGACGGAACATCGCCCAAAAGCAATGTCCCAGGAGGTGCAATTCCAGCATTTTCTTTCTATTCAAGAAACCAACTTCTAACTGAACTACAAAGTCCTCATTAAGTCTGATACTAGGGGAGATGGTGGAAGAAGATGAAGAAGGTCAGTAAGCTTTTCCTCTTAACAGTTTCCAGGTAGAGCTTGAAACAGAGCAGGCATTTTCTGAGTCCAACTGCCTTACTCCATTCCTGGGATGGTTAGCTTTGGAAATGCATTTACCTAGCCTGACAAAATGACAGCATTATGTATTTGCAAATAATACTAGACATGTTTCTTATGGCAGAAGCGCTGCAGTTGTTACTGTATTGCTTATGAGGCATAAATTATCCACAAGCAGTGAGATTTAATCTGTGAATAATATAGTTTCATAATTTCAGTACTAAAAATACATTGAGATGAGACTATTGATAAACATATTTTCCTTGGCAACTAATGCACTTCTAAATGCTCTGTTTAGAAACATTATGAGGGGAATAAAGGACCTGAATTATTTTGTTTTCTGATTACCCTTTCTTCTTCCTTTCAACAAGAACAAATAATGTGAAGAGCTAAATAACCTGCCTCATTAAAACAACCTATCAGTAACTGCAAAATATAAAACTTCCTATCTCAGAAACCATTGCAAAGTCTCATCTGGCTCAGGTTATACAAAATTCCTAGAAGAATAAAAGCAGCCATTGAGTGTTTTCAGTTATATGGTAGTACCTCTCACTCTTGACTTTCTAGATAAGGGTCACCATAAGAATTACAAAGTGGTGTTATTTTAAAGTCACATTTACACAGCAAACACAAAAACATTCTGCCATCACACACACACACACACACACAAGTCTCCTGAGACTTGTGCTCTGTGAAAGAAGTCCCCCTCAGAGTTCCCTGTTGCTCAGCCACACCAGAAATGCCTGTCAGCTTGGAGACAGATCTAAGCATTATCCTGGTCACAAGTGCAGACATATCACAGGGAAACATCTACAGAAAGAGGTTTTCAAATGTCAAAGCAAGACAGATACCAAATTACCATTAAGGAGGAAAATGGCAACAGCAAAGCCAATTTTGAGTTACTTTCAATTTCCTTCAAACAAACAAAATAGAAGCCAGTCTCTCCCAACAGGGAACAAAAGGACTGGGAAAAAAAATCAGTAAGGACCATCACTTTTCTACATATGTATTTTTTTAAATTCTTCCAAGAGTGTTGCTTTGAATTTATTTCCTCTCCTGCAGTCAGTGAAAGGAAAAACGTTTTAAGGCCTGCTTCATTCAGAACAGACAGACATAAGCGGATCTCCACATGTTAAGACTGTACCCTTCATGCCAAGAGTCACAGAAGGAAAGTCTCAACAGGTGAGCTGTGAGAAGGTATTTCAGGTATAGGCACCTCGAATAGCAAGTGTTTTCATTCCACTTCCACAACTGGATGCTGAGGAGACTGTGGCGTTTCTCCAAAACCCTTAGCAACTTTGCAATACACAACAACCACATCTGCTTTATCCCTCTGCTTTGTCCAGCATTAATTTTCCACTAAGGATGCCAACACTTTACTTACCTGTGCCAATTCTCTGCTCCTACTGAATTCAGCTGTTCCATAGAATATACTTCTGTTTGTCTGTACGATAATTTCAGCACTTTAGAACCATTCCATGCCACTTAATATAATAGGAAAACCTTTTTGTTTTATACAGTGGCCCCTAAGTAAAAACATTAAAAAAAAAAAGAAGTTGGCCTATTTGGGCAGCTAGCCTTATAGTCACATATCTGCTAGTCAGAATTTTTAAGAATTCTGATCTTTGCGCATAAAATTAAAAGAAGATCAAAAGCCTTTTGAATTTTATTACAAGAAACTACAAGAACAGCAGCATTTTGAATTAAAAACTAAAAAAGTTCCCCGGGCAACTACAAGTCTCCAAATGGTATTACTGTAGGATCCCATGGACATCAGACCAGGACACCCCCACTGAGCCAGAGGGCTTTGTCCTTTCTTTCTGGAGTGCTTCACACTCAACCAACCAAGACTTGGGGAGCAGATGTGCCACAGATACACTATTGTGTGTCTACTGCAAGTTCCAGTGAACTTGCCAAGAAGCTGGTATAATCATCACTGAAAAAATTGTTACTCAAATACAATCTGTAATTTAATATTTTGATATGATTAATTCTTCATTTTATTTTTAAATTAGAAGTCAATATTATTCTAAATATTCTGGAGTTGGAGACTTTTTCTAATATTTATTGCTAGGCAAAATCTAAGGAGGCAGCATGGCTTTAGAGGTTGGCAAGTTATCTCTGCATCTTAGTACTGTAACCCAGAATGCTTAATTGCTTAAACTTCAAGAACTTATTAGACTATCATATTTATCATATATTTTAATGTAAAACAGAGAGGTTAATTCTCATAAAGTTAGGACCATGTAATTCTGAATACGAAATAATTAGAAACCTTTGGTTGTGTCACGACGTTTCATGATTAGAAATCCCTGACAGAGCAAAACGAATTAAAATTTTCTATGAGCTTTTCATGTAACTACTCAGAACAATGGGCCTGAGCTCATGATACACACACATTCTTTTCTCTGACCAGGCACATGCAAAAAGCCCCCCTGCCAGCTTGCCATTTGTTTTTCACCCTGATGTTCATTCCTTAGAATGAGTTAATTACTTCTTAAAAACTTCGTCAAACTGGGAGCAGAGGTCTCAACATACAAGGCCATTTCTCTGCACAATATCCCATGAACTTCTGAATCATGCTCCTTTTCTAGGGCACAGACCAATTGTTAATATCCACTACTCAGTACATGAAATAATTAAAGCAGGACGGAGAAAAGTAAAAGACAAGGACAAGAGGAAGAGCAAAAAAGGTCATGGTTGAGTTCACTGAAGCTTTCTGTTACCTTGTTTTGCTGTGCCAGTAAGACATCACTTTTACTGATGCAATACAGACTTAGTTTACTAATACCACAAGATATTCTCAGCAAAACTGTTTTCACAGATTGAGTTTCAATTTCACAGACTACACTTCTCAAAACATATCTGAGGTTTGAATTACTATGTGATAGTATGGATTTCAATACAGTTTTAATATTGAATTTTATAAGTTGAATAATGCTGTAAAATATTTACAGTTAAAATGCAAGAATCCAGAAATATGAATTTATCAATATCACAAGTAGCCTGCCATAGCTCCTTTGGGTACATCTACACATACATGCACTAAATCTTGCTATGCAGTCACAGATAGATGGTTCAACTTTAACTTACAAAGTGCAGACTAAGAGTTTAATGAAAAGTGTAAAAAAGACTGTACAGTGGAATATTATGAATCAAAGAGAAGTAAGTTACAATCAATGTATTTTGTTAGGACCACAACAGTTCTTTCAGATCTTTCCCTCTAAAATAATTCAAAACTTACATAAAAGATGCACTCATTTCCTTGCCTAAAATATTTATTTTCTAAAGGTTTATTTGTAACACCACAGGCTTGGAGCTCTGAATGGAGCACTCCACCATGCTGGTAGAGAAGGTGGCCAAGAAGTTGAAAACAGAAACAAAGAAACCCCAAGAACAGGTAGAGAAGATGGGAAAACACTTTTCTGAAGTCACAAGCTTATGGTTTGTATAACGAAAGCCACAGATCATAGGAAGACTAGAGCAGTGATCCCCAAAGGTTTGGAGCAAATACCAGATGCCTTGTCAAGTTTGACAACAGAAACTCCAACCTCTGGATTTAATAGAGAAATAACAGAAGTCTGGATCACATTTGGACACAGATTCTCAGCTGTTTTGCACATCTCCTTAATATACAACCGCTTTCCCCAGCTATACCATGTACCTTCCCTGCTTTTTAAATAAAATTTCCTCAGCTATATGATTCTAAATGTATGCTCTAATCATGACAAATTATTAAATCATAGTATGTGCTACAGGTTTTGCTTATCTTTTTGTTATGAACTCAAACTGCTTAAACAACAGACTCTGAAAAAGGGAAGCATGACCTACTAACCACTGGCAACTGGATCAATAACAGAATAGCAGAAATGGAACATGGAACACAAAGATCACTGTTTGGGTTTTTTGTTTGTTTGTTTGTTTGTTTGTTTTACTGTTTCACCTGGCTGAACCATGTTATTTGATCACTAAGGAACATTACACAATTTCTGAGACAAGAAAAATGGTCTTTTTCAATTGAGTTTCTCAGGAAAATGCTTGCTTCCCATGACTCTAAGTAACAGAGTGAAGGAGGTCTACTATCAATCCTCTCACCATACCACTTCAAATTTTAAGATTTCAAGTAGAAGAGGAATACAACTAACTCTCTGTCAAATCTGCCCCAGAAACAGAAGTATTGGGATCAACAGTGTATACTGTTATAATTGAGTTCCTCTCATCCAGAGTAACACCACAAACCATAGCTAATTTTCAATAACTTGACTGGTCAGGAAAAAAAATAAATCTAAATCCCCCCCCCCCCCCCCCCCGCTCTGTTTAAGTGAGAAAAAAAAAGTTACAGGAAATAGCATGCTGCAGGCAACATAATGATTTCCTCTCACATATTTTCTTTGCTGAAGCAAAAAGAAGTATCCATGTCTTAGGGAAAAAACATCACATGTAAATTCTGAGTTCAGGAGCATTGCTGTACTTTTTCCTGTGGCAGATCTTATTTAAGTCCTAAGTATCAAAATTATTAGATCTACTTAGATGGCAGCAAGTCCTATTCAAGAAAAAGACTCCCTAGATTAAAATACAACTCTACATACCAGCAACATTAAGCACAATGACATTCAGAAGAGTTCTCGGTAGCATTCCATTTTGATCCAAGTATGACAGGACAGAAAAGGCAAGACCTGCTATCGTCACACATGGTTAAAGATCAAGCTGCCATTAAATGAATGACAGACTGACTAAAGACAGTCTCTACAGATGCAACAAGTGATTGACCTGTACTGAAAAAGGAACTAAGGAAAATTAGTTAAAGGAAAATTAAAGGACGTGATAGGCCAGGGGGAAAAACCCCCAAATTTAAAAGAACAAACTTCTGTAAAAGACATCAATTTCAATCCTTCAGACCTGAGAAACAAGATTAGAATCAGGCAACTGATATCTTCTCTTGGTACTACAAAAAATTTCAACCAAAAAGCAACACAAAAAATTCTATAAAAATTAATGTAACAGTAAAGACTTAAGGTTAGTATTGATCAGAAGGCTGCAAGAACAACAATATCATATATCTCACTGTCCAAAGGATATATAGAAAGCCAAAAGCACTGAATATATTTAGTAATGCCCTAGAAAAAGCTGGTGAACTGCACAGTACCAAAAACCTTTGAGTGAATCCTGGCTGTCCTAGGGACGCTTTAATTTTAGCAAAGTGTACTAAAGTAGTAATTCACCTAGCAAGAAATCATTAGTTGTGCTTTATGTAAGGTTAAGAGTAAAAAACTTTTAGCTCTGCAGTCTGAGCTGACAGGTAGCATACAAGTCACATTCATCAGGTCCACAGAAAACTGTCCATCTGAGGAACCCAAGACAGCAGCAAATGGCTTTGCAGCAATAGCTGACTCATTGCTGATGCAAGATACTCAAGATTTGAAAATATAATTCATGGAAACTACTGGGTTCCAAGTGAAAGATGGATTTTTAAGAAATAAAGAGGTAAGATAAGACAATTGATGAAATATTGCCTGAGATAAATAAAGGTTAAAGTACTCCTGTGTATTGATGCCTCCTAGAAACAGAGACTGGACAGGAGTAAAAAGAATAAAATAGGTATTTACTGAAAGGCCTTCCAGGTACCCCCTGAGACCCACAGCTATTGCCAAAATAGACCCCAAGATGGATGAGAGATCACAAGTTCTTCTCAGTTTTAGAGGTCAGCCTAATGATGTAATTTCCTCTCCATTTGCTCCCCTACCTTTGAGGCTCTTTTGGTTTATGCTTTTTGCCTAGGACAGCCTGGGTGTCCTTGGAGTGCAGGCCCAGAGAGGCTTTGTTATGGCTACCCAGCCTGAGAGAGTAGAAACTACAGGCTACAAGATACTTCAGAGTTACACTCTAAGCAGTACAGGATCTGAAAAACACAAAGGTCAAAATCTTAAGGCATCAGTATAAAAAAATGAATGGGAAGAAGAACTAAATATCACCACAAAATATGGAATGTCTTCATCTTGGACACTACTTTCTTTTCTGAAAATACTGATTTTATAAATTAAAATTTATAATTTTTATTATAGAAATAATAATTAGTGCCATTTCTTTAGCATGAAAAGTTAATTGGATGCTCATTTACCTTAATATGGGAACAAAAACATACATGAAACTAAAAGGAACACTTTCAAAGTAAGTAAAAGGAAACACTAATTGCAAAACATTTTAATGTCCATGAAAGCATCAGACTAGACTACAGTACCAAAATCAAAAGTACTAAAGAATTTAAAAAATTTAAAAATTAAGGCAGTTGTGGAAGGATTTTTGGGGACACGTAACACCTTCTATGTTTATAACATAATAGGATTGACTAGACATACTCTGACACGTAAAACACTTTAGTTCTTTATTTATTAACAGTACATTAAGTTGAAAATAAGCATTAGTAAGGATAGATTTTAATATTTCTGGAAAAAAATTCCTCCCACAAACAATGGCACCCTCATATTCTGCACCAGAAGAGCATTGTCATAAGAGCACTGTAAAATACCACCACTGTGAGCCAGTGGGTGACCAATACAAAAGTATGGAGTGCAGGCATCTTTAGTGGCATGAGAGGCTTTTCCTCCAGTTTGTATCCAGAAGTCATCAGTGCCAGCAATGTTGTGTCCTGCATGTATTCCTAAATAGCATGCACTTTTCTCCCAAGAAGTCCCTAACAGAAGCTGAACTGCAAGGGTTACCATCCCTCATTCTGCAACCAACAGGGAATCATGGGGGACTCCTAAATGACAACACCAACTGCAGCAGCTACACCTGTCACCAGGTCTGTCAAGTACACCCCTCGCTCTCTGTGACAACCAAGTGGCACCTTCTTACACCCCCCAACACCAATTTCTACACAAGAAAGGTATCACCCCTTTACCTATTGGTATTGTGGCCACTCCACACCATTGCCTACATGCTTTATCTAATTTCACCTTGAACATCTGCAGAATTGTCATTCATGCAGATGTGTATTTGGTGTCTGGTTTCAAGATGGAGAACCCTCCATGTCCTGTTGGATGTCCAGCATGGAGAGGATCTGCATCACTAGCTGCAGAGCACTTCGTGAAGGTGCTCACGGCCCAACCCTCTGGAGCAGGACAGGGAATTCCGTTGTTTACACACCTAGCCTGGAGCTACTGCTCCCAGGCTGGCCATGACTTAAAGCACACTGGACAAGTCCAAAATACTACCTACAATGCTACAGCTTCAGGTGGGACTTTTCAGGCTACCATACAGGACCTCAAGCACCTATCACTCACTATGCTTTTTGACTTATCATAGTCTAAAGACAGATCTCCCTTTCCAAGGAAATCACTAATTAGGACCTTGGTTCAACTGGCAACACGTTTTTGTGTAATACATCCAGTGCAGAGTCACACCACCCCCTTATTCATCCCATCGTAGGAGCCCTGAATAATACATCTGCTTTGCTGACACTTTCCATATAACTGCTTCCATTTCATCACAACACAGAAGGACTTTAGCATGGACTTAAGGGACTTCCTAAAGACATCTTAGTACACTCCTATTCACTTCAAGACCCATTTCATACTTCTCAAATACTGACATCCCCACCAAGTCTCCTGACAGTACATAAAGCTTCCCCTAGTTAATTCTGTAATAACACATATAGGAAATTATTTTCTTTCTGTTTAGAAAAGCTGTATTGCTTGCTTTTTGGGTACAGACAGAACTGAGACAGCTGCTGTCACCAGTGGTTATTATCTAATTATGTGTCATGAAGCAGATCTGTGCAGACACAGTCAAGCACTGTGCATAAATGAGGAGCTTGTACTGCATGAATGATAATCATCTTACAAGCAAAATACTGCTAAAGAAATTTATCTTTCATTTGTGATAAAACCTCATACAGGCTAATATTAGCTTTTCTATTCCATGCATTTTTTCACATCAAGCAGAGAAATGGCCAATATGATCAAACCCAAAGAACTTTATTCAAATATGACAATCCTATACATGTCAGGTCTCAATGATATGTTGAGTACAAGATAACATAAAATCCTGAATATATCAAACATATGTGGCAATGTATATGTGACTTCTCCACTGCAGGGAGCAAAAAAAACTCCTCGATTTGCTTATACTTGATAACTATTAAATTCTACTTAAAATACAACATTCTGTACCTAATGCAAAAAAAAAAAAAGCCATTTGATGAAAAATAATTTTAGAAATTTAAAATCAAGAAATAATGATACAGTGTAAAAGAATAACAACACCTGCTTTGGAAACTGCATCATTTATTTATATGACATTAGCAGATATCTTTTTAATGCTAACTGATCAGATTTCACAACATAGTAAGATCTTTTGGTAAGATATTAACTATAAGAACCCTTCTAATTTAAAAAATAAATAAAATCAGTCATTTTCTTCTGTAAATTGGGTAAAGAGGTGACAGATCCTTCAAAAATATCAATACATATACATAAGTTATGAAAAGGAATTAAGTAGATGCAAATGATAAACAGTAAATGTCACATAGCCTAAAGATATCAGAAAATACCCAGATTACATTTAGAAAGTACACATAAAGGTATGTTTGTAATGGGATTGCTGATCTAGTTCACAAACCAGATTTGCAAACTTAGTTCAGGACTTACAAAAACCCCAAAGAAGCCTAAACACACAGGTGCACAGCAAACTATTATCTTTTGCAGAATTTTAAATTACAAAAAGAAACGGAGTGGAAACCCAAGTAACATTTTATAGAGCACACTTCATTCCTACATTTATATAAATACCTACCACCTCTTACATGTACTCTAGAAAGGCCAGAGAGGGGAAGTTACCTGAGGGCAAGGTATTCAGACATAAGGCCCCTATTCCTGGTGAAAGCAAGTGGTCAGTTGCCATGGCTTCTGAGAAGCTTCTGGTACTCATTTTGGTAGTAAGGATATTCACAGCAAACCAATCTCCACCAGAGCCAGCTGGGATCGCTGCAGGGAACGGGACACAGGGGACACACAAAGGATCAAGTTCAAAGGGAAAAAGGAGTGATACAATAATGTAAGAGAGTTTTAGCTGAAGATAACTGCAGTTACAACAGCTTGTTACACATCATGACACTTCAGAATTCAAAAGGAAACAGAGCTGTGTAAAACAGTAGACCCCCATGAGAGTATCCCTTGCTGTCTAATGCTACAACACTGCAGTCCTGTTTAAATGAACAGCTTAAGAAGAAAATTTTAATCATGCAGAAAAGATGTCTATAATGTAGCCAAGTGGTTTAAGAGATTCTCAGGATATTTGGAAGACAAAAAAGAAGATAGCCCAAAGATGCAGCATAAGAGGGTTTTATTTTATTTTTAAATGGGAGACAACTCTTCAGTTTTGTTTTGCCTACCCTGAGATTTCTCAACCCACATTATTTGTTCCTATTTACAGCGTCTCAACCTCAGCTATTCAAAATTCACACTAAAGAAACCTGACTCTAGAGATGTGGGAGAATGGGACTTCTGGATTTGTTTGTGTGGTTGGGGTGGTGCTACAAAGACCTGCACACGTTTGAAAGCCTGATTTTGCAGGCAATGAAATTTTAGTACAATAAGCTCCTCAAAAAAAAAAATTCTCTGCTAACCGTCCTCACTTCAAAGAGATGCCTCAGCTTAAATATAACTAATTCCTACACTTTTTTCCCTTTTGGGTGCAATAAAACCCAAACATTCGGACAGTGACCTCAGTAGGCAGTTTGTTGGGATATGTGAACAGCATTTAAGAGATTTATCACTAACATGATTACAAATTATTATTTTTCTCAGGTCTCCAGACCCCCAGCAATGGAAGAAACTACAACATGAAAACTGTTCCAGATGCAGGCAACCACGTAACTTTCAGATTCCTGGGCAGCTGGATCCAAGTGTTGCTTCCTTGGGAGACAGAAGCAGCAAGTGTCTCTGAGGAAAAAAAAAAAACTCTGGTATTCTCAAGCTACATGGTAAAGATGCATGGCAGAGCTGCCACAAAATCTGTGCTGGGGACATTCTTCTTCCAGCAAGGCTCACACATCCATCTGGGGGAGGCTGGAAGAATTAAAAGGCACAGCCCAGATGGAGCTCTTTCCTCTCCTGTTTTTTCTCATCAAAAAAGCAGATAATGAAGATATCTGAACTGTGGTTAGCACCAGCTCCACACAAAGTACAGGAGTTACTGGATGGAGAAACCTGGGTTGTTGTGCAAGTGGTCAAACCCAAGTGACAAGAAAATTGTTAGAAATTATTCTCACTATTTGCAAAAAAACCTGTGAAATGAACCACTTCATGCAAGCCTTTATCATTCCATAAATGTCTCATCTGAAATTGCCTGATCTCCTTCATCCAATCTGCTTGTAGAAAAAAGAAAAAATAAAACAAGACACTTTAAAAAGCACCTCTCATTCTTCAAATTATTTAGCACAGACTTTTATTCTGCTTTGATATTAAAAAAAACCCAAACCTCAAAACACCAAAGCTTTAGCAGGAGAAATAACAAATTTTAAAAAAATGTAACTGTGGGCTAGTTTTGATTCTCACATACTCCCTAATCACTTTATCTCTAAGAGACAATTTTATTTCTCACAGGTTTTATTTAAATATCCATTTTTCACAAGGAATACTTCATACTAGTGTGTCAGATATTTGAACACAGTGATCTTAAAAGATCATTTTCATTGTGAAACTTATTAGTAAAACTATTCTGAGAATTCTTTAAAGAAAATGATCACATACAACTAAAATGCTGCTGATTAATTCCTCTTAATTGTGCAAATGTATTAGTTTTTATTACGTATGCACAAGAGCTGTCAGACTTCAACAAAGCTTCAGCAGAACTTTATTTGTACAAATAAAACGTCTGTAGAATTAGCATTTAGATTTATAATACATTTGAAAAAATAACATAAAACAAATGGAAATGGAGAAGTCAAATTCTGTGAGTTTATTTCATTAACCCAAATGCTACTGAAAGCTTAAGAGATCTTTCTGAGATGTAAAACAAGATTTAATAACAAATCTTAATAAATGTTTTCTTGGGGTGACTTTATGATGCGTATCCCCTATCACTGCTCTATGCCCAGAAATTAATTTGTACCTTTCTATGCCTTTAAACTGAGCCTGAGAGGAGGGAGAGGAAAAAAAGCCTAGGCCTGGTTACAAACTGAACCCGCTACAATGTAATGATTAAGAATTTTACCAGAAAATACATTATTGCTTCTTTACCTCCAAAAAATCTGTATAATTTCATAAAGCACCAAAGCAATTTTAGTGTGGATTTTGGAAGATGTTTTGTTACAGAATCTTAAAATGTAATATGATGCATGAAGCTACGAACAAAAACAGAAGAAAGTGAAAGTTTTTTAATTCTCTTGAAAAAAGCATTTATTGATTCCTTTTGCTCATCATAACACCACCAACACATTCACATAGAAGAAATTGTTGGCATGAAGTCTCCACATAAATACTAAAAGTATTGATTTTCAAACATAAGGAAATTCAAGAAATACAGGATTATAGTCAAACTTTAAATTGCTCTTTCTCCTCCTTTTCTGCTGTCTCAAGCAGTTCTGCTTTACTACCTGTGGGTTTTTTTAGGCTTATTCTTTCATCAGGACCAGCGTTTAAGACAGACTTACTGCTAACACTTTCTGCAAGCATTCAGATACAATACAGACTCAATCAGAACAACAGAGATTGTTATGTCTACATTGTGTTTTGCAATTTTCTCACATAATATACAAGCCAATAAAGTCAGTCACATAGAATACACTCTGCAAAATTAGTACAAGCAAAGAGAGAAGCGGAGAAGTACACACTTTGTGTTCTTTGGCTCGCTAAAGGAATTGGCTAACTTTCACAAAACTGAAGTGACACAGAAGTGGAATACACAAAATAAGCAAAAACCTACTTATTTTGCTACCAGCAGAATTTTCAAAGTTCATCCAAACAATTTTGGTCATTTACTTACAGGAAGGAAACAGCCCATTCTAGCCAAACAAAGGTGTTATATGGCTTTATTCTAAAAGGAGTCACCTCAGATGTTTTGAGAAGGCAACATTCCTGACCAATCAGGCATGTCTGACTGGCATAAAAGCAGGTCAATATGCAGGGCAAATATTTTGGTAGGAGATGTATCAGTGAAGTTGTACCAGGTGATGTAGGATATCATTATTTATATCAGGACCAACTGATTCCTGATACCCATACAATTAGTATGCTATTCTTTGTACAACCATTCTTCATATGAGCTTTAGAATGACTTCCCAGCTATGAGTTGAAAACAATTGTCAAAAAACTCACTGCAATTTTCTTCTACTGAAATCTCAGTATGTTCACATCTATTGAATCAGATGAGCAAAAGCCAAGGTCTAAGTTCATGCAGAACATTAACTAATGACACAACTGAAAACAATTTCTGCCATATCAAACACTTTAAAACCTCTTCCTATTTTCTTTGTGGAAAATACCGAGTAAGATACAAACTAACTTTTTAAGTTGAACTATGTCTTATAATTGATAAACGTAAAGAGTTAACGTCAATTGAGGTGAAGACTGTCATATTCAGTGTGGCCACTTAACAGAGAGCCAAAGTTTACAAGCCTGCCTTCATGGCTTCTTATACATTCCTTGATAAACAGAACTGTTTTTCACAGAGGACATGGATCATACACAGAAGATTCAGACTGCTCATTAACTAGAAAGGGAATTTCAATGCTACTAAAAGCCAAAACTAAAAAACACCTGATAACAGCCTTATACAAGTCTGTGTCAGTAATACCTGATCTCTGCCTGTACCTCCCATCCCAACAACCCAAGACTGCAACCCCTGCCATGGAGATGATCCCCTTACAACCACAGACAGTATCACAGTAACACCACAGTGGCTCAGGGCAATCTAGATGCCGACTGGAGATCTTTAACACCATTGTTTCATACACTTGTCCACAAAGTCTGAGAAAAAAGAAGGAATGCTGAAGGATATCTATCACCATAGCAGAGCACTGAAAAAAAAAATAAATCTTATAATAAAAGGTGCTGTTCAACAAGAAATCTCTCACTCACTGAAAATACGTAACAGCACAAATGAAGATTCAACACAAGTTTCAGTTCACTGGTGAAGATCTTCACAGTAAGTGCTCCCAACACTACAGAGAAGACTTCTCCCAGGGATGGTTTCTCTTTCCCACTTCTGTAAAGGATGATGCCATTATCCAGAAACTTGTTTCATTTTAGGGCACATTTACTATGAATAAAGACATCATCACTTGTATTCAACAAAACCACACCTAACATATATGGAGCTGACAAAAATTCAAGCCTCCAAATGACAAACTCATCTCTTCAGTTTAGTTGATAGATTTAGTTTAGTATCCTACACCAAGCACCACATCATCTGAAGCACAACAAAACCACATATATTTTGTTCCTACCCCTTCCCTGCTTCTCATTTTCTACCACAGCCTTGGGAAAGAACAATGCATGTGGAAGATAAAGGACATTTTTAAAAATTTTAAAAGACTGAAAAAGCAAAAAACTCATCACCGCATCCTGACACAAGATACAGACCTGTTACAAATTAAATAAAACAAGCTTTCTTACCTTCACTGCTCTTAAACTGTAACACAGCAGTAAGAAAAACCCTTTACAAAGGTAAAAAGTAATTTCAAAATGCAGTTTGGGTCATCTTCCTGTTCTCAGAACTTAAAGACTCATATCTTTGTAAAATTTTTGCTGTTTAACAAATGTAGGATGACAAGGCTTCTTCAAACCGGTGCCCATTATCAGTTCATCTAATAAAAGCACTGTGAACTGCTAAATGGAAATTGCACTGCTGAATGACACAACACTTTCATATTTGCAAGTACGGTACCTTGATAGTAAAAACAGCTGAAAATTGCCAACACATGATTAACAACTATTGCAGCAATCTTCATGGCAAACATTGACAAATCAATGAGCTGGGCAAAATGAAAGCTAAAGATCCCTTCCAACCTCAACTGTTCCATGGTTTGTGGCAAAAAATCAAAGTAGGTCTCTGTAATTTAAGGTACAAGCTCATATTTTGTTCAAACATAAAGGGTAATAAAATAATCAGAAATTGAAATAAGTCGAGGTTAGAGGGTAATTTGTTCCACTATTGCTTTATTATTTATGGATTTCTTCCAATAAATTTTAATCCTGCCACTAATACCTGCTTTGCTGAAGATGACAAACAGGCAGCAGTTTCAAGAAACTATGAAAACTGCAGAACAGGAACTAATGTAGTAAAAGTGAAAATGTCCTCTGGCACTCTCTATTGCAGGAAATTCCTTATGTATTTGGCTCCTTAATCAAATCCTTACAAGACTTATTAGAGAAAATCCTGAAATAATGCTGATTTAATTTTTGTTGAAAAATCAAGGTCCTGAAATTTAAGCAGCTCATGTCACTTGAATTCTGTTTTCCTGAGTAACCAACTTCTGCAGCCACTGAAACACCTGTTCTGCAGGAAGTAAAGATATTATCTGAACATGTAATGAAGAATACCCATAACAAGAGGCTTAATAATACTGTCTATATTTTAGGTAGCAAACACACTCCTTGAATAGTATGGATTACGAGCATGAAGCTCAACTTGCAAGCCTCAGATCACTGTATATATCTCATAAGCTTTCCAGAAGTGATAAAATGTGTCATAATCATTTGACAGAGCCTTGTTGAGTAAACATTACCACAACACACAAGAGAGCAATCACAAATTTACCAACATGACAAAGTACTTAGGTCTAATCTCAGCTGTTCATTTTAAAAACTAAACAAAAACCAACTCATCTTACTCATGCCTAGTTCCCAGACACATTTTAGGGTTAACCTGTAGCACAGACATTAGAGTTCACCTCACTTTCCATACAGCTTGCTATATACCACTATAGGGAACAAGCTGCTAAATCTAGCTATGCCAAGCACACTGCTGATTAGAAAACTGACTCAAGCCTGATGACATCTTCTCGCTGCATTTCCATTCACACAGTACTCCGTCATTTTCATGCAAAGAAAAGATTTCTTAATCAGCATTCCCTGCTACAGAACTCATGAGCAGGGCGGAGAAGAAAAATTATTCTACTACTGCTTCATACATCACATTTAGCAGATAGCTATCAAATGATTTGGAATGAGAATTATGTTTTCCATATGCATCATCAACAGATTAGTCAAATGACAATCTGCCACTTCATTTTGTTTTTCTCTATAAACACTTTTCAGAAATACCACACAAAAGTGGAATAAAACATTTTGGAAACAAATAACTAAAAAAACTGAAGTATTTCAGGTTATATTTTTTAAGATATAAAAGTAAGCTCTGAAGAATTAGCAACGCTGCAGTATAATGACAGATCAAGTGCCTAACAGGTTTTTGCCTCTCTTTAGAAAATGGGAGAAACGTGATGTGGCTTTTTAAAACTGTATGAATCAGACTGTGTACTTTCTGCGATTTCTCCATCTTTCAAGCACACGACATTGACAGCTAAGAAATTCACAGTAGGCTTGTTTGTTTTGTTTTAGGCCGAGAGGCACCTCAGACATTATTTCAGTCACCCAGAAAACCACGAACTTATTTTCATCCCTCTGCGCGCACCTTTTAGTTGCTCGGCCTCACCTGTGTCTCAAGAGCTCGGAATTGGCGAGCTGATCTGCAAGGACACAGGCCGAGCTGCCCCGGCCAGCCAGCGCACCGGGGCGGCTGCGGTTCGCCCCCGTCCCCTGGGAATCACGGGGCTCGGGGTCTCCCCCACTTCTCTGCCCCCGCACACCTCGGGCAGCGGGGGCGGGCACCGTCTGCTCCGCGGGGAGGCGGCCGGAGCCCGGCGGTGACTCACTCGGTGACTCCCTCCTGCGCCAGGCAGACCGAGCCCCCTCCCCGCCTGCGCCGCCGGGCACCGAGCGAGCGAGCCGGGGGCCGGGGGCCACCTAAGCGGCTGTGGCCGCCCGACAGCCCCACACGAGCACCTGGCCATACCCTCTGTCTCTAAATCACTACGAGGAGGCGGCTTCAGCTTTGCCTTCCGCGGACAGAATGGACCCCGTCCCATCGCCCAGCGCCCAGCCCGGGGGTCGCTCTCCGGGACAGGGACCCGCCGTCGCCCCCGCCCCGCACCCCCTCAGCCTGCCCGGTGCACCGCGCCCCACTGACCTGGAGAGATGCTTCAGGATCTGCTTCTTGATAATCCCCGCCATGGTGTCTGCCTGCCCGCGCCCCTCACGACGACCAGCCGGGACCAGGAACGCGCCTCATCCCTGCGCCCGCCCCTGCCCGAGGTGGGGAGAGCGCCGGGAGCGGAGCCGCTACCCCACTTGCGCTCACTCGACGCCCGGCGCCATCTTGGCCGCAGCATCGCCTGGTGACGGGGGCGAGACGGGGCGGGACGGGCCGAGGGCCCCCGCCCCGTGCGGAGAGCGGCAGCCCCGGGCGGGCAGAGCGGGGCAGCGGCAGCGAACAGGGACAGGGGCGCATGTAGGGGCAGGGGCGCCGGCACCTCCGCCTTTCGCTTGCTCGCAGAGCCCCTGCCCGCCTGATCAGCGCCTTCGTCCCCATTCAGCGGCCAAAGCCTCTGCCCGTCTCAGCCCCACCGCCCGCCCGCCCTTTCCCCGCTCTCCTCCGCCAGCCGTTTCATCCCTCTTCAGCCTTCCCGTCTCCAAAATCTGGAGGCGTCTCTCTGCATCCCCGCCTGTGGCTCCATCCCTCCTCCCGCCTGTGGAGCATGTCCCAACACCATCACATCTTTGCTTTGCCTGGGCCTGACTTTGGCCGAGCTAAGACAGGATAGCTGCAGCTTCTACAGCACCACACAAAAGTAACAAGGCTGGATAAGATGAGCTCACTGTCAGAAACTTACTATGCTATGGCAATAAATTCACATGTATGCACACACACATATATATTTATATATTTCCCATACGGAATTGCTCAAACCCAGAGACTTTTAAAATCAGGCTGTTCCTCAGATGCTTACATTTCACGGGGTATCTGTGGCAAGTATAAAGCCTATGAGTTATTTTACTTTTGAGAGAACAGCTTCTCATGCTGTAGCAAAATCTCCAAGTGAGTTAAGAAATTAATGTCTTGTATTAGTTTTGTTGATCCAGTAACCCTTTTCCTCTGATAGTTCCTCATTCAGAAAAGGCATCTTGAAGAATTTCAGTGGTGGGTAACCAAGTACCCTAAAAATATTAACTGGAGAAAAAAAAAAATATCAATTAGAAAACTAAAATGTTTTTCAGATATGACTTCCATATGCAGGATGGTGCTCTGTAATAGAGTGTAGAGCTGCAGAGGAAAGACATCATCAGATACTCTTTTCTCTGCTTCTCATATACATAACATTAATGATTTACAAGCAATGCACCAAAACCCTAGGGACCTTTAAGTCAGAAATAGAAAGCAGTAATAGAAAAAATAGGTCAGGAGATTAACATTTTCAATTGATTCTCCCAGACATTTAAAGTTGTGTAATACTGACCTCATTATATTCTTAAGGAGATCTATAAAGTAAGAATGAGCTGTGTATGAAGCTAACACTTTTGTGCCTGTTTTACGTTCAGTTTTCTCAAGTGGGTAAAAGTCTACCAGTATAATGGAGAAACAATGCTCATCATGATGATGGGTCAGCTTCTCATCCAGAGAGAAAATATGAGGGTCAAGGAAAACAGGACTCATGCCATGTGTTCTCTTTCAAGTGTCCTGCAAGCATAGCTCTGGCAGAACAAGGGAAGTCCTGAGGCTCTTCACTGATGTCAGAACTGAAAAACAGAAATCTTTCTGTCCAGATTGATGTGAATTGTGATCTCATGTTGTACCCCCATCTCCTGGACCCCACTGTGTGAAGGAACGGAGGAAAGTGCACAGATAAACACACAATACACACCACACCCTCCCCATCCAGAAGGGAATTAGAAGGGCACCAACTTCTCATGTTGATTTCAGACCTTCCCAGTCACCATGGACCTGCATGATGATCCCTGGACTATGTCTGGCTCTTGCTAATCCAACCAGTCCTGATCCTGATCCTAACTTGAGGATTGTTTTATGTTCTTGACATTGGACCTGATTTATTACCACGTTTGCCTGATAACCTGGGCTCTGAACTTCACTACCACACCTGTCTGTCTTGCTCCTTGGCTGGCAGGTGCTGGGATAGGCTTTGGCTAGCAAGGCCCTACCCTGCTGGCCACAGTATCCCTCCTAGCTCCCAGATTCTCATGGAACAGCTGGCACTCATGTCACCAAAAAAGAACCCAACTTGAGCATACCTAGGATACTAAAATGATCTCAAAGAAATAATTTGTCCTATATTTGCCATAGGTATTTTAAGGGCCTATTTGTGAACACAACAGAACTTGTGAATTCAACAGAACATCCAAGAAGCCATGGCTGTAGAGTTTTCCATCAGGCAGTCATCTCACCCACCAACCTGCCTTCCACCATCACCTAAATAAAGGTATATGTGGAGTTCATTGATGCGAAGACCTGGATAACAACCGCCTGTGTTAAAGGGTGGAATAACTTCTTCCTGAAGGATATCTTTCTTTGGATGCTCAAAACAACCTGGAAATTCTGTACTTGGCACAATTTGGTCATTCTGAGGCTGCTCGTTCCCACAGAGTGGACCCAAAAAACACCTGTGCTTTGTATAGGGTGTGCAGAGGGAGTTTGAGGTGGTCATGGGGATTTCTTAACTGTAAAACTGTAAATGGAGTTGAGAGGAAACCAAAATCAACTGGGGCTCAAGCTACTTCAGAAACATGAAATTAATAAAAATTAATTAAATTTTAGAATTAATTTTAAAAACTATTGTTTTTCATATTAGATAAAGTAGTAAGAGATGTAGTAAAACAAACTAAATTCAAGCTAAGTTTCAGTGAGTGCTTTGTATCATACTTGCAGAATGAGAAATTTGACATGGCTTCTTATAGATAATGCAGAAAATGGTCTATCTTCAAATGCAGATGTGCAAGGCTTACATAGTCTTACAGACCATTATTCAAAGAGCATCACAAAATACCAATTCTCACTATTGTAAGGGGCAACGTAGAAGATTTGCTACCACATGGACTTTTGAAAGTCCTATGTATGTGTCCTTGCTGTGTGGCTGACTTTGTCTGTTATGTACTCTAACAACAACAACAGAAAGTATTATTAGAAGTGCCATTGCAATATATGAGTGAATGTGTAAACAACCTCAATAAATATGTCTAAATTTCCCTCAGGTAGCAGTGACAGTAAATATACCAACTTTAGTTCAAAGAGATTTTAAATATTTATGTATATCAACCACTACACATAAATCTAAGTGAAGTCATAAAAGCCTGGCACTTGTCCTACGTCTTAAAAAAATATGAAAAAGGTAAAAGTAACTCCAAATCCAACACAAGTCATTGAATGATAACAGATGAAGCTTCATAAACCTGGAGCTAGTATTTAGAAGGGAAAAAGTAATTTACTAAATTCTGACTTTTGCTTTTATTTTCACAAGGCAAGAGTTAGTGATATTAGTATTTTTTGAATCTAAACAATTATTCTAAGAACTTCATATTAATAAAAGGATAAAATAAAAATTATGCAATTTTAAGAGTTACATTTCATTATTTTATTTAATTTCTCTTTAACACTGAATACCTAAATAATTTGTTACTATTCTGTTTTGTATCTTTTGGATTTTAATTACAACTCCAAAATTTACTATGACTGTACCTGTCAGTAGGCAAAAAAGGAGAACAACCTACAATGTTCTTTAAAAGCATCCAAGAGCTCCTGAACTTGAAAAACAGGCTTTTGATAATTCCTGTGACCTCTTCTCGAGAATCAAATAATATATCTGCTAGAGTCAGGATTAAGGATGCTGTCCTTAAGATACACTTCCTTTACAAGCACATAAAGAGGATTTGTCAAAAAGCAGATTGCCATGTGTTCCAATGAACATCCCAGCTCATGGAAAGACATTTGATACTTCTTAGGGCACAGTCATCATAGAGAGTAACATTTTTAAGTTAAGGAAAGTCAATTACACACAAATAAAAAACTGTAATACTCTATTTTACTTTCTATTTTACAGCGAAGGAACTAGTGATTTTAAGTAAAACAAAATTCATCATCAAGACAACTGCAAGGTGCTACACATGAGATGATGTACCCACAGAGCCCAGTGCAGGCTCAGGCCTGTGTGGCAGGGAAACAGCCTTGTGGAAAAGGGCCTGGGGGTCTGGATGGACATCAGGCTGAACAGGACTTAGCAGTGTACCACTGCAGCGAGGAAGGCAAAGCAGATCCTGGGTTGCATCCACAGGAGCATTGCTGGTAGGAACAGAAGCTTGATCATCCCACTCTGCTCAGTGCTTCTCAGGCCACATGTGAGTATTGTGTCTAGTACTGCTCCCAGCAATTCAAAAATCTGTGGACAACTGGAGAGCATCCAAATTAAGGCCATAAAAATGATCAAAGGGCTCAAGAACACATGCTATGAAGAAAGACTGAAGGATGTAGTTTTTTCTGCCTAGAGAAGCTCATGCGGGACCTCATCACAGTTTTGCAGTACTTAAAGAGTGGCTACAAAGATGGAGGCTCTTTCTTCACAAGAAGACAAAGACAACAAAATTAATTTGTACCAGGAGAGCTTTCATCTTGATATAGGGAACTTTTGCACAGTGAGAACAACCAATCACTGGAAAAACCGCTCCTCAGGGAGTTCCCATTGCTGGAGGTTTTCAAGATGATGTTGGACGGGGTGTTAGATTATCTCATCACGGTTCCCATTACTATGGGAACTTTGGCTCAGATGATCTTTCAAGGGCTCTTCCACCCGGTCCTGTTCTATGGTTCTGTGATTCTATAAAGGTGTGTGCTGTGCTACACAGACTTCAGTAAAACAAAAGCTGGTCAGGGACAATGAATTCCAGTAGTACTCCTTTCCATACTGTTTATAATAAAAGTGTTAATTACAGCATACTTAGAACACTTTCTACATGAAGGAAGGCTGTAGCCAGTTGGGGGTTGGTCTCTTCTCCCAGATAACCCGGTACAGGATGAAAGGACTCAAGTCTTAAACTGCACCAGTGGAGGTTTAGCTTGGGTATCAGAACTTTTTTGTTTCGAAGGAAGGGTGATTAAACATTGGAATGGGCTGCCCAGGGAGGTGGTGGAGTTATCATCCCTGAAGGTATTTAAAGAAAAGCTGGACATCGCACCTAGACCCATGCTCTAGTTTATCTCGTGTTCAGTCATAGGTTGAACTCAGTGATCTCAGGTCTTTTCCAACCTAAATGATTCTGTGATTCGGTAACAGTAAAGTAACGATGAAGGAATTCGGGCTGTCTCCTTTTTCATTTTGTCCCATCCTTACAGAGCCCAAGCCCGCGATGCTGCGGACTTCTCAATGTGCCTGTCCCTCATCACCCGAGGGTGCGGGGTTCCCGCACGGCAGCATCCCGAGCCGCCCAGGACACCCGAACCAGGGCGGTCTGTACCTAAACCACCGCCACACCGGGCTCTCGCCGGTCGGTGCCGCCCCGCGGGGCAGACGGCGGCCAGAGAACCGTCTGCCCGCGCAGGCGAGGCTTGCGGCCGGGCCGGGCGCTGTCCGCGGTGACGCCGTGTCCCCTCCCCGCCCACCGGTGTGACGAGCGCTGCCGGGTCACGCCCGGCCAATGGTTCCCACAGCTCCGCGAGCGTCACCGGCAGGGCGCGCGCCCCGCGGCAGAGGCGGAGCGCTGCCGGCACTCCCGCGTCCCGCCGGGCCACGCGCGCGCTGCTCCTCCGCTCTATGGTCACCGTAGAGATCCACGGCGGTGGCGGATCAATACTGGGACGGCGGCGGCCGTGGCGCCGTGGGGAACATGGCGACGCTGGTGCTGGATAACGGCGCCTACAACGCCAAGATCGGCTACAGCCACGCGAACGTCAGGTGAGAGGACGGAACAGGGCGAGGGCGGGCATCCGGCGTCGCCTCACGGCTCCTCCGCCGCAGCCGCTCCTCGCCGACCCCGCGCCCCTCAGCCGCTCACCGGCACAGCGCGCCTGCGCTCGCCGCGGAGAGGCTCGGCCTGGCCCCGCCCCGCCCCTGCGGCGGCTGCGGGTCCCGCCCCTACGGCGCGCGCCTCCGGGCTCCACTGAGTCCCATCGTGTGGCACCGTGTGCCACTGAGTCCCATCGTGTCCCGTCGTGTCCCGCCGTGTCGCACCGTGTCCCACTGTGTCCCATCGTGTCCCGCCGTGTCGCACCGTGTCCCACTGTGTCCCATCGTGTCACACCGTGTGCCACTGTGTCCCATCGTGTCACACCGTGTGCCACTGAGTCCCATCGTGTCCCGCCGTGTCGCACCGTGTCCCACTGTATCCCATCGTGTCACACCGTGTGCCACTGAGTCCCATCGTGTCCCGCCGTGTCGCACCGTGTCACACCGTGTCCCACTGTGTCCCATCGTGTCACGCCGTGTCACACTGTGCTCCACTGTGTCCCGCCGTGCCCCGCCGTGTTGCACTGTGTCATACCGTGTCACACCGTGCCCCACCGGCCAGGGTGGGAGAAGAACCCCTGGCGCTCTTCTTAATGTGCAGGCGGCAGGGGGCGGTGGTTGCAGCTCAGCGCAGTGTGTGGAGGAGGCGGGGGTGGTGGTGGGTTTTCCAAAAGGTGTCTCCTCTGCACTGGAGTTGTCAGAAATTAAAGCTTTGCCTCATAACTGATTCCAGTTAATGGACTAAAGCCAAAGTACAGCAGCAAAAATATTATTGAAAGTACACTGTTTGTGAAAGTGGAGTAAAGAAAGTGAATGTGTCTCATACCATGTTTAATAGGAGACTTCCCAATCTTTTCCAGCGTTATTCCCAACTGTCAGTTCAGGTCAAAGACTGCACGCCTGAAAACCTTTACAGCAAATCAACTGGATGAAATTAAGGATCCCTCTGGCCTTTTTTATATTCTTCCCTTTCAGAAAGTAAGTAAGATATCCTCAGTTTAACATTACAGCCAAATGTAAATTGTTCTAAGGAATAGTTTTCATACCGTATGTCCCAACTGCAGTGTTGTATGTAGTATCATACAAGAATCAGTCAGCAGTGTGAAGTTCAACAGTCATCAAATTGTTTAGGTTGAAAAAGACCTTTATGATCATCAAGTTCAACAGTTAACCCTGCACTGTCCAATCCATCACTTAGCCATGTCCTTAAGTGTCCCATCTACACATCTTCTAAATACCTGCAGGGGTGGTGACTCAGCCAGTTCCTTGGGCAGCCTGTGCCAAGTGCTCCACGGCCCTGTTGGTGAGAAAATGCTTCCAATTTAAAACTCTCCGGTGCAACTTGAGGCCATTCCCTCTGGTCCTGTCACTTGTTGCCTGTAGAGTGTGATAGGGTCCACTTTGAGCCTCCTTTTCTCCAGGCTACACAGCCTCCCTCAGACGATCCTTACAGGATTTGTTCTCTGAACCTGTCACCAGCTGTTGCCCTTCTCTGGACTTGCTTCAGTCCCTCAATGTCTTTCTCATTGTGAGGCACCCAAAACTGAAAGTAGGATTCGAGGGGTGGCTTCACCTTCGAGGGGTGGCCTCACCAGTGCCCAGTACAGGAGGACAATCACTGCCCTGGTCCTGCTGGTCACACTATTGCTGATACAGGCCAGGATACCATTGCCCTTCTTGGCCATCTGAGCACACCTGTCTCGTGTTCAGCTGCTGTCAACCAGGAATGTCAGGTTCTTTCCCACTGGGCAACTTCCCAGCCAATCTGCCCAAACCTATAGTGCTGCATGGGGTTGTTGTGACCCAAGTGCAGGACACAGCACCTGGCCTTGCTGAACATCATAAGATTGTCCTCAGTCCATCAATCCAGCCTGTCCAGCAATCTTTATGGAGCTTTCCTACCCTCCAGCAGCTGAACAGTCCTATCCAACTTAGTGCTTTCTGTGAACTTACTGATGGTACACCCAATCCCCTTGTCCAGATTGTTGATAACAGGGACCCCAGTACTGAGCCCTGGGGAACACCACTGGTGACGGCATGCCAACTGGATGTAGCACTATTCACCACCACTCTCTGGCCTGGACATTGAGCCAGTCTTTTACCTAGCAAAGAGTTCACCCATCCAAGGCATGAGCAGCCAGCTTCTCCAGGAGAATGCTGTGGGAAATGGTGTCAAAGACTTGACTGACTTTACTAAAGTCCAGGTAGACAACATTCACATCCATTCCCTCCTCACTCAGTGGGTCACCTTGTCATAGAAGGAGAACAAGTTAGTCAAGCTTTAATAAACACGTGCTGACTGGACCTTATCACTTGTTTGTCCTCTACATGCTGGGTAATGGCACTCCAGGTAATCTGCTCCGTAACCTTCCCTGGCACTGAGCAAGACTGACAAGCTTCTGATAAAAAGAATAATGTATACAGAAAACACAATGTAAATTTGTTTTGTAGTGCAGTAATCAACATATCAATGGGGAATATTTGTAACATACCTTAATCCTATGTAATGTTTACTCCTTAGCATAAAAATGTAAATTTAGACATTTTACCTCTCAAATTTTTTATATTATCAGTCTGTTTGTTGTTCGACTTTTTTTTTTCAGTATGATTTTATTTCTTCTAAATAGTGTAAATTTGTTTCTAAATTCCTCCAGGGTTACTTGGTGAACTGGGATGTTCAGAGGCAGGTTTGGGATTATCTCTTTGGAAAAGAAATGTATCAAGTAAGAGCCTTTTCTTAATTACATATTTTGTGTAGATTAAATACTGACTAATGGAATTAACAAGTATTAAGTAGGGTGGGTGATCTTACTGTTCTCTTTGAAAATGCCTTCAATTAGAAATCACAGGGATTTATGTTTTTGCAAACGTTTTTGAGTTCTGGTGTAGAATTTAAAAAATATTTAAACTTTTTAGTCTTGTAAGTGTGTACTGTTACTGAGTGCAGCTCACATAAGAAATTCCTATCAATATAATTAAGAATTCAAGTTAATAAAAAACAATCACAGACAGATACAATGTAGTTAAGAGATCAAGAAATAGTTAATGTAAAACAGAGGGATGAGTTGGGTCAGTAGACCAAAATACATACACATTTAGTAATCATCTTTGGCTAGCCATTTCCTACCCATGAATAACTTAAAGGTATAATATATAAATATCTGATACTTTATTTTTCATATCACACAAGCTGGATTTAGCACAGGAAGTGTATTAAGACTTTCCTTTAATTTTTTTGTTTTAAAAATGTTACGTTCTCTGGAAATTCTTGGGCTTTTTCTAACATCTACATACTGAGAATGAAAGTAATGCCTCAAATTAGCTTAGTCTCTGTACACAAAAATAGAGAGTTCTGGCTTTTGATACATAAATTTCATTGTAGTTTTGGAACTGCATTCAATGTAGTCATGGTTTTGAGGAGGGTTTTTTTTTAATTATTTTTCATGAATGAAGACTAGAGGGAGATAGGGCTGGTAATATTTTTAGGGCCATATCCAGCTATGATTGAAGCAACCCTGTGAAGTCCTCTGTAAAGGAGTGTTTCAGATACTGGTAAACGTGGAAAGTCCTGTTGCTGGCCTCAGTGGAGGTCACTGGGAACTTTATTACAGGTTCTTCACTGTATGGGACTTGGTTATTCGAGGAGTAATTTTGTGGTGCAAGTGCTGAGCTGTCAAGGAGACTTTCTGTAGTTGACAGGATTAGTGTAAAGTATCTTTGATTAGAATTGTAGTGTTCCTTTGTAATGTCTCTTCAAAATGTTGGACTACAATTTGTAAGGATGGGAACAGAATCAGGACATGTATGAAAGTGTTCCTTTCTATTATGCTTCTTACCCATTAATTACATAAATTTGTATCACTGCTCATGAAGCCTTTAAAAAAGCTAAAACATTCTAAGTTTAGCTTCTACAAACAGATATGGCAAATAGTAATCATGTCTTCAGATTTACATGATCTTCCACTACTGCAAAAGGTGGTAAGGGATTATTAATTTCTAAGTTTTATGCAATGACAATCTTAATGTGTTTTTCATAGGTGGATTTCGTAGATACCAATATTATTATTACCGAACCTTATTTTAACTTCAGTTCAATACAAGAATCTATGAATGAAATTCTATTTGAAGAATATCAGTTTCAAGCAGTTCTTAGAGTAAATGGTGAGTATATCTCCTTCCAGTTTTCATTTTTGTATTTTGAAACATAACCCTTAAATAAATGAGCACATATGCACACATACATATACATAGCAAAAAAATTACTTCCGTTGCTTCCTGGGTCTTGAGTAAAAGCAGATTAAACATTTTTAAAATTATCTCTTTCATAAATTCCAGCTGTACTCTTGTACTACTTTCTAAAGAGTGTCATGGTATATAATTACAGGAAATTTGAGGAGAGTAAGGATGACAAAAACAACAGATCGATTTTGAAATGGGACAGAATTTTAAAAAAATCTACCAGAAATTTGCATTAAGTCTTTGATAGCTTTCCATTTTTTGGGGGGTAGGATTGGTTTTTTGTTTGTTTTTTTAATGTGTTAGCAAATAAAATGCAGCATTACAATTCTGGAATGTATCTCACAGGGAATGTGTAAATAACAATACCACCCTTCTGAAAGATAACTGGACATAGGATATTCCTTTAGATAAGTTTGTAGCATGATCAGTGTGCTTGGATTTTAGGGGAAACTGAATATGGACTGTAATTCCTGAACAAGATCAAATGGGGCCATATACAACAGTTTATCCACTGTCAAAATGAATTCAGGCATTGGCCGTAGTATTTTGTATTGAGGTCTTGAAAGTCTGTCGCATTTAAAATATGAAGCAAGAACACCTTCATATCACTGTAAATTTTAAATGTTCATATAAAAATGGAATTAATTTTTTTGTATTTCAGCTGGAGCTCTTAGTGCACACAGGTATTTCCGGGATAATCCATCTGAGCTGTGTTGTATCATCGTGGATAGCGGATACTCTTTTACCCACATTGTACCTTACTGCAGAAGTAAAAAGAAGAAAGAAGCAATTATCAGGTATACTGCAGTATATATTTTCTAGAAAACTGTTCACTGTGCCTGAAGTTAATAATGACAGAATTCCTCATGTTACTCTTTTTCTGTAGGATTAATGTTGGAGGAAAACTCTTAACCAACCATCTAAAGGAGATAATCTCTTACAGGTAAAGCATGCTAATTTTCACTCTGAAACGTGGAATGAATATGGGGTATCCTTACCGGTTCTGTGAATTTTAGATTAATTGCTGTTAAAAGGAGAAGGGAATTTTTTGTCTGTTATAATATGCTAGCTACCATCTTGACCTTAAGATCAAGATGAATTAAGAAGAGTTTAAACCCTTTAAAGAATCAGGCTGTTATTTTTCAAAGTGCCAATGCTTTTGAAGTTGCTGAGGTTACCTGTGTGTTCACAATTATACAATTCTTAACATATTTTCTGAGGTGTCTCAGTAGATCATCAGTCAGTTTGCTGACTGATTGTATCAATACCGCAAAAAAAATGCAGTAGCATCAACTTTTCATTAGGATCCTTTAGCTTGGAACTTTATCTAGGTAAAGGTCCTTGCTAAGAGAGCTAATGGCCGGAGTACAGCTATGCTTGTTTGTTAGCAAGACAGTGGGCAAATGCAGGTTAATGCATTTACTGAACTGTGAAACAGGAAAATATTAAGCTCCAGTAGGCCAGGAATGCTTTTGTAAATTGAATACAAGTTTAGATATTGAGACAGTAGCTTTTTGTGGCTGGAAAACAATGGTTGCTCAATTCCAGTGGAAAACTGCACAGGAAATGGAACATTTAATTAATACCAAACTTCTGGTTTTTGTTGTTCACAGGCAGCTACATGTTATGGATGAAACGCACGTAATTAATCAAGTGAAAGAAGATGTATGTTATGTTTCTCAGGACTTTTACAAAGACATGGACATTGCCAAGTATGTATACAATGGTGCTACATGTAAAAGTTGGTACTTCTGAATAACCTGTACAAACAAAACTATACTTTTAATCAGAAAATTTTCCAGTTAAATCAAAGAAGTCTTATCAGTATAAAATAGTTGGAATTTAGAACTTGTCCTATTTTTCTGTTGAATTTTACATTCTTTTTCAGATTGAAAGGAGAGGAAAATACTGTAATGGTAGATTATGTTCTGCCAGACTTCAGCACAATCAAAAAGGGATTTTGCAAGGTAATGATAGGTTTGAAGTTTTTGGGACTGTTCCCCTGCACAAGTCTATTGGAGAGGTTAGAAATACTCCCTTTTTTCTAATGCTGTATTGTAACATCTTTCTGTGCTATGCATTAATTGGAAAAGGTTCTCCTTAGTAAGTTGGGATGAAAACAAAATGCTGCTTTTCCAGCATAGCATTTTATGTTCTATTATTCAACAGTTGCTTTGTCTGTTTGTGCTCTGTCCTACAACTGTACCCATACCATTATTGGGGCTTTTTAACAGTAAGTTAGGAAATGTTTTCTCTGCTTTGTTTTTTCTAAGTTTCTCTCAATTAGATTTAAATAGCCTAATAGGTTGAAGGTTCAAAATCATGTTATAGAAGAGCCTGAAGTACCAATGAAGACAAATTAACAGTTTTATCTCATTTACTGACCTAGCCATAGTTTTGAAAGCAGTCCTGTATTTTAAGACCACTCTCATGCATACCAATTTTATTTTGCTTTGGACAAAACTGCAGTTGGTAAGAGCAAAGTCGCTTCAGATTTAATGCCAGAGTATGCATTATTCTTAAAAGATTTGCTGATAGATAATATGACAATTTAGCATACACTGCCTACCTCTGCAGGACATTGAATAGATTAGCTGAATATTCTAGGATGTGATTTCTTTTCTTAAGCAGTAGGTACTATTTTTGTCTTTATTTTAGCCAAGGGAAGAGATGGTGTTAAGTGGAAAATACAAGACTGGTGAACAAATACTTCGCCTAACAAATGAAAGATTTGCAGTTCCAGAAATACTTTTCCATCCTTCGGATATTGGTATTCAAGAGATGGGAATTCCTGAAGCCATTGTTTATTCTATTCAGAATTTACCTGAAGGTATATCCTGAAAGTATTTTGAAAAGCACAGGGTGGGGTGGGAGAAGGAGAAATGTGATGGCTTGGTTTGGTGTGAAACTGACCAAAATTCAGTAATTTAAGCATCAAAGAATGAAACCTTTCTGACTGCTGTTTGCAGAAGTAATACTAAAGCTTTGGTTTTGTAGATTATATACAGATAATTATTGTTACTGTTACAAAGAAGACTTCCATAGGTTTTATGATACCACGTAAGTATGGCAGCATTTAGGCTATTAATGTATTCTTAAAAACACTGTGTCACTTAAAATCCCTTTTGAAAGGGGAATAGTGTTGGCAAACATGAAATTTAATAGACAACATAAGAAAATAGTAGTAATCAAAGCCAAATTCTGAAATCAGGAAGAACACAGGGTGATTTGTCACATTCTCATATTTCTGTTTAACTGATATGTATATTAAATGATCATAAATTTTTTTGTATGCATATTTCTTACTTCCGTTCCAATTCATAACAAAATTGGAAAAACCACCACCTTTAACTTTTTTTTATATGTTCAGTCTCTAACTACCAATTTACTTAACTATTTCACAGAAATGCAGCCTCATTTCTTCAAGAACATAGTTCTGACTGGGGGAAACACCCTTTTTCCAGGCTTCAGAGATCGAGTTTATTCTGAAGTTCGATGTCTAACTCCAACTGACTACGATGTTTCTGTCGTTCTTCCGGAGAAGTGAGTTCTAAGCTCCTAAATAGAAGGGGCTTTATCTTTCTAGCAGAATAAACCAATGAAGTAGGGTTCCTTCTGCTGATTAAAAAGATTGAGTAAAGGCATTAATTTAAATATTGAGTGAACAAAAATTGTGCAAGAAGAATGTTTTAAATCAGTGTATTTTCAGACAAACCAAATAAATTAGAGATCACCTCCTTGCTCTGTACTTGAGCTAATGAAGTTGAGGAAGTGTTTTTAGCCTTTTTATTGTAAACAGATAAATAAGACTGTATTGTCATTAGGTGGGTGTATAAGTGTGCAAGATTGGAGCTTAGTCTTTTACTTAGAAGAATTTTCAGCATCTGAATGCTGTCATGTCATCATTAATGTGCCACTTCAGGGATAAGGAAGGGGTAACATTTTTGCAGAAGGACTGCAGACAAAACAAGTATATTTTGAATGCACAAAACCCCCCCCCTACTTTTTAAATATTGTTAAGGAATATTTTTAAATACTATTAAAGAATTATCTGTGCAAAGTAAATACAAAGACATACCCATGTTGTTCCCTCTTCATGCCTGCCTTCAAAGAGGCCCTGTTATAAAAACCAAGTCAGCTAGCTCTGCTAAAATTTCAATCTTTGTATAACTTCTCTGGAGCTGGATGGTTTGATTTAGCAATTAAAAATATAGTTTTAAATAGGTATGGCTAAATAAAAGTCTTGGAAATCATCGCTGCATACTTCTATTTTAAATGAATTTATAGATGAGTAACAATAACTTTCTTCATTTTCCAGCCCTATTACTTATTCTTGGGAAGGTGGGAAGCTCATTTCTGAAAATGATGATTTTGAAGACATGATAGTAACTAGAGAAGACTATGAAGAACATGGACACAATATCTGTGAAGAGAAATTTGATATATAGGTAGCATAGTTGGGTATGTTGTTATTCCATTGATTTACTTGGAATGGAATTCTTTGTACTACAACCTCTTTTCCATCAGCTAGGATTGTGTTTTAGCTTTCCTGTATTGAATTGGGTTGAGAAAAAATAATTTTAAGAGTTCAGAAATAAAGTTTTACAAGTGTAATACTATGAAATAATATGTTCATTGCAATTTCATTATGTACTTGTCTTTTCTGATAGCTTAATTTTATTTTTATTGCAGAAGACCTCAGTGCATGAGGCAATAAAAATATCAAATGCTTGTACTGGTGTGATGCTAATACATAATGAGAAGAAATTATTTTGTTTTTTTTTCTTTCAAAATGTACATTATTCTAACTTATACATGCAACTAAAAGGGCATTAAACACATTTCAAACAGAGCCTTTGATGCTTCCTCTCCTGAAAAGAAATAAATGAATTTTATTTTTGGTTATTTTACTGAGTAGCTATGAGAGATATATACTTGAAATGTGACCACTGCTATTGACAATACACTTAGGCTTTGAGAAAACAGTAATTTGAACATTTCGTTTTTCTAAAGGGTTTTTAGTTTAGTTGGTTGTGGGGTTTTTTGTTGGTTTGTTGTTTTAAACAACGGCTGGGCAAGTAGGCTTCCTGTCACTCCCCTCATCTTTCTAAAAAAAGGTGCCACAAAGGTGAACAAAGCTTGCAGCTGTGTCCTGGGTGATGCCCCATCTGTGTCCTCTCCACACATCCTAGAAAAACACAAATAGCCCAGTACTTGTTATTTCTGGCAGCAAAAGCTCTGTTACTCTGCCATCAGTCTGTGGCATGGCATACAGGACAGGGAACAGCCTGGGCTACAGAGAGAAGGCTGGGACGGAGAGGCTCATTAGGGGTGCCCCAGCTGGCTTGCTTGGTAGCTGGGACAGAGATGGGCACTTGGACAGGGTGGGTAACGGACACACACCTGATGCAGTTCCTGGCTGCAGGAAAATTGCATTTTGAGTAGGTCTGGTGATACTTGGTGGTCTCAGATTTGCAGAGGAATATCCTGTTGTGTCTCATACTCCCTGTCTTGTCTGCCCTAACATAAAACCAGTATGTATTCATACACAGTGCACGTACCTGGCTACCTTGCTTAAGGGCTACATCAATGAGTAGCCAGTGCTTCAGAGAATGGGAGATGATCTTTCTTCTTGAATATGATCTTTTTTACTTGGACTGCCAGCTCATGGTTGATTTCCTCTATAACCTGCTGAAAGGATTGAAAGGGGTACCTTCCTCCTGCTGTTAGCAGCTATGTGAGCCACACAGGAAGTAGCTAGGGTGTGAAGGCATGAGACCAACACTTACAAATTGTTGGGCACAAACTGTATGACTTTGTGTAGGACATGAGTAAGTCTGGTACAGTTACTTTGACAGCCATATGGAGAAGTCCTTGTGTCCAAGCCCTAGTATTTTTAACGAAATGCTTCATAAAATGTCTCTGTCCCGGCTCCCATGTCACGTGTGCCCTATACCTGTTCGTGGTTGGGTGGTTGGGTGTGCCCGGGGCCTGAGAGAGAGCAGGGTCCTGATGACTGGGGGCTGCCTGGGAACTCCAGCCATGCAGCTGGAGGAATAAAATAATCCCTGAACATCTGCAAATATATCGCTTCATCTTTCCTTCCAAGGTCATCGCTGTTTTATACTTGCTACAACAATAAAAGTATTAGCATGCTTTTGCTGGGATTTAAAATAAACATACATATTGTTCCCATGAAAGCACTAATGGAACCTTTTCCTTGGTAGGAGCAAACATGAATGCTCTATGAATAGAAGCAAGCCTCCTTTAAAGGTGGCATCACTTGTGCTTTGATAAGAGTGTACTGAAAGTACCTCAACTCTTCACTCTGAAAATTTTCTACTTCAAACAAATTCATACTAGCAATTAATATGATAGCTCTATGCTAGAAAACATAAACAGAAATAAGTGACAGGTCCCAAGTTTCCCTACTGCATGATTCTGCGTCAAATACAGTTAAAAATATGTGACAGAACTTTCTAAAGTCCAATAAAATTTTTATCATTTTGGAATTTGATTGAAAACCAGTAGTCTCTAGTTCACCAAACCTGTTCTGTTCAGTGGGCCCTTAGATGTAAAATAACAGGCTTCTGTCAACAGAAGATTAAAGGTTAGAAGATCCTCTTGTCAGAGTATGTGAATAAAACAGGGCTTTTGAGCTCTTCCTTTCCTTTGCAGAACTGGATCAATCTTCTTGTCCCATGAACTGAAGGGAACCATGTGGCAGCTCTAAACTACTGCTTGGAACACTTCCTTACTGTTTAATACATGGTTCTACACTCCTTGAGCTGCCTCTTCCTTATGAACACACTATGAAATTATAAGACTCATCACTTTTTATACAATTCTTTATTATCTTTAAATTAGCACAAGAAAGTTCTGATCAAGTCACAAAGTGCAAGTTTGTTTTTTAAAAGCACAGTTTTTCCCAAAGCAATTCCCAGCCCATCTAGCCTACAAATGACCATCACCCCACCCTGTTAAGCAGGTTTAGAATTTTGAGTAAGATGCAGTAAAGGGACGGAGGACGGAAAGAGAGAGAGAGATTAGTTGGGGTTTTTTTTTCCCTAAAACCCTTTCTTCCACTACTCAACACCAGAAGCACTTAGTCAGGAAATAACTTTCCTGTGTACAAGTAAGCTGCTTCTATATATGCTCCCTCTTCTGGGAGAATGACCAAAACCCCATACATGGCTAGAAAAAGAATACATGGCCCTGTACTATAGGGATTAGGGCTTTCACCTCTGAAAGGTGAAACTTGGACTTTTTTCCTCCTCTAGAAATTATTTATTTCACACTGGTGAGTCACAGTTAAATAGCAAGTACATAAATAGGGATTCATGGACAGAGATTTCAACTATGTTCCCTGACTTCTAATAGGGCCAGGCATTCAAATAAGGCTACTTCAACTATGCAAATATGCCAGTGAAAGGACAGGAGGCAGTGCAAGAAATTCTACCTATGCATAAGGCAGTTTACTGTGGTTGGGTTTTGTTTTTGTTTCTTTATTGTAGGGTTTGTTTGCTTGTTTTTAAATACTATGAGACTGGTAAAAGTCTGGACTCGACTCATCCAAGAGTCTCAATGACTTTTCCAGACTTGACTGGAAAAGTCATTGAGCAGCCTGCCCTAATCAACTCCCCACCTTGGAGCTGAGTGGTGAGACTAGGCCAATTCTTCATGGCTTTGTCCAATACGTGACTAAATGGCTGTTGCAAGGATGGAAGAAGTAATACAAGCCCTATCACACTATATTGCATATTTATTTATTACGAAAAAAGGCTGAGACAATTGGGATTGTTCAGCCTGAAGAAGAGAAGGCTTTGGGGTGACCTAATTGTTGCCTTGCTGTACCTAAAAGGGAGCCTACAAAGAGACCTGGGGAGGGACTTTTCACAAGGGCATGTTGTAATGACAAGGGGGAATGGCTTCAAACTGAAAGAGAATAGGTTTAGATTTGATATTCTTTACTGTGAGGATGGTGAGGCACAGGCTGCCCAGAGAACTTGTAGATGCCCCATGTGGAAGTGTTTTAAGGCCAGTTTGGAAAGGGCTGTGAGCAACCTGGTCAAGTGAAAGGTGTCCCTGCCCATTACAGGGGGTTTGGAACTAGATGATCTTTAAGGTTCATTCCAACCCAAATCATTCTATGAATGATTTGAATCAACACTTCCTTGTTGATGTACAGTTAACCATCAATGTGTCAAGACAGGCCAATATATTTTCTAGCTTTGCCCTATGAATTTATAAGCATTACCAAAGTATTTATGATAAATAACTGGACACTATCAAAATATCCTGTTAAAATAAATGACTTAAACATACCAAGAAATCTAAAACAATACCATTATTTCTCATGTTTCTTCAAAATGTAATTTTTCACTTGAATTAGCAGCAGCTCAGTCTGCCAGAGTGGGGAGGCAGTAACAACAGGCTGTAATTATTGACTGCAAGCACACACAGCTCCCCTGCCTAATAAATCTTTCCTGCTGCAGATTCAAAACCCACTGACCTGCTTTCAACATTTTTACACACTTTGTACACTTTTACAATACCCACAGGAGTCATAACCTACAGTTTAAGATTAGATTAAGTTATTATTAATTACAGATAGAAAAGATTAAAACCCCCTACTGATTATCAACCCAAGTATGGCTCAGAACGTAGACCTGGCTCAGAACGTAGACCTGGCTCAGATAGAAAGCCATGGGGTTGTGGAACAGATGGAAAAAAGTGCCAAACCTTGAACTCAAGGCAACCCAAGCAGTGTGCTGTAAATACTAAATCACAAGTAAGGAAGTATATTTCACTTAAAAGATTAATTAGATTTAATGCTTTTTAGCAGCATAGTAATTTTGATGGTTGTAATTTCCTGAAACTGAAGATGTAAAGATGTAAGAAGAAAACATTTTTTATGACCAATTTTCATGTACCTCCTCCATTCTTTTAAAAAAAGATTTTTAAAAATGCTGTATTGAAGTCTAACCATTTGGAGCGCAAAATTCGCATTTAGTTTTACAACCACTACAGTAGACAAGAGAATGGTATTTTCGTAATTCTTTGATTAATTTCTTCTTTTGCTTTGAAGGAACAGTAGGGTCATTGTCCATCTCTTGAATCAGTGCTAGAAGATGCTGATTGGTTTGTTGTTTTTGATCTTCATATTCCTTAGGTGTAATGCGCTGACAGAAGGTGAAGCCTTAGTAAGAAATCAGAGGTTCAGATTAAGTTTCATGCATCATGTAAAAGCCTCATTAAAAAAAATGGTAAGAAACATAGGTATACTGATGCTCCAGTTCAGATGTGATTACATGTACAAGCAGTGAGAAACATTCAGCCCTACATTGAGAATGGATGGAAATATAAACATTAATTGCAAAAAATAAAGTTGAAAAGCAGTGTTACAAGTACAGTATCATAGATGATTCTGTATTGCACGCAGGCCTGCAAGACAAAGAGCAAATACAGTTGTTCTCACACAGAAACCACAATGAAGAGCATTACACAACAAGAATGGCCCCTTGCATTTGTCAGGATCCAAAGAATCCCTGCAAGTAAATCAGATCTATAGCAAGGCCCAGCACCTAATGCAAGTGAACAAATACTTTGGAGAAACAGTTGCCTCTAAATAACACTTCAAAAATCAGGAATAGAATTTTGAAGCTTCTAGGTGAATAGACAGTTGAGCACAGTTTGGGCAGCAGAAGCAGAGCTGACTCAAGAGGCAGTGATTCAGGGTGAGGGCAGAGCAAGGACCAACCCTGAGAGATACTCAACTCAAGCATGACTTAGCTATAAAAAGGTTGTGAATCTCTGCAGTAAAGTACTGCTCTGCAAGGACTCAAGCCCTGTCACTGGGCAGGTGAGTTCTGGCCTGAGAAAAGACTGGCATTCAGCTACTCCACTCTCTTTCTTCCCATACATATTAGAGAGCAATTTGGTTGAACAAGTGTCAGTTGCCTCAAGGGGAAAAAATTCTTACTAAACCTTCTTTACAAACACCATCACCTTTAGGCTTCACATAGAGAGTAGTAATAATCTGAGCTGTCAAGAGTTTTCACATGGAGCTGTCCTCCCCTTCTACAGTAAGTTTGTCAAATACTTTTTATGGTTTAGTAGAATCAGATGAAGAAAAACAACAGTTCTTTCAAAAGGGAAAGCTTAACAACTGGCAAAGAGATTTAACTCCTACAACTTCAGCATGGAACCTTTAGTCCTGTGGTTTCAAGTGTCTTACTAGATTCAAACCAACCCTGGAGTTCTCACACTGGTTTTAGTCTTTTTTATTTCCAGCGGACTTAAGGATTACCCTCCTGCAATAGACAGACCCCTTTTCTTATCTGGGTCTCCCAGCCTTCCCTCCTGCTCCCACCCAGACCTAAGAAGTTCACCAGCTAAGAATGCTCAACAGCTTCTAGGAAAGATTTTTCTGTTGTCTCATTCGTGAGAAAAGGGAAATGAGGCACCAGTATTACGGGGCACACAGGCAAACAGGAATATGCCATGCCAGAGAGCTTACAATCAAATCAAACAAACTATTTCAACAAGTAGATGGAACCTATATGCATTTACAGATTGGGACTCCAAAACTTAGTGGGAAAAGAGTAGCATTGGGTTTGTACTTCACTTGTCTGCTCATGGAGGTGACCCTGGCTCTGAGAATGTTACAGACAGGCAGCTCTTTCCTCTGTTGCTCATCTCTGGATTCTTTGTCTACACAATTTGTGACTCTCTAAACACTGAACCAGAAGGAATTTGGACTCATTCCAGAACCCAACACAGATGGTGAAAGAGTCTGTACCAAAACTACTTCTCAGGCAGCTGCTGTATTACATACAGTATTACACAGCAAAATAACTTAGTGTTATTTGGTTTCTGAGTGGTTTCTCTTCAATGTTTAAGCACACAATGCACTGGCAATACAGAAGTCAGAGAAGGTAGAGACAGAGAAAAATTCAATTACTTAAGCCAAGCCTTTTAATCAGTGTTGCAAGATATTTTTGGCAGCAAAGCCAGATGGAATTTTAGCTCATAAAAGAAATAAGCTGAAAAGCATTTACCCCACATAAAGAAGGGTAGTGTAGCCAAAAAGGAAGGCATTTGATACTCAGTGTGTAAGTCCTAGGCTCTTAACAAACTTTGTGTTTACACAAAAAAAAAGGTAAGTTCTTCAAAACATTTAGTCAAAACACTAAACAATCAAAGTATGTGCTCAAGTCATCTATCAGAACCTTAAACTACTGAGTTCTGTGAGAATTTGTAGGTGTCTTGTGACAAAAATAAAAGAATACTGTTCCTAAATACAAAGTTGCCTCAAATTCACAAACCAAATTTAAAGTAAATAACTTCAGGAAGCATGTTTTGCACTACTATTTCCAGAAGTAATTATTTAAAAAAAATAAAGAAAGAATTATAATATATCCAAACAAAATAATTAATAGAATCCTTGTTCTCAATATTCACACCAGTTTTGGTGATAGCATGTAATTTAATATTTAGTGCATTAGCCACTAATCCCCTTAATGCTTCACTTAGGAAGCATTCCTTTCACAAAGGAAAAGAACAGTCTATGCAAAATTATAGTCAACTGATGATAAACCAGTTTGTATACAATAATTTAAATAAAAATGTATAGCATCATCTACCTGAATTGATATCTGGATCTTGCCCTTCTAGCAAACTCTGAAGTCTCCTACTTGTTAGTTCCAGAAGAGTTAAAGGAGCCTGAAAATATAACCCAACAAAGAAAAAAATTACAAAAGCAGTACTTCTGTATTCTGAGAATCTAAAGCTTTCAGATGACCCATTTAAAAACCCTTATGCCTACATTTATTTAGGTACACATTCAAAGTCTCTCACAGAATTGCACCAGAACAAATAGTTTCACTAAAATCTGTGTGTCTGGTACTTCCTATCTTCTGGCCAAAGAAACAGGAAGCAAAAAGTTCTAGATGTTGCTTTTAATGGCTAAAACTGTAGTGTAAAACAAGCTGATTTCAGCTAAGGCTCTCAACTGCAGCTGTCAGAGTGAACCACCACCCACTTGCTGTCACTGCTACACAGTTCTGGCCCCAACTCCAGAGGGGAATCAAAGCCTGAACCCTCATGTCAGAACCCTTAATACAAAAAAAGGAAAAGAAAACGGGGATTGGTATATTAACCAGACAGAACTCTCACTAATCACTAAAGAGTTTCAAACTAAACTAGACCTAATTAAAAAAAAATAAAATACAATCTCCCATGTTTCTTAACCTGAAGTCAGAAGTGGAAATCAATGTGTTGCATGAAAATGAAAACTAATATTTTACTGAAATCAAATTTCTGTGAAGAATCTTTTTATAGGGTATGGTGAAGTCTCATCTTTTCACATGTGACAATATGATGGAACATAAATAAAGGAGACCATAAAAAGTCTGCATATTTAGACAATTCATCACATTTAATAGAAAGGCTATTACCATTTTGTGGTTCTATTTGTTTTCTTTAATTTAGAAGTTAACATTTCAAAATACTGAAGGATCTTTTAAGGGTTGCCAAAGCTATTTACATACATTGGGGTACAAGGGCATGCCATTTTTATACCACTGAATACAACAGTGAACTTCTAATGGAGAAAGACACTAAGATACCTAAATATTTAGTAGGCAGTCATTACCAACAAGGTGCCAAAATGACCCTACAAAAATTCTTAGTATTTTAAATATTTTCCTAATAGCAATCGTGCAAATAAAGACAGAGGATATAATTTATAAAGGACGGCAAAGCTCTCAAAAATCTGTCCTCCATAGCCTGGAATAGCTTCTCACCCTGTTTTGGCTGTACTATTAAACTGTAACCAATGGAACAGACTTGTCATACTCCAAAAAAGGCAACTCATGGCATTTAACATTTAAAACAACAAAGCCAATGATGTGAGGAGAATGATACCTTGAAGAGCTCAGAGTGATTGTCCATAAGAAACTGAGTCAGCAGTTCTGCCTGTGGTTTTGACAGTGTCCTGTTTTGCAAGATGAACTTTGTACAAGTCTTGATGATCACAAATCTGTTCTCAAACTAGAAAAAACAGTACCCAGATTTGGCATTAGATAGAACTGCAGTATCCTAGCAAAGACTAAGTATAACAGGATGCTAGCAGCGGGAAGAACACCTTGATATTTGTTTTAAAACAGATCACACAGAAAGGCAGTAAACAGAATACTTCTCACTGGACAAAAATGATAGCTTTACTCTGAAAAAGTGCTATTCCTCACATTAAACAGAACAGATACTCACTTGTTTTTGTAATCTGTAGCCATGAGATTCTGATGCAATGGCTAGGAATGTAAGGAGCCTGTGTAGTTCTTCACTAGTATTTGGTGCTAATAATTTTAAATAAAGTTGTAATGCCTCTAGAGCTTGATCTGTTTTTCCTTTTTCTGCAATGGAGTAAAACACCACATCAAATGTTACTATTCATTTTCAGAGTCACAAATACTTATATAAAGCCCAATAATAATTCAACTTTAGTGGGGTTTTCCTTCCAAACAAAATTTCATTTTATTCCAGTTACTAAAGGATTCTTTTCTAAACACACAAATTTTACTGTTTTCCTCCCCTACTAGGGACAGGGTGGCAGCAGCCAGTGAGTGAGCAGCTTTGTAGCACTTAATTGGCAGCTGGGGCTAAAGCACAACAACCCAATAGACTGAAGTAGCAACAAAGCCTATTTAGGGTAGGATTATTCTTAAACTTGTCTTTAAATGAAACCCTTCTGGTTTATTTCTATGCATATGATGGGAGGGTTCTCAATAGTCCCTTTTATAATTTTCAATAACTTCTACTACTAAAAAACCCCTAAGTCCGGAACTTTAAAAACCTTATTCTGGTTAACATGAAAAACTTCACAGCAATGATTTTAGTTTTATGTTATTAGTTAGAAGCAGCAGTAAGGGAAATTCTGACTTGGGGTAAAGAGCTTTCACAATGAGAGTAGTTACATATTGAAAGAGTTACCCACAGAGGTTGGTAACTCTCTATCCTTTAGGATTTTCAAAACTCAGCTGGGCCAGGCCCTAAGCAAATTGATCTAACTTTGAAATTTGTCTTTGTCTTGAATAGAGGCTCCTCATAGTGATCTTGAGCATTTCTGTCCAACCCAAAAAATACATCTGCAATGGCACTGCAAATGGTGTCATGATTCAGTCAACTAATGCTTAGTGACATCCTCTACACAGCTTTCACCTGTATTTTTTGTTCCAGGTTGCTCTTACCTAGAAGTTCTATAATTCCTGAGTGAATATCGAGATCCTGAGTGGCAAGAAGAGAGTCCTTCTTTTGACTGTAATACTTCGTTATAACATCAAAAAGAATCTTCTTGTATGTATTCAGACTGCTGGGGTTGTTAGTGCTTTGAGGTAACTGCTGACTAACCATCACTAGGAATTGGTCAGGAAAATACTCCAAGCATTCAATTGCAGCATAGAGCCATCGGTCAAGCCTGTAGAAGGAAAAGTTAGTTTTAGTGCTTGCTTTAAAATGCTCTACTTATTTTTATTTTTACAGGTTCATAGAACATTCTGAGTCAGAAGGGACACACAAGGATCATCATGCCCAGCTCTTAAGGAAATGGGATTGAACCCACAACCTTGGTGTAATTAGTACCGTGCTCTAAACAACTGAGCTATCTCAGGGTCCATTTAATCCTTTAAAGAAAACTAGACAGAAATAACCATGCAGGTATAGTCACATATATGAACCACAATGCTGAACTGGTTTATTAAGCAGTTTATGTAACTTATTTCACTACAGCAGTTCAAGGACCTTCTCAAAATAAGCAACTTCCATGTTCTTCTTATGCTGAAGGCAATACACCTGAGATAAACCCAGATCAAGCTGCAATCATGCCAGACTGTCACTGACCCAGGAATTCAGCTAGTATTTAACCAAACACCGTGCCATCATTACTCCAGCACACACACTGAGAATCCACCAGGGCTAACCAGGGTGAAAAAACCAAGGGACTGGATCTTTACAGAAGAGAAGACAGTTAGTTTGAAAAAAGAGAAAAATAAAAGTAGGTTAAATCCCAGAAGACTACAGAAGCTGTTTCCTATATGACCTATAACAAAGGCATGAGTTTTCACAACTATCTGTTGTCTGTGTGTCTTAAATAAGGAAAGAAAATGTAAGAACAACCAGAAATTCAGGTGGACAATTCATTGTTGAAAGAAGCCAGAAGATCAGAGGAAAATGTCTCAACCATGTTGTACAGAAACAATATAAAACTAGAGAAATGTGTGGGGCAGAGGGGCAAGTAGTTTTACATAATTCTGGATGCAAAATAATTTGATCTGAACCAAAGACAAGTTGCAAATATTATTTAAGAGACATAGAATCTTATTTTTATCACAGAGAGCAGAAACAAAGCTTGTGAAATTGCAGATAAAAACTGTATTGATTTGACAAAAATCGTAATTCCTAAAGGCATTCACATGAGCCTTGACATACTCTTTCAAAGGAAATGCAAGATAGAGATTAGTTTAAGTACAGTAAAGAGAAACAGTACAAAAGTAAGAGAAGATTTAAGGAAAAGAGCATTGACAACCTGCAGCCACTTTTGCTTTTATAGTCTCATTACATAAACATTCTTCAGTGCTACAGTTTCTCCTTTTCTCTTGCTAACAAAAGACGACTTATTGACTTTGTATCTTCACAGCACAGCCACCAGGAACTGTGACAAACAAACAAAAAGCCTCAAAATAAAATTTTTCACGTCCTAGTATCTGTTACAGAGACCTAAGAGTAAAGAATCTGGTCTAGAAACCAGGAGTGTTTACAACACTTGAGGTTAAAGTTTTAATGTTTACTTAAAATGCTGAAATGTCCAACTCTAAACATACGCTTTTTGTGAAATCACCACTTCTGAAAAGAAGTCAATCACATTATTGCCATCCCTGTCCACAAGTATAATGATGTCTATTTGTTCACTTAACACACATCTTTGATCCAGAGTAAAATAAAGCCTTTACTAACAAATTCATTTTATAGATGTATAACTTACTCGGGTAAGTTTAAGCTACATGTAACCTCTCTGTCCAGGAAAGTATTTGAGATAATCATGTCATCTTCTTTGCCAAAACAGTCTGATTTTGTCTTCACTGAAGACACCAAGATATCTTCTAGAAGGGGAACATCAATTAACTGCAGCAGTCGTAGCAGAGTTTGCTGTTTCCAGACATCTTCTATTACTGATACCATAAACAAACAAAAAACCCTCAGAAACAAGATCTTCAGTAAACAGCTAACCTTTGTTTTTACACACACAAGAATATTTTAAGTGTTCAAAGAAAAAACAGTAACAGCATAGGGTGCAGTTGCTGTGTCAGGAAAGAAGGGATCAAAATAGGAACACTAAAAAAAATGTCTCACCCATCATATTAGGATTCAGAATAATCTACTCTAATCAGTAGAAGAAAAAAAAAAGACAAGGGAAAAGCAAAGGAATCATAAAAAGATATTATTAATCCTAAGACCTACTTCCTTCTGAAGTAGTATTTGCATAAATAGCACTATTGTGCAAAAACCTAACCCCGTTGTGTTTCCTTCTGTTTAGTTACAACAAGCATTAACCCCATTAACACTCATTTAGATATTTTGTCATTAGTGACAGGTTAAATTTGGGTCTCTGTGGAGCATTGTTTAACAGAAACAGGGCACTCAATCCAAGATACAATGAAGAACAATCAAGTTTTAAAAAGAACAAATTCAATCCTCACCTCCTTTTGAAAGCAGGTGAGTTGGTTCATTAACCATGATCTTCGGAGGTGAAGATGCATGAACATATATTGATCGAAGAAGCTCCTCAACCCTCTTTTTATCAGCTGCTTCCAGTGCTAAGGGGTTTGAAAGTGTTGTGTCACACTTTGTTCTGCTTAGGGAGTGAAAAAAATGCTAGGTGAATAACGAATACTATTAGGACACATTTGTCTTTCCGTTACTTACTAAATCATTCTTAAATCAGAACTTTTAGGCTTCATTATATCTGGAGTTTATCCTGCTAATAGAATTCCTATCATCCAAATCTGCTTTGTGGAAAGGGCAAGAATATTGATTCCAAGTACTGTTTGCTAGTTCTACTTCTTTTTACCAGCTTTCAATAACTAGCTCATTCCTGCTAATTCTCAGATTTCAGCACAATTGATTGCAAAATCAAATTATTCCTAGACTTATTCTACTCTGCCAGACTCTATTCCAAATAACAAAGGGCAGATCAAGCACTCTACCCAAAAATACATGGTAGCATCTACAATTTAGGCATAACAGCTGGTTTAGACAGGCACAACATCATCTACAAGTAACCCTCCTTAACTTATTAAAGAAAAAAGAGAAAGAATAGTTCAGAATAACTCACTTGGAACATCTTTTGGTTTTCTGTTTGCCGATTTGCTCAGGAGAGAAGCTTTCACTGTCCTTATTCTTTCTTGGAAGAAGAGAATCCAGACTGCTATTTACAAATCTATACAGACTAGTGTCTGTGTCTTCAAACTCTGTTTCTTTCCCATTCTTGAATAAGTAAAGCTTGGCTCCAACTGCCTCAAACACTTTGTGATCCATCAATGCTTGGCATACACGGACTCCCTTCAGCCGAGAAATATCATTGCAGCTTAGGTACATGCTTTGCATAAGATGGCTCAGTACCACATCAACAGCATTGGAGCCAGTGAAACAGTTTCTGTATGTTTTCAGGTGTTGTCTACGTCTTTTGATTTCCACTTGATTGTGA